>OX451740.1:134469296-134910561 GCA_948472305.1 Vicia faba | reverse complement strand
TAGTTAACCAAGGTCAAGGAGGAGAGTTTATAATTGATGAGAACGGCATGTTGAGATGTCGTGATCGAGTTTGTGTTCCCGATGTGGAAGATGTGAAAAAGAGGATTCTTGAGGAAGGACACCGAAGTGGGTTGAGCATTCATCCCGGTGCCACAAAGATGTATCAAGATTTGAGAAAGTTTTTTTGGTGGCCGAGTATGAATAAGGAGATTTCGGAGTTTGTGTATTCGTGCTTGATTTGTCAGAAGTCTAAGATAGAGCATTAAAAGCCTTCCGGTTTGTTACAACCTTTGTCTATACCGAAATGGAAGTGGGACAATATCTCTATGAATTTTGTTTCGGGTTTGCCGAGGACTCCGAGTAACTATGAGACTATTTGGGTTATAGTGGATAGATTGACTAAATTTTCTCACTTTATTCCAATTAGAATGGATTACTCGATGGAGAAGCTTGCAAAGTTATATGTGGAGCGAATTGTATGTTTGCATGGTATTCCGACGTGCATTGTTTCGGATAGAGACCCGCGGTTCACATATAGATTTTGAGAAGGTTTACAAAGAGCTTTGGGTACTAAGTTACGTTTGAGTTCCGCTTATCATCCACAGACGGATGGTCAAACGGAAAGGACTATTCAATCACTCGAAGATCTTTTGCGTGCTTGTGTGTTGGAACAAGGGGGTTCTTGGGAGAGTTACTTGCCTTTTATTGAGTTTACCAATAATAACAATTTTCATTCTAGTATAGGTATGGCTCCTTTTGAAGCGCTGTATGAAAGGCGTTGTCGAACACCTTTATGTTGGTATGAATCGGAAGAAAGTGCGGTGGTTGGACCAGAAATTGTGCAACAAACTACATATAAGATTAAGTTGATTAGAGAGAAGATGCAAAATTCACAAAATCGCCAAAAGAGTTACCATGACAAGAGGAGGAAGTCTCTTGAGTTCAAGAAGGATGACCATGTGTTTTTGAGAGTGAATCCTACGACGGGTGTTGGTCGGGCTCTTAAATCGCGGAAGTTGACACCTCGGTTTATTGGTCCGTATCAAATTTCGGAAAGGATTGGTAATGTGGTGTATAGGATTTCATTACCGCCATCACATTCAAATTTACATGATGTGTTTCATGTGTCACAATTACGAAAGTATATTGCGGATCCGTCACATGTGGTGTAAGTGGACGATGTAGAAGTTAGAGAAGACTTAACCGTTGAGACTTTGCCGACAAGAATCGAAGATCGGAAAGTGAAACAACTTTGAGGAAAAGAGATTTCTTTGGTTAAGGTGGTATGGGGTGGTGCGGCTAATGGAAACATAACTTGGGAGCTTGAAATCCGGATGCGGGATTCATATCCCGAGTTCTTCGTTTAGAGGTAATTTTCAAGGCCGAAAATCTTTTAAGTGGGGGAGAGTTGTAACACCCCGTTTTAATTAATATTATTTATATTATTATTTTCTAAAATGACCGATTGATAATTATTTTGGTAAATTGATATTTATTTAGTCGGTTATTCGGTCTGATAGTTGATTAATTTGGTTTATTCGGTTTATCGAAAAATGATTATTTTATACGATAATATTATATTTAGTGTGTAAATATTTTATTATATGTATTATTTGATTTATTTGTGAGAATAGATTTATATTAATATTAATTGATTTATTATAAATTAATAAGTTAATGTTATTTAATTATATTAAGTTAAGTTAATAAAAATTAAAAAAAACTAGTTTTATTATATATATATATATATATATATATATATATATATATATATATATATATATATATATATATATATATATATATATATATATATATATATATATATATATATATATATATATATATATATATTAGTAAGTAAGTATATTATATATTTAGTAAAGTACACGTATAGTTTTATATTATATATGTATGTTAAGTTAGAATAGAAAGAGACAGTAGATAGAAAACAGAAGAGTAGTAGCAGAAGAGAAAAAAGAGGAAACTAGGGTTGAAGAGGAGGGGAGAAATTTCTGGAAAATCGACCGGTTAACTCATTTCGGAGGATAATCGGTAAGGGTTATTTATAGCATTTGATTAGGAAATTAACTTAGGAATTAGGTTATAGTGTTGTAGGAATTGTTACTGAGTTTATATGTTTTCTGTTAAATAAGAAATGTCTGTGTATTTTGAAACTGGAAAATGGTAAAAGAGAAATGGAAAATGTTATTATAGTATTTATTTAATTATATTAAATTAATTTAATAAAATATTAGTTTTTGTTATAAATATGTTACTTAATGTTAATATATATATATATATATATATATATATATATATATATATATATATATATATATATATATATATATATATATATATATATATATATATATATATATATATTATATATATATATATATATATATATATATAAAAGTTTCTAACTAACAGTATGTTAGTTTTATATTATATATATATATATATATATATATATATATATATATATATATATATATATATATATATATATATATATATATATATATATATATATATATATATATATATATATATATATATATATATATATATATATATATATATATATATATATATATATATATATATATATATATATATATATATATATATATATATATATATATATATATATATATATATATATATATATATATATATATAAGTAAAATAGTTTAATTAATATATTAATATATATTATAATTAACAGTGTGATTAATTATATAATCGGTTACGGTTTATCGATAAAACTTGATATTTTGGATTCGACCGGAGATTAATTAAATTGTAGATGTGTTGTATATTTGATATGTGAGGTGAAATGTCGATTCTGGAAATAGCATGTTCGGTTTATAAATATTATGTCGTGGTGTGATAAATATTGAAATGAAATAAATGATGCTTATTGTGCAATGTTGTGGGAATAATTCATATGGTTGAATTATGGTGATGTATGTTTGTAATTGAGATTGGGTTAGTCTTGATTTGCATAATTGTTGTTGTTGAATTGCACACCGCATCATACGTCGTGTCAAGAGGCGATGTCTGTTAGTCTCGTGGAGGCTAGTGGCTCGTCCCAAACTCAGAGTGGGGGTTTGAAAGCTTAGGGAATGGGCTTTTGTGATTATCCGTATGAGGGATAGACATCGGCAAGTCCGAAGGATAATGGATGATTGGTACCACATGCATAAGTCGCGTTGTTGTGTCGGGTCGCACATACGCACTTTGTTGAGTTGATGTTTTATTGAATAATATGCTATGTGTGCTATTTGATAATTGGAATTAATTGTGTTTGATTCCTTTGATGTGATGATTATGTGAAATGGATTGAATAACCATACTTTTGTAGTTTACTCTTGAATTGGAAAAGTGTAAGAATTCTATTTATTTAGTGCTTTCAATTGCTTTAATTACATACTTTATATTTATTGGAATTCTTACCCTTCTGTTGGAAAATGCTTGCTACAGAATTATTCAGGTGCCGAAGATGGTAGTGCGAGGCACTAGCTTAGCGGATGCATTTAGTCGTGTAGTCCGTTACTTTTTGATTATCGAGTCGATGCTCTGATTGTAACACTGGGGGTTTAGTGTCCGTATTCAAACTCATATTTTTGTATATGGATTATATTTGTATATAATCCATTGTTTTGATTATATGATGATGTATGTATATTATGACTTGATAACATGAATAGTGTATGAACCATATGGCTTAATGCCTTGCATATTATATTTTGATTCCTCCTTTGGAGAAGATAATATTATTATGATTCCGTTGCGTTTGCACGAAAAAGAAAGTATATGTCATCAATATATTATGTGATTAAATGATTAAAGTGACGAATATGTCATGTCCGTTTTTCTTGAATATGTGAATTGATGTTGTGACACTCCTTCAGTGCAAATTTTATTTTCTCAGATTTTATTTATATCGTTAATTCGAGATTTATTAGAAGGGGTGTTACACTCGAGGGACATGACCATTATTTCCAAAGGCAACCAAGTGAGGTAATACCCTAGGGGTGCAGGTGTGCAAAAGTGTGTTTTTTTCAGATATATTTTATCTTGCTCAATTAGGGTTATCTAGGTTCCATTAATCATTATCTTTCATGCAACCCTATTAAACATTCATCTAAACAGTTTATCGTGCGGGAAAATAAATGACGGAAAGATAAAATTCCTAACTATTACAAGGCTTTGGTGAAATTACATTAATAATGAGTGAAAAGTAAAAATGCGGAATTAAAACCCTAATTAAACTATTACAAACCAGGCGCAATTACATCAATAATGAAAAATAAATCGTACGGCAAAAATAATTAAGCGCGAGAATTAAAATTGAAAAAAAGTGCAAAACCCTAAAAAACTAATTTGATCATTAAAATACTTTTTGGATTTTTTTATAAAAAATAATTTGATATTGACTTAATCTTCTAATTAATTTTAATTAATGAATATAAATTAAAATTGATTAAAATAATTAATTTGCAAAAATTAATTTAATAAAAAAAACTAAGTCTTATTTTTGTGTTGATTTTCTGATTTTATAAAAAAAATTGATTTAAAAAGAAATTAAACAAATTAAACAAAATAAAAATAGTAAAAATTAAAAAGAGTGAAGGAATGGGCCTGAGGGGTGTAAACCCAAAGTGGATGGCGTGTTATTGAATTTGTCCAAAGTGTGAAGGAATGCAGCCTAGAAGCGTGAGATCTGGCCAAGGAACAATCAAGGGTGGTGATCTGGAGATCTATGGTATGCACGCTTGTGATGATAGTATAGAATCTTCAAGGAAATATTGAGAAAATAAAAAACGTTGGAGGCAGGGGTCGAACCCCTGACCTCCCACACATAACGCTTTAATACCTTTCCTGCTTGCCACTTGGCCACTTCTTCATTCTTTATTTAAAATACACATAATATATTATATAGAATAATGGTTAGAGATTGTAGTAAAACACGCACCAAGTTCAAACTGGCCAACCGGATCATGCCACGCAGTCGTCTTCCTTGATGGACAGTCGTTTTAGACAAGGAACCTTTACCTACGGACATGGCTGTAACTATAGGACCTGCATATTTCAAAAATCACAGCCACGCAATAAAAATGAAATCTAAATACATAGATCAACTAAGTTTGATCTCGTGAGCACAATGGTACTCTTCTTTTGGCTTAATTTCACCTGTAATGAAAAACCCTAAAATGAAGCTTCAAACCCTAGCAATGTAAGTTTTTCATACAAGCACCAAAACAAACAATTAATTATGCAAACGTGTTGTAAATGATTATACAAACATGAATATGTAGTTAGAATTCATTTATCATGCGTGTATATTCAAAATCAAATTCAAGAAACTAAGGGTAAACCGTGATACCGTATGGGGCATTTCTGGGTGCTTTGACGCGTGGGAATGATTCAAGTAGCTTCCAATTGCTGCCAGGAATGGATTGCAACTTTCAAAATGCTTTGAACCTCCTTGTGGACAAAAATTTGACCACCACTTTCTTGTCAAAAATTTGAGTTTTGTTCTCCCAATTCACACGGCCAATCCTTGTTTTTATCATCAGGGTTTGTTATGCATATATAGTATAAACAATTAGGTCAATAAAATTGAACACAATCTTTGAAAATTTATGAGAAAAGATTTGATTTGCATCTTGTATATATGATTTCTAAATTTGGCCAAATTATGTTATATTCATCCCAATCATCCCTTGCACGATTTCCTTGATTGGCCAGCTGATTATAGACTAATCATGTGGTCATAAAATCAAATCTTGGATTTTATTTCATTATTCCATTATTTTAAATGATTTATTTTGATTTAAATGAATAAAAAATCAAAACAAATAATAAAAATAATAAAATAATAAATGGATAAGCTCAGGGGTCGTGGGCCATCTTAGGAACAAGTTTCAAACAAGAAAACATGGGTCCATTTGGAAAAAAAATCATTTTTGGTCAATATTGACTTCATGCACATTTCTAAAAATTGGTCAACTTTAGAAATGCATATCTCTCTCATTTTTTATCCTAATAGGGTGTTATTGGACTTTTTAAAAAGCTTAGGATTACCTCTAAACAACCCTTCTGGTTTCATCTCAGTTGGATCTCCCATTTTCATGTAAGGAGCTTTGACCCGAAAGGTGTTTTTGTTGACTTTCTGAAATGACCTATAATGTATGAACTTGTATCTTTTGATTGAGGCATTTCTTGACCTTGAGGATTGAAGAGAAGTTGTAGAGAATTGGATTATCTTCAAAATGAGCCTTGGTTGGAAAATTTCTGAAGTATGAGAAAGTTATACCTGGTCAAAGTTTGGTTGATTTTTCCTATAAAAACCCTAATTTGCCATTTTTTACTTTTGATGAGTTAGGTGCATTTCTTGAGGAATCATGATCAACCCTTGATCAAATGATGGAGATTACTTTAAAATGTTTATGTTGACCAAAAATCTTGAAGTTTGACTGTATTTGGACCACAATTGACTTTTGACCTAGTACAGTTGATTTCCAAGCATCTGAGCAGTTGACTGAGCAAACTTGTTGTGCAAGGAATGAAACTTGGCATGGATGATCTTGAGGACATATTAGGACAATGGAGACCATTTTGGACCCTTGGAACTCAACCATCTTGATGAGGAGTGAAACCCTAGTTTGAGGCTTGTTGTCTTAGGAGGAGGATTTGTCTGGTCAATTCTTAGTCATCCTAGGACAAGTTAGGGACCTCAATGGGCATGTGTTGAGAAAAATGAGAGAGCAAATTTTGGGGTACAACAGCTACCCATGTTAAATCTTCTTAAACCTGAGGATGTAGATTGGTTGGTCTGCCTTTCGTGATCTGAAGGTGGAATATTATTGAACACTAGAGTGCCCAGAAATTTGTACTCGCCTGAAATGATACTGGTAGTTGATGACGTCGGGAATGGGCTTACATATTCCATTTGGAAGGGATGACGAAAGATCGTCGGAGATGGGCTTAAAGATGCCATCCGAAGTAGATGTTGACTTCATAAGAAGTCTCTTTGTGGGGATTCATGTTCTTGTTATTTGAGGAGGACTCCACTGGAGAATGTTGATTTTTGTTGTTCTCTTCCTTGAGGAGAACTCTGTCGGGAATAGAGTCTAGGAACTTCAGTTGTCCATGGCTCTACTGAGGGGTTATCTCTGGATTGGAGAGATGAGAGTTTGCTATTTTCTGGTTGAAATCCAGGCTTGGTAGTAATTTGCTGGGGAGAATGAAATTAACTGCTACCTGGAAACGTATCAGAAGAAATTTGTGTAGGACTGTTTCAGGATGAGTTTGGGTAAGACGTCATCTAGAAGTGTAAGAGAAGGAATCTGGGTAGGGTTACTTTCAGGAGATATATGAGAGGGAGCCTAAGGGCAGCTTCAGGATGAGTCCAGGTAAAACTACATAGGGAAATTGTAAGAAGGAACCTGGGTAGGGTTGCTTCAGGATGAGTCTGGGTAAAACTACATCTGAAAATTGTAAGAAGGAAGCTGGGTAGGGTTGCTTCATGATGAGTCCGGGTAAAACTACATCTGAACTGAGAAGAAACCTGGGTTGGGTTGCTTCACGATGAGTCCATGTACAACTTCAGAAGGAACCTGGGTAGGGTTGCTTCACGATGAGTCAGTGTAAAACTTCAGAAGGAACCTGGATAAGGTTACTTCACAATGAGTCTGTGTAAATCTTCAGAAGGAACTTGGGTAGGTTAACTTCACAATGAGTCCGTGTAAAACTTCAGAAGGAACCTGGGTACGGTTACTTTGGGATAAGTCTGTGTAAAACTTCAGAAGGAACTTGGGTAAGGTTACTTCAGGATAAGTCCGTGTAAAACTTCAGAAGGAACCTGGGTAGGGTTACTTCGGGATAAGTCCGTGTAAAACTTCAGAAGGAACCTGGGTAGGGTTATTTCGGGATAAGTCGGTGTAAAACTATTATTGGAAGTCAGAAGAAACCCTTGTAAGATTGCTTCATGTTGAGCCCGTGTAAAGCTGTATTTCAGAAGGAGAAGGAACCCGCGTAAGATTGCTTCGTGAAGAGCCCGTGTAAAGCTGTATTTGGTCGCGCAGATAATTACTCTGTTTAATTTTAGGAGCTAATCTTGGACTTGTTGGAAATTGTTGATGATAATTATCTGTTTATTGATCTTTCCTGAAAAAGTAAAGCGTTAGCTGTATGCAATATCATGATGCATGAAATGCATTGTGTAATGATGTTCTCAAAATAATTGAGATTGTGTCATATGCATTTGTACTGCATATGCTATGACGTTTGTAGAATGATGTATGAATGCAATAAGTGAATGTATCAGTTATTCTATTGCAAGGTTTGTTGAATTAGGGAAAATAAATCTCTGATTGCAGCTGGCGATGAAGAATGTAAGTCTTCGAATTTTGTTATAGATGAATTGCTGGGAGATGATCTCCCGCTGCTAGAGGAATAAACTTTGTTGGGGGAGGAAAGCTCTGTGCACTGCCTGAGGATTTTGTGAAATCCTATTGGGGAATCCTGAGAATTTTGACGACTTTACTGGGGAAAACCTGATGTCGGAGCAGTAGTTGGAAATTCCTGTTCTACCGGGGATACAGGAACATCTGACATCACTAGGCTGTAAACTGAGGATATAGTGGCGACCTTGTGTAAGATGCCCCTGCCTCTGTACCTGCTGGAGAAAGTACCTGCGGAGAATTTGTGGATGGTTGAGTGGCATCCCAACTCCTGGGATGCTTAGTAAAAACTGATCAGGATGATAAACCTTCTACTGACTAAACAAGTGACGAGATGACGGGACGTAGTCGTACGCTTTAATCCCTAACTTTTTCCCGGACTGTCTTTTCAGATTTTCAGTCCACCGGGATACCCTTTTTTATCCAAGCTGCCTTTTCAGGTTTTCGACTTGCCGGTGTACAGATTTTTTTGTTTTTATCCCTAATTTTTGCCCAACCCTTTTGGTTCGTCGGGATGCCCGTATTTTTGTCTAGGCCAGTCAACCTAGCTGGTCTTTGTTCATGAATAGTATTTTCTGATTATGTCCACGTTCATCGGGTGCGGAGAATTGTCACTATCCATAGTAGTGAGTGTTGCCACACTGCCAGAAGATGTTTGTTTGATTGTACAGGATTCATTGCTGGAATTCATGCCTAATGTCCTAAGTGATTCAAATGGAGATATGCCCCTGGCTTTTTTGGCATTTTTGAGAGATTCCTTGAATCTTGACTTGACTGCCCCAGATGATAGACAATGATCATGCCGTTCCCCTTTGGTTGGAAGTGTTTTTCCACTTGAGGTGATCCTTTTCATTGAGAAGGTTTTTTTCACTGAATATTCATTGTGTGAATTTCTCTGCCATTTGAACAATTAACCATGTGCAAACAATGTTACTTAAAGAATTCAAAACTCATGTCTGTCTTGAAAAAAAAATTGAAAACGTGTTTTGTGTAGTAAAACAAAATTTTCAAGAATGTGATATAAACTCAGGATTCGTAGCAAGTCCTACAGGAGTCAGGATACCTTTGTAACAGTATGCTCTCCGACTAACCCATGCTTCAGCTAGGACTTTTAAGGGTTGTAACGTGGCCTGGTTCACAGTTTAAGAAACAAAGGATAAAGGCTCAAAATTTATTTGTACCCACCCGTTCTTCGTGATATTCTTCAGTCCTATGCTTAGTTAATTGTGCATTTTGAATCCCTAATTGAGTTTGGCATCTTGTCCTTGATATTCTGGTGATAGTTTGGCAATTGAACGTTTGTTTGAAGAAGACAGTCATTTTTGTAACCTTTTATTTTTTATCGAGGATTTGTAGTAACCTCTTTTTTGATTTTACTATCTCTGTCTTTTGCCTGAACTGTTTCTTTTGTGATTACAGTCAGCGGGATGCCCTAGTTTTTCCTTAAGTCTCCTTCATAGGTTTTGACTTAATGGGCTTTTATTGTGAGAAATAATGACTTCCTGCCTTGATGATTATGCGAAACCATCACCATCTTTTAGAGAGCATCTTCTACACTATTTGTTGTGTATGAAGGGAAAGTTGGCGATTGAATGCACATCTGAATTAACTGAGGAAACTACCCTGCCCCAGGTTATGATTAAGGGTTTTAATTTGTGTGAACAGAAAAGCTCCTACTTCTTAGGCTCAAAGGGTTGACTAGGGATTATCTTCCTTATAACTCCACTGTTTAGAATTTGAAACAATGCTTGTACATCATCATCAAGGTCTGTTCAAAAGCACATTGTATGGATGGTGGTATTGTCTTCGTCATCCTCCCTCTAAAGGCTTAGAGATTTTAATCGAGAGTTGAATATCACGAAAAGGAAGTATAAAGCAGTGAAAACAAATTAATTCAAGACAAACATGTTGAATGAATTAATGAAATAAAAAAGTTTTGACATGACAATAACTGTTTGAATAAACAAAGAAAATACAACTTGAGAATTCAAATGAACAAAAATGCTTTCAATCCTAGCCTTGATTCGGCATGGAAGCAGTGATCGCGTTGGGAGTCTCAGGAGGGTCGAACTCAATCTCCTTGGCGTCAATCATATTCTGAATCTTGTATTTCAGAGTCCACCAATCGTTAGTATCGTGCCCCAGATTGCCAAAATGATAAGCACGCCCTGCATCAGGATTGTAGTTAGGAGAGGAAGTCTTAGGGTTTGGATTAGGGCATAATACTGTAATCAGCTTCATCTTCAACATGTGTTGCAATGCTTATGACAGTGGCATGTTGATTTGGGTAAACTGCCTCTTGGGCTCATTTTTCCTCCGTTGATTACCCCATTGTTATGGTCGATAGAGACCAGCATTGCCCCCACAAATTGGGGGTAGTCTTCCTTATTATGAAACCTTTAGCCATGCACAACATTGGCTTCCCTCTTACCACCAAATGGCTTCTTCTTAGCATTAGAAGATACAACCATCGGAGTCTTCCCGCTCCTAATACCACTTTCGATCCTCTCTCCAATCAGAACCATTTCTGTGAACCCAGATGAGGAACTCCCAATCAGCAAATTAAAGAATGGGCATGTCAGAGTGCCCATGAACATGTCCACCATTTCCCGATTAGTCAGAGGAGGTTGAACCCTTCCAGCTAGATCACTCCATTTTTAGACATATTCCTTGAACCCTTCTCTCGAGCCCATGGACATATTTTGCAGTTGCACTCGAGTTGGTGCCAGGTCAGCGTTGTATTGGTACTGCTTGTAGAAAGCAGTATCCAAGTCTTCCCAGGTATGAATTTCAGTTCCTTCTATCTGATAGAACCAATCCAGTTGAGTGCCAGCCAAACTATCTTAGAATTAACTGACCCATAACTTCCGGTCGGTAGTGTGAGGTTGGATCTTTCTGACATATGACCTCAAGTGAAGCTTGGGACAAGAAACACCGTCATACTTAGCAAATGTGGGAACCTTGAACTTTGGTAGCATGACCACTCCAGGAACCAGACCTAACTCTTCGAAATCCAGACTGGGCACCCTTTGGATCTCCATGGCATTGAGCCGATCCTCCAGCTGTTTGTATTTTTCATCAGCATGAGGATACTACTCCTCATCATAGTCAAGTTCATCTTCTTCAGACGTTGGATTTTTGTCGCCTTCATTGGATACCTCATCTTCTTGCTCTTGATTACCTCCTACCTTAGATGGGTTTGCAAAATCTAGAGTTCGGTTAGCTGACCTTCTTCTTCCCACACTCGAGACACGAACTGGCTTCTTTGCCCTCTTAGCCTTCTTTTTGACGATCAGAGCTTTCAAGTCTTCTTGCCCCTGGGTCAGAGTCAGGAAGATTTGTTGAAACTGGACATTTTGAGCATGAAGGTCTTTGATTGTTTGTTCGAGAGCCATTTCTTTACGGCTGAAATAAACAGCGAAGAAGATGAGAAACCTGCTATGAAACCTGTTTATGCAATGATGTGTATGATATATGTATGCAATGTTTTCATAGATCTCACGGGGTAAACAAGAAATGTCAGAAGTTAAAATTTGCATCTTTGATTGAATAATTTTGTATCATTGAGTGTCCTTCTATGAGAGTCAAGCTCACCATATCAAGTGGGTCATAGCTCCTGACTCAAGTTGTCGTGCTTGGTCTTTTGACGATGTTGGCTAGAGGAAAATAAATCCCATTTCACCTTGCCGGACGTCTGATTCATCATAACCTGCATCGCAAAACCTTGAGATCCTTGAAATGGTTAAGGAGATGCTATGGGATGATGTTATGATGTGTATGCTATGCGTTAAGAAAAAATGCAGGTTAAGAAACCAAATTATTGGATTTATACTAACAAGGTCCTGCAAGGAATACAAACAAAGCCCTACAATGAGTTCAATTTGTTAGGCAAAGAAAGAAAACAAGTCACACAAGTAGCCTTAGGTTTAGGCTCGCATGGATTCCATAGGTAAGTACCCTCTTGAATGTTCAGTTGGCTCAACCTGTCCTATTAATAGTAATCGGGTTCTAAGGAGCCTTAATATCACTGACCTTCCCTTCATAAATTGTTTCAGCTCCGCACTGAAGTATTGCGGCCAAAAAATCCTGAAAGTCCAGCCTCAATGAGTGTAGTATCGAGTATCAACCAATCTTCG
Organism: Vicia faba; assembly: GCA_948472305.1. Taxonomy (NCBI): domain Eukaryota; kingdom Viridiplantae; phylum Streptophyta; class Magnoliopsida; order Fabales; family Fabaceae; genus Vicia; species Vicia faba. The sequence continues at coordinate 134,897,945 of OX451740.1, read as the reverse complement.
GTTGGAACCAAAGTTGGTTATCTCACTACTTCCTAATGGCTAGGATGAGTTAATTAAAGGTTCTAAAAGTCAGTTAACGCTTAGTGACACTGTGAGGAAGCCTAATGTTATCCTTAACTTACTCAAGCAACATTAGTATAATCCAAAGTATCGCACTAACGTAGCCACCACTTTGTCCGTATCGGTCTACGCCGTACAGCCTCCATGATTTATTGCTACATGCCTAATACGGAGCCCCAGATCCGGGTGGAGGATCTTCATAAGAATACTCCAACAAACCCTCAAAGATAAAGCAGTCGAAGCAAACAAAGAAAGAAATGTTAAAATGATCTAGACCCTAAGGTAAACCCCACTTTATAATATATCCCCAGCAGAGTCACCAGTTCTGTGATATGGTGGCAAAACCGACTGTTATTACTAGTTTGCATTTTGTTTGCAAATGTCGCGATAAGCAAGAGACGCCACCGACTTTTCTTTTATCCAACAATGGAAAGGGTGAAAAGAACAGAAAAAGACCTTTTTCGAGATTTTCTGAGTAAGGGGGTATATTATGGAAAGGGAAGGTGTTAGCACCCTTTCCATCCATGGTTTTCCATGGGCTCTTAGGTACTTGATCATTTTCTAAAATTGCTTGTGTTTGTGTGTTTTGAAAAGCTTTGAAAATTGCCTTAGTGCGGCGATTCACTTTATGGTAAATCTTGTATCAGTCCTCAAGAGTGTGATAAAGCGTTTTGAAAATTTTTGTTTAAAAAGTATGTTTAGAAGTGTGGTGTGATAATTTATTTGAGCAAGTACCTAACAGTTATATACCTACTCGAAAAAAGACTGTTCTTCTCCTCCTTTCCTTTAGACCGTGTTATCCAACTATTAGTGAGTAGGTAACCCTAGTCGTTGGATGTTTGAGAGACTATTGAAAGGGACGTTTATGATCATTGAAGGCAACATGTAAAGATACCTTAGAATTTCGAAGGGACTATCATCATAATATCGTTTCTCGCAGGCATCTCGGGGGACGTTTTAGGGACTTTGATCTTTATGATGATTTTAAATTGAGGGTCTTTGCTAAGAGTATCCCTATGCTCAAGTGAGGTAATACCCTAGGGGTGCAAGTGTGCAAAAGTGTGCTTTTTTCAAATATATTTTATCTTGCACAATTAGGGTTATCTAGGTTCCATTAATCATTATCTTCCATGCAACCCTATTAAACATTCATATAAATAGTTTATCGTGCGAGAAAATAAATGACGGAAAGATAAACTTCCTAACTATTATAAGGCTATGGTGCAATTACATCAATAATGACTGAAAAGTAAAAATGCGGAATTAAAACCCTAATTAAACTATTACAAAACAGACGCAATTACCTCAATAATGAAAAATAAATCGTACAACAAAAATAATTAAGCGCAAGAACTAAACTTGAAAAAAAGTGCAAAACCCTAAAAAACAAATTTGATCATTAAAATATTTTTTGGATTTTTTTATAAAAAATGATTTGATATTGACCTAATCTTCTAATTAATTTTAATTAATGAAAATAAATTAGAATTGATTAAAATAATTAATTTTCTAAAATTATTTTAATAAAAAAAACTAAGTCTTATTTTTGTGATGATTTTATGATTTTATAAAAAAATAGATTTAAAAAGAAATTAAACTAATTAAATAAAATTAAAATAGTAAAAATTAAAAAGAGTGAAGGAATGGGCTTGAGGGGTGTAAACCCAACGTGGATGGTGTGTTGCTGAATTTATCCAAAGCCCAATCCTGTGGCCCATCACCAACGCTAGATCCAGTTTTATTGGGAGCATGGAGGTCCATCATGGGGATGCAGCCTGGAAGTGTGAGATCTGGCCAAGGAACGATCAAGGGTGGTGATCTGGAGATCTATGGTATGCGCGCTTGTGATGATAGCATAGAATCTGCTAGGAAATATTGAGAAAATAGAAAATGTTGGAGGCAGGGGTCGAACCTCTGACCTCCCACACATAACGCTTTAACACCCTTCTTGCTTGCCACTGGGCCACTTCTTCATTCGTTATTTAAAATACACATAATATATTATATATAATAAAGATTAGTGATTGTAGTAAAATGTGCGCCAAGTTCAAACTGTCCAACCATATCACGCCATACAGTCGTCTTCCTTGATGGACTGTCGTTTTAGACAAGGAACCTTTACCTACGGACATGGCTGTAACTATAGGACCTGCATATTTCAAAAATCATAGCCACGCAATAAAAATGAAATCTAAATACATAGATCAACTGAGTTTGATCTCGTGAGCATAATGGTACTCTTCTTTTGGCTTAATTTCACCTGTAATAAAAAACCCTAAAACGAAGCTTCAAACCCTAGCAATGGCAGTTATTCATACAAGCATCAAAACAAACAATTAATTATGCAAACGTGTTGTAAATGATTATACAAACATTAATATGTAGTTAGAATTCATTTATCATGCGTGTATATTCAAAATCAAATTCAAGAAACTAAGGTCAAATCGTGATACCGTATGGGCGTTTCTGGGTGCTTTGACGCATGGGAATGATTCAGTTAGCTTCCAAATGCTTCTAGGAATGGATTGCAACCTTCAAAATGCTTTGAACCTCCTTGTGGACAAAAATCCCACCACCACTTTCTTGTCAAAAATTTGAGTTTTGTTCTCCCAATTCACACGGCCAATCCTTGTTTTTATCATCAGGGTTTGTTATACATATATAGTAGAAACAATTAGGTCAATAAAATTGAACACAATCTTTGAAAATTTGTGAGAAAATATTTGATTTGCATCTTGTATACATGATTTCTAAATTTGGCCAAATTACACTATATTCATCCCAATCATCCCTTTCACATTTCCTTGATTGGCCAGCTGATTATAGACTAATCATGTGGTCATAAAATCAAAATTTAGATTTTATTTTATTATTCAATTATTTTAAATGATTTATTTTGATTTAAATGAATAAAAAATCAAAACAAATAATAAAAATAATAAAATAATAGGTGGATAAGCTCAGGGGTCGTGGGCCATCTTAGTAACAAGTTTCAAACAAAAAAACATGGGCCCATTTGGAAAAAAATCAATTTTGGTCAATATTGACTTCATGCACATTTCCAAAAATTGGTCAACTTTAGCAATGCATATCTCTCTCATTTTTTACCCTAAGAGGGTGTTCATGGACTTTTTAGAAAGCTTAGGATGTCCTATAAACAACCCTTTTGGTTTCATCTCAATTGGATCTTCCATGTTCATGTAAGGAGCTTTGACCCAAAAGGTGTTTTTGTTGACTTTTTGAAATGACCTATAATGTATGAACTTGTATCTTTTGATTGAGGCATTTATTGACCTTGAGGGATGAAGAGAAGTTGTAGGGAATTGGATTATCTTAAAAATGAGCCTTGGTTGGAAAATTTCTGATAAAGTATGAGAAAGTTATGCCGGGTCAAAGTTTGGTTGACTTTTTCTATAGAAACCCTAATTTGCCATTTTTTACTTTTGATTAGTTAGGAGCTTTTCTTGAGGAATCATGATCAACCCTTGATAAAATGATGGAGATTACTTAAAAATGTTGATGTTGACCAAAAATCTTGAAGTTTGATTGTATTTGGGCCATAGTTGACTTTTGACCTAGTATAGTTGATTTCCAGGCATCTGAGCAGTTGACTGAGGAAACTTGTTGTGCAAGGCATGAAACTTGGAATGGATGATATTGAGGACATGTTAGGACAATGGAGACCATTTGGGACCCTTGGAACTCAACCATATTGATGAGAAGTGAAACCCTAGTTTGAGGCTTATTGTCTATGGATGAGGATTTGTCTGGTCAATTCTTAGTCATCCTAGGACAAGTTAGGTCCTCAATGGGCATGTGTTGAAAAAATGAGAGGGCAAATTTTGGGGTACAACAAACATGTATTGACGTTAGCCCCATACTTTAAAGAAATCACTTTTAAACAAATCCCACGATAAGATAATCAATTGGCAGACGCATTAGCTACTATTTCGTCTATGTTCAAAGTCAAATGGGACAATGAAGCTCCTCGAATCACTATTGAGAGATTAGATGAACCTGCACATTGCTACAAAGCTGATATCGATGTAGTAGAGGAAAAGCCTTGGTACCACGAAGTGAAAAGATACCCCGAAGACCAAGAGTATCCTGAAGGGGCAACTATTAACGATAAGAAATTCCTACGCAGGTTCTCGTTCGAGTTCTTTCTGAGTAACAAAATTTTATACAAGCGCAATCATGATTCAACTCTACTTCGTTATGTAGACAAGAAGGAAGCTGAGAAGATTATGGAAGATATGCATAAAGGGGTCTTTCGTACTCATTCCAGTGGGCATAGGATAGCTAAGAAAATTCTGAGAACGGGTTATTATTGGTCGACCATGGAAACTGATTGCCATCACCATTCCAGAACTTGTCACAAATGCAAGATTTATGTTGACAGAGTACATGTGCCTCTGGTTCCTCTAAATGTATTGACTTCTCCTTGGTCATTTTCAATGTGGGAAATTGATATGATTTGAGAGATTGAGCCTAATGCATCTAATGGGCACCGTTTCATCCTGGTCGCTATTGATTACTTCACGAAGTGGGTTAAAGCAGCTTCATTCGCCTCTGTTACTAAGAATGTTGTGGCCCGTTTCATTAAGCATAACCTCATATGTTGGTATGGCATACCTAAAAGGATCATCACACATAATGGTACTAATCTCAACAACACTATGATCACGGAACTCTGCATGCATTTCAAGATTAAAGACCATAATTCTTCTACCTATCCATCAAAGATGAATGGCACAGTGGAAGCCGCCAACAAGAACATTAAGAAGATCTTGTAGAAAATGGAAGTGACATATAAATATTGGCATGAGATGTTACCATTTGATCTTCATGGTTATCTCACTTCAGCACGAACATCAACTGGGGCAACCCCATTCTCTCTCGTCTACGGTATGGAGGAACTCTTACATGTCAAAGTCCAGATTCCCTTTTTGAGAATTATGAAAGATGTAGGTTTAGACGAAGATGAGCGTATTCAGACAAGGCTAGACCAGATAAATTTTATTAATGAGAAGAGACTTGCGGCTGTTTGTCATGGTCAGATGTATGAGAATCGCGTGATCAAGGCCTTTAACAAGAAGATCAAACCTCAGGTGTATCAGGTCTATGGTTTAGTAATAAAGCGCATCATCTTACCATAAGGTGATCCTAGGGGCAAATGGACTCCCACGTACGAAGGGCTGTTTGTGATCAAGAAAATATATTCTGGACGGGCTATGATACTTACCACCATGGATGGTGAGGATCTTCCACACCTTGTGAACGCGGAAATGGTTAAAAAATACTACGCATGAAGAAGTGACCCGCTAGGTTGACAGGCCTAAGCAAAAATAAGGGAATCCCGACGAACCAAAAGGGTTCGGGAAAAAATTAAGTATATATATATATATATATATATATTGTAGTCCCGGCAAGTCGAAAACCTGAAAAGGAGGCTTGGGCAAAAAAAGGGTATCCCGGTGGACTGAAAACCTGAAAGGGCGGTTCAGGAAAAAGTTAGGGATTAAAGCGTACGACTATGTCCCGTTGGATCATTTACATTACAGCAAGTTTCGTCATCAATGTCAAATGGTACATACCAATTCAATCAACTTCTTCCAACAACAAGAGATGAGATATTTGAAGACATAAATGCAATAGCAGAGTTGAAACTCGATGGGATCATTCTCGCATAGCTGTTTTTCTTTGTTTTCTTTATACACCTTTTCATGTTACGACAATTTCCTCCTACTTGGATTTATGTCTCCTTGTATCAAAACTGCTTGTTTAAAGGCAAACTTTCAATACAAAAACATTTAAAATTCAAATTTGTTTTATTTTCTCTGTTTTGCTTGCAAAAACGACCAATGACTAAATTGAATGAACATATGCATTTGAATATGATTACTGTTAACAAATATATGCATACAAAACAGGAATAAGTGTTTACTAAAGACTCTAGGAGTTGGGATAGTGTTCAAGTCGTCCATAAATCCACACAATAAATCCCCACAGAGCTACCTTCACAAACTCATCCCCGACAGATATATATTCCTCAGCGAGTCTAAGATGCCCACAGGCAGAGAGTCGGGCATCTTCCAACAGTTCACCTCCATATCTGTAATGGATAGCTTGATCTGATCAACATCCCCAATAGATGCCCTAACGGATAATGAAATTTGATCATTTCCCCAGCATACAGTGGATACATCTTCAGCATAGACTATATAATTCTAATCCCTATCAAAGTTTATTTCCTCGACACAATTTACAGGAATTTAGTTCCCCAATAGAGTTTATTAGTCCAACGTCATATTTCCTTAACAAAATTCTCTTCTCCAACAGGGTTTAATCAAACTTGCTATCCCCATAAGAGTTTCTACGGTATTTGAAACCTGACAGATAGCATACCAAAGGAATATCCATCACTTTTATTCCAGTTAGGGAACGCAAGAACAACAAACGACTGACTCTCCTTAAACGCCTCTATCCTCAAGCAGAAGTCGAAGATCCTCAGCAGAGTATTCTCAAACAGAAAGTATGAATCTCACACAAAATTATTCACAGTAGAAATTAAAGAGACACTTTCTTCATTCCCAACAACAGTCAGGGATCTATTTTCCCCAACCAGAGTTGTTACAAGAAGTTATTGATACGCTTCAACAACATATAGCATCCATACATCATTTCACAATACATCATAACATATGCATACCAAAACTCATATAAAATTCTCATTTATCTTGAGAGCATCATTGATGCATTACATGCGTCACGACATTACATAAAGCTAATTTTGTCTTTTCAGGTAAAGTTCGCAAACAGACAAATATCATCAACAATTTTCAAACAGGTCCAAGATTAATTCCCGAAACAGGACGGGGTAACTATCTATACGACCAAACAGTATGAATTCTCGAAACAAGACGGGTTTAACAACAAAAAGTGGGTCAAAGATTAATTCCCGAAACAAGACGGGGTAATTATCTATATGACCAAGCGGTATGAATTCTCGAAACAGGGCGGCTTTACCAACAAAAAACGGTTTGCAGATTAATTCCCGAAACAGGATGGGGCAACAATCTATATGACCATGTGGTATGAACTCCCGAAATAGGATGGGTTTACCAATGAAGAACAGATTGCAGATCAATTCTCGAAATAGGACGAGGCGACTATCTGCATAACCAAATGACTTCCCTCAAAGACTGGATTCTGAAGAGCATCTCCCTTCAGAGACAGAATTCTGAAACGCATTTCCTTCAGAGCCTTCATTCTGAAAAGCATTCTTTTTTTCGAAAATTTTCATTCCATCAGATCAAGTCGATCATGGACTCATTCTGATACTCTTATCAACAATTTTTTTGGATGGTGTCTTTAAGCCCATCCTCAGTGACATTCTATCATCTCTCTGAATGGCATCTTTAAGCCCATTCAAGCAATACTATCAACCAACAGTGTTACTTCATGCACCGACGAGTGCAAATTTCTGGGCACTTAAGTGTTCAATCATTTTCCATCTTCAGATCACGAATGGCAGATGTGTCAATCTAACTCTTCAGGTTTAAGAATATTAAAAAAGGGTAGATGTTGTACCCCGAAATTATATCTCCCGTTTTCTTCAAAGTATCTCCTTATGCTCCTACGATTTTCAGTTGCTCAAGGTTATTCAAGGTTTGATCAGACAAATTCCCCTCCTAAGCAGTGGCCTACAATTAGGGTTTTGGCTTTCTCACATAAATTTCAGTTTCTAATGCCTTAAGTGGATTTCATGGTTCCTCATATATCTCAAGGAATGCTCATACCAAATTTTAAGCCTTGAATCATAAGTTTGCTCAATCAATTGCTCAGATGACTAGAAATCAATTATATTAGACAAAAAGTCAATTATGGTCAACATATTCAAACTTCAATATTTTTGGTCAACATCGAGATTTTGAAGTCATATTCATCATTTGATCAAGTGTTGATAATGACTCATCAAGAAAACTCAAGATTAATCAAAAGTCAAAAGTTACTAAATTAGGGTTTTCTTGAGTAGAAGTCAATTGAACTTTGACCAACATAAATTTAACATGCTTCGTCATATTTTTCTCAACCAACGATCATTTTGAATAAAATTCAATTCTCTATAACTTTTTCTCTCTAAGCTCAAGTCTAAAATATTCTTCATTTGGGAGATATGGGCCAAAACATTATAGCTCATTTCAAAAGTCAACAAAAAGACACATTTTGTCAAGGTAACTTACATCAAGATAAAGTATTCAAATAAAAAATAATTAACATAAAGAAGGTAGAGGACATCTTGAGCTTTCCAAAAAGTCAAAGATCAACTTCATATGATAAAAATTGAGATCGTTATGATTGGTGCAAGTTTGGCAATTTTGAGAAAATGCATGAAACCTAAATTGAGCAAACTTGAGTTTTTGGGCTAATGGGCTGATCTTTCAAGGTCCAAGCGTGTATTAGACCTAAATGTGAACCTATGAACTTATTTATACACCCTTTGGATTTTTATTCCATTTACTTTTGATTTTATTTATTTTAATTCAAAATAAATGAAATAAAATAAAAGGCTTTCATACAAAGGTCCAAGCCCACTCTTGATTGACCTAACTCTTCTCCATATATCCCACATATTTAAGACAAGACAAGGAAGAAAACTTTGCACAAGATCACTATTCTAATACTTCCAAAACTATCAAAAACTAGGGAAAATCGGAAAAACCTAGTTACAACTTCTTTCAAAGCAAGCCAACCATCCCATTCTATTCTAGAAGCATTATAGGGTAAGATTGGATTGATTATGATGATTCAAGAGGCCTGAAGCTCTCGCAGATGCCTCACCAGTTTTGGTTTTTGCATGAAATTCATGTTGTTATTTTAATTACGTTTTAATGCATACTAACATCACTAATATGTTTTTTAGGAATAACATTGCAGGATAGACTCATTGTGCGAGTCCCATAACAACTGAACTCTGAACTACCATGTTTACATTGTTTTAGATGGTTTACAATGTATCTCACAATACAACATGAATTAGCCAAAACCAATGCCACCACTGAATTCTCAAGGCCCAAATTAGAGGGGTAGGGTACTTTTGAACCATTAACATTGGCTATTTTACAGATACACGAAAAGGAGTCGCCGAAGAAGATGAATGGAGCTAGGGCTTCGGCATTTCTCCGACCCAGTTATTTGAGTTTTTATTATATTATTTATTTCCAGTTATGTACCAGATAAAACAGCCAGCCTAGTGGCAAGCACGCGCATGATAAGGCTTTAATGTACAAGGGTGTGAGTTTGATCCCTGCCTTTTGACGTTTTTCAAGTTTTTTTCCATATTTTTCAAGTTTTAATATGAAGCGTGTTGTTTTTATACTCCTAACACAAGCGCGTGCCTTGCGCAGTGGCAAGGCCTGTTGGTGAAAGAGCAAAGGGCGTGTGTGATACGGTGGAAGAACTGACTTGGAGGTTTGCATTTGTATTCGCAAATGTTGAAGTTTAGCAAGAGTTGCCACCGACTTTTCTTTGATCCAAAAGGAAAGGTGAAAAAGCACAAGAAAGACCTTTAGAGATGTTTTCTTGAGTTCGGGGGGTAGATTATGAAAAGGGAAGGTGTTAGCACCCTTTTCATCCATGGTTTTCCATGGGCTCTTAGTTACTCGCTAGATCACTTGCTTTTGTTTGAATGTGCTTGTGGTGTGGGTTTTTTAAAAGTATTTTGAAAATGTCTTTGTAATGGTTCTCGTTTCTATAAGAACGCGTACAAAGTGTTGTTTCGAAAATAGTTCAAAGAGGTGTTTTTGAAAGTGATTTTGAAAAGGTGTCTTCTTCGTAATGGTTCTCGTTGCTATAAGAACGCGTACAAAGTGTTTGTATTTTGAAAATGTTTCAAAGTGAGAGTGTTGGTGTATGAAATGTTTTTGTTATGAGCAAGCGTGCAACTAGGAGCAAATCTACCTACTCAAAAGGACTTAGATGTTCTTTTCCTCCTCCTTTAGATGTTGCTATCTTACCATTGATTTGGTAAGAAGCCCCATCGTTGGACATGAAGGGACGAGTGTGGGTCATTTGTATAGTCATAGAAGGCAACCTATGGGATGTTTTAGCAATGTCATTTTTAGGGACTAGATCATTTACTAGAAGAAATATCGAGGGTCATCGAGGGAATACGATCCTTTATCGGGGGTCTTTGATAAAACGCCCATGTTCGAGGGACATGACTATTTTTCTGATAGGCCACAAAGTGGGATTACCCTAAGGGTGTCAGTGTGCAAGTGTGTTTGATTGCATGCACTTTAGTCTTGATTAGGGTGATCTATTTGTCAATTTCATGTTTGTCCATACACACCCTAATTACTAACGACATATGAAAACAATAAAAGTGCAGAAAGTAAAGATTCTACGCTATTAAAATCATTAGGGGGATGGAGTGTACAAATTTACAAATGGAGGGGTTTCAAGAAAGTAAATCCTAATTATTTATTACAACCATATTGAAATAGTAATGCAAGAAAGAAAAAGGACTTTATTTAGAAAAATGGCCTTCTGTCTTAATGAATTAAAAAGAAAAATTAGTAAAAAGAAAGTATTTTTGTGTCCCTTTTTTATATTAATAAAAAGAATATTGATATTGAAAGTGATAAAAAAGGAAATAAATGAGATATAGAGTCAACGCGCTGCTGCAAGCAAAACAAAAGGAATCAGAAGTTCTGATGCCAAGAGTACTATGACTCAGAAGGAAACATCAGTGGGCATCAGAAGTTCTGGATTCGGTAAACTCTGAGGTCCTGCAAGAAACGTTAGAGGGAAAACACAAAGGTTCTGGGTGGTATTTAGACAGTGAGCCAAAAGTCAGAAGTTCTGTGTTACACTGAAATAATGAGTAAACATCATATATTCAGTGCATTGTCAACATGTGAAAATCAGAAACTCTGAGTGTTTAAAACAGAAAGTGGAAGTATCATAAGTTCAGTGTGCTTAACAATAAGGGGAACTCAGAAGTTCTGTGCTATGCTAAAACAGTGAGTGAGCATCAGAAGTTCTATGCGATAAAACAGTGAGTGGAAACATCAGAAATTATGTGTTATATTTCAACTTTTTCTCATATTAATCAACCATCAACAACTTATTCAGTTTTTAATCAAACAACAAATCAGAGGGATAAGAGCACAACAGTTTATAGAAGTTCTAATCCTAATCCTAAGCCTGTCCTTAATCAAGAAGTTCTTATCCATAGTTTTTTCATTTATCCAATGATATGGACAATATTAATACTATGATATTTACATATTTAATGATGTTCTGAATGAAAAAGATGCAAATTCAGAAAGACTTACCTTGAATCCTAAAGTGTGTGTTTGGAACTTGAACTGCTGCCTTCAGATATTCTGGAGTCAACGAGAGTAACGAGAGAGAAAATGCCAAGTTCTTTGACTCAAAGGGAAGAACAAAGGTTTTGGTTTTCTGTTTGGGAATTCTGGATTTTTTTATGAAGGTTTCACCGCTTTCTTTTCTCTCTTTTGACAATTCCCCCTCTCCAAAAGCCAGCCCCTTTAGATGTGATGGAGCAACTTATTTATAGGTGAAGTTGTTGTAATTTTTTTTTGGGGGGGGGGGGGGGGGAAACATATGGGATTTGAACACCTTTTGGCACCCTGTTCCATTGCTTTTTTGCCACCGTTTTTGTATGCTAGTTTGGTGCAATTATGGGATGAAGGAATGGAATGAATTAGCTGTTGGTTATGGGACTGTGATGTAGCAGTGCAGCCAGTGGTATAAACGAGGTTTTGGGATTTGCTGATCTTATGACCGAAGCATTGGATATGGCCTTCATATGCTAGGGTGCTGCCTTGTTCTTGAAGCAAGTGTGGTGGTTAGCAGCTTTTTAGCCGTGCCTAAGATGGATTTGTAAGCATGAAATAAGGAAAGGTAACCTCAAAAGCAAAAGCAACGTATGGGCCCAACACACTTTTGTACAAAAGTTTTCTTTTCTAAGACAGTAAAGATACTCCTATGCCACACGTGGGGAAATCTTTTGGATAAAGACTCAAAAGTGGTTGTGAGCATTAAATGATGATGAGATTTAACAAACCAGAAAATCCTGCAATGTGAGATTTTTCATCATTGATTAATTCTGGATCAGAGGTTCAGCTTCAGCATATTTTAGAATAAACATCCAACTTCTGATCTTTGTATCTTCCTGCCCCAGCATGTTCTAAAGGAGCTCCCAGACTTTATAGGAAGCTTGCAACACGCATTGTAAACCTTCTTTGAACTGCTCTTGCAAACTCTGACTGAATCTTTATGAAAACTGGTCCAGAAGTTGTAACCAAACTCTATCTTTGAATTGTTCAGAATTTGCTGAGTGCTTCAGTTTCATGGACGTGTCTTTGAGGAGTCATAACTTGAAATCCCAGCATTTCTAGGAGAAGTTTCGTTCTGCAATGTTTTAGGTCTTATTGAGATCTAAAACTCTTGTGTTAGAAGTTCTTCCAGAATCAACTTACATCATGGTGATAATTTGATCAGAAGTTATGAGCTCATCATATTTCCTAAACACTTAGAAAAATTTCTAAGTATTTGGAATTTTTACTTTTCCAAAGTAAATTTGACTTTTGATCTTCTTAATGAAACAAACTTTATATTTTAACATGTCTTGATGAAATATGATTCTTGAAGCTTGATTTTGATCTAAAAGTCAAAGTTTGACTTTTGAGTGTGCAAATGACCATTTCGCCCTTATGGATGACTTTCTTGGAAAATTTGTGATTCAAGGCTAGAAATTGGATGGAAGCAAACCTGAGGGTCCAGGGTGATCCTTTGAGAAATGAGAGGGTAAATTTTGGGGTACAACAGTTTCCCCTGTTTAATCTTCTTAAGCCTGAGGTTGTAGATTGGCTGGCCAGCCTTTCGGGATCTGAAGGTGGAAGATGATTGGACATAAGAGATCCTAGAAATTTGCACTCGGTGATGTGATGACTGGTGGTATAGGGAATGGGCTTAAAGATTCCATTTGGAAAGCAACGGGGGATCATCGGAGATGGGCTAAAAGATGCCATCTGGAAAAGATCGATTGCGTAAGAGATTCCTCAGTGAGAATTCTTGTACTTGCCGTTGAGGGGGACTTTGTCGGGGAATGTTGATTTATGCACTGGGGAGTAACTTCTAGGAGCTTTGGTTGTCCATTACTCTATTGGGGAATTAAATCTTGATTGCAGAGGTGAAAGTAGAATGTATACATGGTCAGGGTTCAAGCTGTACAGCGACTTACTAGGGAAATGTGAAACCGATCGTATCTGGTCGGGTCCGGGCCTTACAGTGTTGTAAACTGTTGTATAGAGATAAGGGAGAAGGAACCCGGATAGTAGGTTTACTTCAAAATGAAATCCTGGGTAGTAGGAATTGTGGGAAGGAACCTGCATAGTAGGGTTACTTCAAAATTAAAGCCTGGGTAGTAGTGCTTGTGGGAAGGAACCTGAATAGTAGGTGTTGTACCCTAAAATTTTCCCTCTTTTCATACACGCATATTATTGGTTTTATGGTTATGGAATAAAGGTAATTTATCAAGCTTCGCCAGGTTACAAGTGACGTTTATTTCGCCAATGGATATTCTCAGAGTATTTTCCGTGCTGAAGATCGGTTCGCTGTTTGGCAACGATTCGGGGTTCAAAGATTCATAAGTCCAATCCGGCACGTCATATTGAGGTGTTCTTTTTCCAAGATATCTCTGATAACGTATTCTCAAATTCAGGTTCGGATCAAGAGTCAATTCTTTAAAGAAGGTCTCCGAATGTGTGAGTTTTCTCGGAGAAACGTGGTGAAAAAGTGTGCTGAAAGTGTAGTTTTTACGCACAAAAAATTCATAACTTGAAGATCATGGCTTGTTTTGAACCCGTTTCGGTGGACAAATTTCCGTATTGACGTCATCTATGTTTTCATATCTCACGGATGGAAGCCAATTTCGATCAGAAGGTCTTCAAAAATGCGGATTTATCAAGTATTTTCGTACAAGAAATTGGTGACAGATGTTTATTTGCGTCATGTTCAGAAAATCATAACTTGGTTGATTTTCATCGTATCGAGCTGGTTCCGGCGCCAAAATTTCACAAATTGAGTTGACTAAGTTTTCAAAAAAGGTATTGACTTCGAACGGTATCTAAAAGGCCTTCATTATTTGCTCAGAGTACGCGTGACGCGCCGAAAATCCTGAATGCTGAATATTATTTTATCTGGGTCAAAACTTCAAAAATTCATAACTCGGTCAATTTTTATTGCATCGGGCCCATCTTTTTACACAAGGTCACTGACTCAAAGGTCTACAACTTTTCTTCCAAAGTCGAGATCGGATTATGCTCTGATCAATACCAGTTTTTTATTAAAGAACGTGTCAGAGTCGACACTGGAGCCCAAAATAAGTTTGTCTGAGCTGAAACTTCAAAAATTCATAACTAAGTCACAGTTTATCCGATTGAGCCTATTTTTGGACAGGAGTTAATTCTCGATGTCGGATACATTTTGTTTTCACATTTAAACTTCAAAAATTGCACTTAAGCCCCTGCAATTTAGCCTGGAATGTGACGGACTCAAGTGAACATTGGAGGCCCAATTGCACATTCAAAGCCTATATTTTTGCTCTAATTTTTTATTATATAATCTCATTCTTTTCACACAAAGAGAAAAAAAAAGCTTTTACCACAACGCTATCAGAATATCAAATTCTTTCAAGAATCCTAAAACCTTGAAATCCTAATTACAAACCCACATCTCACTACTTCTCTAGTAACGGTAAGGCTGGCTTGATCTCCATGATCAAAAGGGCATAAAAACATTCATCTCACTACTTCTCCAGTAAGGGTAAGGCTGGTTTGATCTCCATGATCAAAAGGGTATAATCATTCATATATGCCATATCGGTTTTAACATTAAATTTTTTCATATATTGGCTTTATTTGTATTTCATGATATATAGTCATTTATTTAATGTGTTCATGAGATTCAACACTGCTGATTTAGACAGGATCCCATGTAGGTTCATTACAGAACATTGAGGCCAAAACACAAATGGCCAAAACAGAACAACCAACACATGGCACTAATGCATGACAAGGCAGACATCCTGAGAAGGTTAAGGGCGTGGGTTTAACAACCACCCCTATTGGTTTTGATTTTCTTCCTTTCTTTTTTATCATTTTACCTATTTTTATTCTTTCTTTGTTTAAATTTTTTTTCATAAAACTTAACATTTTTCACAAACCTTTAATTTTTTATAATAAACTCGAATAATTAATTTTAAGGTCTTTCTTTAATTTAATTTTAGGTTTTAAATTAATATTTGGTTCAACAACCACCCATGACATTTGCATTATATTTATTTTCCACCCCTATTTTTCATTGATGTTTCTTCCCCTATCTATTTTTTGGCAAACTTAATCTTTTTTATTAATCATTAGACATAAACTCTTTTTAAAAACCTTTTTTTTATTATTAAAATTTATTAGGTTTTAGGATTTTTTAATTAATCATTTTTTTCAAAACTAACCTTTTTTATAATTCAAACAAATTAGGATTAGGTTTTTGTTTTAGTTAGTAACTGAATTTTTGGCTTTTTTGTCATTTATTAATAAATTAAGTTAATTAACTTTTTTGATTAAAATTAGTTAGAATTAGGTTTTTTAATTAACTTAAAATTATTTTCTACAAAAAACACCAAAAACATTAACTTAGAATTTTAAGTTTTAATTTTTCCTTAATTTTTTTTATTTATTCTTTTACATTTTAATTTCTAGAAAAATTGTATAGGTCGCATTATCAATGTAATAGCGTAGATTTATCTTTTCTCGCATTTTTTTCTAATTATGTAATTGCTTCCGGGATGTAATAGTAATTAGGGTTTAAATTCTGCATTTTTATTTACAGTCCAAAATATTTATGTATCTGCAAAAGTCTTGTAATAGCTAGGACTTTAAACTTTCTTGCTTTTATTTTCGCAAACTATAAACTTCTTAGATGTATGTTAATAGGATTGTATGGAAAGACTAATTGAAAATTAAAACAGTAGATCACCTTAATTGTGCAAAGATTAAATTACTGAAAACAAACACATGCACATGCTCACTCTTAGGGTATGCCTCACTTGATTGCCTCGGAAAACAATAGTCATGTCCCTCGAACGTATGGATACCCTTAGCAAAGACCCTTGGTTAAAATCATCATAAAGATCATGGTCCCTCGATGTCCCTCGAAGTTGCCTACGGTATATGATCTTGTCCCTCGATGTTGTCTACGAATATATGATGACAGTCCCTTCGAAATGCTAAGGTATCCTTATATGTTTCCTTCAATGACCATTACGTCCCTTTCGAATTGACCCTTACAAACTCCAACGACGGTGCTACCTATTTCTCAATAATGGGATAGCACTGTCTAAAGGAAACAAGAATAGAAACGATCTTTTTTTCGAGTAGGTAGATAACTGTTAGGTACTTGCTCAAAACAACAAATCTTTTATACTTTTTTCAAACTAAAGTTTTCAAAACGACTTCGTAACACTCTTGAAGACAGAAGCAAGGGTTAAATCGAAATATAGCAAAAACTTTTCAAATACACAAACATGGAAGCAATTTTAAAATGACGAGCAAGTACCTAAGAGCCCGTAGAAAACTACGGATAGAAAGGGTTCTAATACCTTCCCTTTTTATAATCTACCCCCGTACTTAAAATCTCGAAAAAATGAATTTTTCTGTGCTTTTTTCCTTTCCAGTTGGATAAAATAAAAGTCGGTGGCGACTCTTGCTTACCGTGACATTTTGCGAATACAAAACGCAAACCAGTATTAACAGTCGGTTCTGCCACCGTAGCACAGAACTGGCGACTCTGCTGGGGACTTAATAAGTGGGGTATACCTTACGATTAGTTCATCATATTGCTTCTATTGTTTGATTTGATTGCTTTACTTTTGAGGGCTTTGTATTGGAGTTACTATAGATCCTAACCCGGATCTGGGGGAAACACCTTTTAGGTAAGTAGCAATAAACTGTGAGGGGACCGTACGACGTAGACCGATACGGTTGAAGCAGTAGCTACGTTAATGTGGCACATTAGTTGGTACCGGTATCCCTTGTGGAGGAACAAGGAGAATACAGGGCTGCTATATCGGTCGTTAAGCATCAACTGATCTTAGAACCTATAATTGACCAACTTAGCCATAGGAAATAGTGAGATAGCCGGTCTCAGTGTAGAGCTGGGAACTTGTTGATACTCGATACTACACTCATTGAGACCGTACTCTCGAGATAGTTCCGGCTGCAAGAAAATATTGTGTGAGCTGAAACCATGACTGGTGGACGATGGTCAGTGATATTGAGAACCTCTAAAACCCGGTTACTATTATTAGGACAGGTTTAAACCAACTGAACTTCAAGAGGGTAGTACCTAGACTCCATGCAAGCCTAAACCTAAGGGCTATTTGTTATGACTTGTTTGCCTTTACCATGTGTGTTACCTGCTACACCTGTTGTGTGTTTTATCATGACATCATGCATCATAACATAGCATGCATACTCCATTATACTAACCATTTCAAAGTCTTTGAAATAATTTCCTACGCATTCCATTATCATGCACATAATTACAGGTACCATTACAGGTTTCTCATCTCCTTCGCTGTTTATTTCAGCACGAAATGTCTTCTGAAATACCTACCGATCAGGCCATCAAAGTTCTTCAGGCACATAATGCCCAATTCCAAGAGATGTTCTTAAACTTGGCTAAAGGGCAAGAGGATTTGAAGACTCTCATCCTGAAGGAGAAGAAGAAGAAGAAGAAGAATAAGAAGGTGGTTCTTCTAAATATGGGTCACAGATTTGGGAATAGGTTGCGACAGGAAGTTGATCTGTCTCATTCATCCAAAGGAGGAGAGAATCAAGAGGAGGAAAAGGGTCCTAGTCATGTGGTCTATGATAATGATACTGATTTTGATAATGAACAGTACCCTCCTTCTGAGGATAAGTACAAGCAACTTGAGGACCGTTTGAGTGCTATGGAGATTCAGAAGATCCCCGGTTTGGATTTCGGAGATCTGGGACTGGCATCTGGGGTGGTGATCTCTCACAAGTTCAAAGCACCGGTTTTTGCTAAGTATGATGGAGTATCCTGTCCAAAACTCCATCTCCGCTCATACGTCAGAAAAATTCAACCTTAAACTGCTGATAGGAATTTGTGGGTACATTTCTTTCAAGATAGTCTGTCAGGGACTCAGCTTGAATGGTTTTATCAATTGGAAGGATCTAATGTCCGAAACTGGGAGGACCTTGCTGCTGCTTTCTACAAGCAGTACCAGTATAACACCAACCTTGCTCCCACTCGTACTCAGCTTCAGGGTATGTCTATGGGTGCAAGCGAAGGTTTTAAGGACTATGTTCAAAAGTGGAGAGATTTGGATGGAATAGTCCAACCCCCATTGTCTGATAGGGAGTTGGTTGATATGTTTCTGGAGACGCTATCTGATCCATTCTTTAATCATTTGATCGGCAGCTCGTCAATGGGTTTCACTGAGCTGATTCTGACTGGAGAAAGAGTAGAAGCTGGGATCCTGAGTGGTAAGATCCATAAAAATACCTCTTCGAGTACATAGAAGAAGTCATTTGGTGGCAAGAGGGAAGCCAATGCTGTGCACGTCCAGAAGAGGCATAGCAAGGCAGACTACCACCAAACTGTGGGGGCAGTGTTGATCTCTAATTCGGCACGCACACAATGACCACAACAACGAAACAATCAGCCAAGGGTGGAAAGACCTCAAAGGAAGTTCACCCAAATCAACATGCCATTTTCACAAGCATTGTAACACGTTGAAGATGAATCTGATTACGGTGATAAACCCTCATCCGAACCCTAAGACTTCTTCTCCTAACTACAACCCGGATGCAAGGTGTGCTTATCATTCTGGTAGCCCGGGGCACGATACTAACGATTGTTGGGCACTGAAATACAAGATTCAGAATTTGATTGACGCCAAGGAGATCGAATTCGACCCTCCTGAGACTCCCAATGTGATCACTGCTCCCTTGCCAAAAAATGGCTAGGATTGAAAGCATTTTGATTCATTTGAATTCTGAAGTTGTATTTTCTTTGCTTATTCAAACAATTATTGTCATGTCAAACTTTCTTATTTCATTAATGCATTACACGTGTCTGTCTTGAATTAATTTTTTCATTATGCTTAAATTGCTTTATATTTCCTTTTCGTGATATTCAACTCTCGACTAAAAAAATGTAAGCCTTTAGAGGGAGGATGACGAAAATGATACCACAATCTCTACAATATGCTTTCGAACAGAACCTGTTGACGATGTACAGGAGTTGTTTCAAATCATAAACAGTGGAGTTATAAGGAAGATAATCCCTAGTCAACCCCTTCGAGCCAAAGAAGTCGGAGTTTTTCTTTTCGCACAAATTAAAACCCTTAATCACAACCTGGGGCAGGGTAGTTTTCTCAGTTAATCCAGGTGCACAATGAATGGCTTCAAAGACGTCCTTCCAAAACAAAAGGAAATGATGGTTCCCTATAATCGTCAAGACAGACAGTCATTATCTCTCGAAATAAAAGCCCATTAAGTCAAAACCTACGAATGAGACTTAAGAAAAAACTAGGGCATCCCGCTGACTGTAATCACAAAAGAAATAATTCAGGTAAAAAATAGGGATAATAAAACCAAAAAAAAGAGGTTATCACAAATCCTCGGCAAAAAAAAAAGATTACAAAATGACTGCCTTTTTCAAGTAAACTGTCAGCATCCGAAGAATCACTAGAATATCAGAGCAAAGACTCAAACAAATTCTAAACCTGCAATTAACTTAGCATAGGACTGAAGAACATCACGAAGAGCGGGTAGGTACAAATAAATTTTGAGCCTTTATCCTTTGTTTCTTGAACCGTGAACTAGGCTACGTTGTAACCCTTAAAAGTCCTAGCTGAAGCATGGGTTAGTTCGAAAGCATACTGTTACAAAAGGTATCCTGACTCCTGTAGGACTTGCTCTAAATCCTGAGTTAACATCACACTTTTACAAAAAAAAACTTGTTTTACTAAAAAAAAATTTTCAAACTTCAAGACAGACATAAGCTTTGCATTCTTAAAATAACATTGTTTGCATATGAATATTTGTTCAACAGCAGAGAAATTCGCATGACGAATATCTAGTGAACAAAAACCTTCTCAATAAAAAGGATCACTTCAAGTGGAAAAAACACTTCCAACCAAGGGGAACAACATGATCATTGTCCATCATCTGGGGCAGTCAAGTCAAGATTCAAGGAATCTCTCAAAGATACCAAATAGCCAGGGGCAGATCTCCATCTGAATCACTTGGGGCATTGGACATGAATTCCAGCAATGAATCTTGTATGATCAAACGAATATCTTCTGGTAGTGTGACAACACAACACTACTGACAGTGACAACTCCCTACACCCTGAGAGAGTGGACATAGTAAAAAAATACTGCACATAAATAAAGACCCGCTAGGTTGACACACCTAGGAAAAACAAGGGCGTCCCAGCGAACCAAAAGGTTCGGGCAAAAATTAGGGATAAAAACAAAAAAAGATTTGTACACCCGGCAAGTCGAAAACCTGAGAAGGCGGCTTGGGCAAAAAAGGGTATCCTGGTGGATTGAAAATCTGAAAAGACAGTCCAGGCAAAAGTTAGGGATTAAAGCATACGACTATGTCCCGTTATCTTGTTACTTTCCTATCAGTAGAATACTAATCATTCCGATCGATAGTTACCAAGCACCTCATAAGTTGGGATGACACTCAATCCACAAGGCCTCCGCAGGCACTTTCTCCAGCATGTACAGGGGCAGAAAAGTCTTGATGCAAAGTCATTGTCATATCCTTAGCACGCGTCCCAATAATATCTACACTCCCCGCAGAGTAAGAAATATCCAAAAGCAGTGGTGTTAATTCTCCCTAAGCATAGTTCATCTTTCACCAACAATGGAAGACCATCCCCGGTGGAGTTTATTTCTTCCACAGACAGAATTTTTATCCCTGACAGAGTTCATCATCGCCAGCAACGGTAATTCATCCCCAACCGAGGTTATTGCTCCATGTGATCGGTGGGAATAGAACTGGCTGTTTTAGAATGCTGGT
Source organism: Vicia faba (assembly GCA_948472305.1). Classification (NCBI taxonomy): domain Eukaryota; kingdom Viridiplantae; phylum Streptophyta; class Magnoliopsida; order Fabales; family Fabaceae; genus Vicia; species Vicia faba. The sequence goes on along the minus strand of OX451740.1, from coordinate 134,876,730 downwards.
TCGCGTTTGCGTTTGTTTTTGCAAAATTTCGCGGTAAGCAAGAGTCGCCACCGTCTTTTATTTTATCCAACAAGGAAAGGACAAAAGCACAGAAAAATTCCTTTTTGAGATATTTCTCGGGTTCGGGAGGTAGATTATAGAAAGGGAAGGTGTTAGCACCCTTTTTATCCGTGGTTATCCACGGGCTCTTAGGTACTTGCTCATAATGTTTTCAAAAGTTTACTTTTCTTTGTGTTAGTGGATTTGAAAGAACTTTTTGCTTGAAAGTTGTGTAAGTGCGAAAAGTTTTATTTTTGTTTTAAAAGGAGCAAGTACTTAAGAATATCTACCTACTCAAAAAGGAATTAATCTGTACAAGTTTCCTTTAGACAATGCTATCCCACTATTGAGGAGTAGGAAGCATCGTCGTTGGAGTTTTCGGATCAATTCGATTAAGGGACGTGTGGTCACTAAAGCAATGTTAGGACACCTTAGCGGTAACCCTAATGTCTTAGATCATTTTATCCGAGGCAACCGTTTCGAGGCAACTTATGATCTTTGGACAAAAGGGCGACCTCTAAAACTTCACATACTTAATGATCACGTTCGAGGCAACCAAGTGAGACGTACCCTAGGAGTGGCATATGCAAGTGTGTCAATTTTTGGTTATATTATCTTTACATGTCATGGTGAGCTACTGTTGATTTTAAGTTAAGGTAAATCTTGTCATGCATAGCCTATTATTCAAACATCTAACAATTAATGATTGCGGAAATTAAATTGCGGAATTTTAAATCTAAGCTATTACAAGGCGTCGGGTATTTACATCGCCAAAAACAAACCCTTGAAAATTAAATTGTGAAAAGTAAATAAAAGCGATAAATTAAAGTCCTAAATTAAAACTATTACATCCTCGGAGCAATTACAATTATATGGATCAAAAATAATTCGCGCGAGAAAAATTGAGCCGGAGCGTCATGGGGTTTTGACCCTTTTTATCAAATAAAACAAATTTTTTGTTATTTTTTTTTGAATTAAGAATTAAGTCTAAATTAAAAACGGAATTAATTAATTAAAAGAAATATTTTTGAGTTTTTTTATATTAATTAAGGAAATAAAATTAGAAAGGTAAAAATATATCAAAACCCTAATTCTAAATCAATTTTAATTTATTGCAAAATATATTATCATTAAACCTAATTTAAAACTAAATTAATTGGTTAATTTTTATTTACAAAAATAAATAATGAAATTAATAAATATCAATTTTTTGGTGTTATTCTGATTTTTATATAAAAAAAAGTTAGTTTGTTAATTAATTTGTTAGTTTTTTAATAATAATAATAAAAAGCAATAGAAAAATAATGAAAAGAAATAAAAATATAACAAACTCAAGGGGGGTGATGGGCCCAATTTGGAAGTGAGATCAGCAATTCTTTGGCCCAAATCCAATTATCCTGCTTTGTTTTTCTAAATAGCCCACATGCTTGTTGACTCTGGCCTATGGTAGTCCTTCCATCTAGACCATTGGATCTGTTTTGCAAGCCACGTAGCCTTCCAGATCTGCAAGTTCATAGTGGTCCACACTTTGAACGTCACATGGGAATACCTGAAGAAGAAAAATAAACAAGGTTTTGGGGGACCTGGGATTCGAACCCAGGTCCCAATGCTCATTGCCTGCACGCTCAACCAACCCAACTAACTTGATCATTCGTTATTGGAATAGAAACTAATTATAATATATGTAAATCAATTAATATGCTGGCAAAAATAAAAAAAAACACGCTTAAGATTTAAATTGGCCAATCACGCTATAAAACATCTTCATCTTCTTCACAAATCTTGGTTCAATTACCTGCAGATTTTTATCCGCAGGAAGATTCATAGGACGTCTCAAAAATCATCCTTAGGCCATGTAAATGAAATCCAAGATTACAGACATGTTCGTCTCTGCCTCCTCATCATCCCTGTAACCACTATTCGCCTTGATTTTGCCTATATAAAAAACGCCTAAAAAACAAGAACATGAACCCTAGGTTCGAGCATCATGATACAGAGTCCAATAATGAAATCGAATAATGCAAAAATGTTCTAAATCAAATAACAAACATGAATATGCCCATATTTTGAAGAAAAGGTGCAAGAACTGGAGGTTTGGATTCCATGTTCAGAGTTCAGTTCGTGATGACTTACAGTGTGATGTAGGTGATGAAAAGGCTTCCTTTTGATTGGTATAGCACCACTGGATGTCAAGGAAGAGAGCTGCGTTGTTCTTTTGGCCTGAATCTGCCTCCAATGTTGTTTTTGATCTCACACTTTTTCAAGGTTTTTTGCAAAGTGGTATGGCCGTTTCTGCAGAGGTCTAGGCGTGAATTTTATTTGTGAGGCTTGCTTGCATATAATGTGATGATTCTAGGTCAAAATATGAGCCAATATCTTGGTGTATTGAAGAGTTAGGATTTGATTTTGATCACCATAACCATGTTTCCAAATATAGTCAAGATCTGATTTTTTGTGCACAAAAAGCCAAGATACGAATTTGATTAAGTATTATATGAAATATGCAAGCTGTACAAATCACAAAGATACCAATTCATTAATTTTTGGATTTTATTTGAATTAATATAGATTTAAAATGAATTAAATCAATAAAAATTGAATAAAATTGAAAAATAAATGTTTGGTCATGAAATTAAAGATGGGACACGTGTGTTGAATGACAAGACCAAATCAAGTGGAAAATGGTGGTCCCCTTTGTCAAAAATTGGAGTTTTGAGGACAGTTGACTTTTGGCAATTTTGGAAAAAATGCCCAACTTCAACAATGCATAACTTCTTCAATTTTGAACTTTTGGAGGTGTTCTTGGACTTTTTAGAAACCTTGAGATGTCCTATGACCAACCCTTGTAGTATCATCTCTTTTTGATGTTCCATGCTCAAGTTATAAGCTTTGGAAAAAAAGGTGTTTTTGTTGACTTTCAAAAATGACCTATGATGTCCAAATTTGTAACTTTTTGTGAGTGCGTTTCTTGATCTTGGGGTGTGAAGATGGATTGTAGGTAATTGCATCCTATTCAAAATGAGTTTTGTATGGGTAATTTCTCATAAAGTATGAGAAAGTTATGCTTGGTCAAAATTGAGTTGACTTTTCCTACAAAACCCTAATTTAGCAACTTTTGAATCTTGATGAATCTTTAGCAATCCTTGATGAATCATGATCAACCCTTGATCAAATGATGAATTTTCCTTCAAAATGAGAATTTTGACAAAAAATCTTGAGGTTTGACTGTATTTGGGACACAATTGACTTTTGCCCTAACACAGTCGATTTTTGGGCCTCTTGAGCAATTGACTGACCAAACTTCCTCTGCAAGGCTTGAATTTTGACATGGATGAACTTAAGAACATATTAAGACATTGGGAAGCACTTGGGGACATTTGGATATGAGGACCTTAGGGCAACACAAAACCCTAATTTTGAATTTGACTGCCTTAGGAGGTGATTTGACTGTCCAACCCTTGAGCCATCTTGAGCAATTTGAAGATTAATCTTGGCAAATCTTGAAGAATATGGGAGGGAAAATTTTGGGGTACAACAGTTGCCCCTGTTCAATTTTCTTAAACCTAAGGATATAGATTGGCTTTGGAGCCTTTCGTGATCCTAAGGTGGAAGATAGTTGAACACTAGAGTGCCCAGAAATTTGCACTTGCATGGTGTAGTATCAACATTGTGATGTCAGGAATGGGCTTACAGATGCCATTTGGAGATTGCTGGTAGGAGGATGGGCTTATAGATGCCATCTGCAGGAGTGTCGATCGCATAAGAGATTCCTTAGCGAGAACATGCAGACTTGTTGTTGTAAAAGATTCCGCTGGGGAAGTCTAACCTTTGTTGAGATTTAGGAATCAGGCATGTACTTCAACTGAGAGAATGCCTCGCCTGAGTCTTAAGAACCTGTCTATAATTCAACTGGGGGGTAATCTTCATCAAGATCTAGGAACTGTCTTGTGCTCACCGGGAGTATACCGTTTAGGTTATAGAACTTGTCCACACTATGACGGGGGAAAACATCAAGATCTAGGAACTGTGTCGTGCCCACCGAGAGTATACCGCTGAGGTTATAGAACTTGTCCACACTATGACGGAGGAAAACATCAAGATCTAGGAACTGACTCGTGCTCATCGGGAGTATACCATTGAGGTTATAGTACTCGTCCACACTATGACGTAGGGAAGCATCTTCATCAAGATCTAGGAATTGTCTCGTGCTCACCGGGAGTATACCGTTGAGGTTATAGAACTCGTCCACACTATGACGGAGGAAATCATCAAGATCTAGGAACTGACTCGTGCTCACCGGGAGTATATTGTTGAGGTTATAGTACTCGTCCACACTATGAAGTAGGGAAGCATCTTCATCAAGATCTAGGAACTGTCTCGTGCTCACCGGGAGTATACCGTTGAGGTTATAGAACTTGTCCACACTATGACAGAGGAAAACATCAAGATCTAGGAACTGACTCGTGCTCACCGGGAGTATACCATTGAAGTTATAGTACTCGTCCACACTATGACGTAGGGAAGCATCTTCATCAAGATCTAGGAACTGTCTCGTGCTCACCGGGAGTATACCGTTGAGGTTATAGAACTTGTCCACACTATGACGGAGGAAAACATCAAGATCTAGGAACTGACTCGTGCTCACCGGGAGTATACTGTTGAGGTTATAGTACTCGTCCACACTATGACATAGGGAAGCATCTTCATCAAGATCTAGGAACTGTCTCGTGCCCACCAGGAGTATACGGCTGAGGTTATAGAACTTGTCCATACTATGACGGAGGAAAACATCAAGATCTAGGAACTGACTCATGCTCACCGGGAGTATACCGTTGAGGTTATAGTACTCGTCCACACTATGACGTAGGGAAGCATCTTCTTTAAGATCTCGGAACTGTCTCGTGCCCACCGGGAGTATACCGCTGAGGTTATAGAACTTGTCCACACTATGACGGAGGAAAACATCAAGATCTAGGAACTGACTCGTGCTCATCGGGAGTATACCATTGAGGTTATAGTACTCGTCCACACTATGACGTAGGGAAGCATCTTCATCAAGATCTAGGAACTGTCTCGTGCTCACCGGGAGTATACCGTTGAGGTTATAAAACTTGTCCACACTATGACGGAGGAAAACATCAAGATCTAGGAACTGACTCGTGCTCACCGGGAGTACACCGTTGAGGTTATAGTACTCGTCCACACCATGACATAGAGAAACTGTCGATATTGAGAACCTTATCTGAAATTCAACCGAGGATAATTCAATTGAGATTTAAGAACTGGTCAGATCTTCGACTAAGCTGAGAACTTACTGCATTTTTCCTGAAATGTAAAGGTCAGTCACATGCAATGCATGAGATGAATCAAGCAATGATGTTCTCAACATAAATGAGATTGTATGGTATGATGCGTACATGCATGTATTATGATGTATGGAAATGTGATGTTTTAGCTGGGGAAAATAAATCCTGGACCCACTGGAGAATAGAGTTGAGTTCTTAGTTTCCGCTGGGGATGATGAACGAAGATGTTGTGAGAATAAACCTGCAGGAAAAAAGAACTCCGTTGGGGAATAAACTGATGAAGAGATTACTCTGCGGGGAATTACTCTGTGGGGAAGAGATACTTTGCTGATATTTTAACGATAAACTCCATTGGGGGATCCTGTTGATAAGCTCTGTTGGGGATTTTAATGATGAACTCCGCATGGGATAAAAGGAACTTCGCTGGGGATAGAAAGATTCTTCGCTGGGGAAGACCTTTCAATTGCAACCTGCTGAGGATAACCCAATTAGACTTCTGTGGGGATAACCTCTGAATTTGGCTTAGGAGACTTATTTGTGCTTCGCAGGGGATAAGCTTCCAGAATCTACTGGGTAAGATGATTCAACTCTGGCGGGGAAGCTTTTTCAAACTGCGCTGGGGGAATGATTCCACTAGGGGTATCTTGTATTCCACCGGGGAACATTATTATATTCTGTTGAGGAATATTAAGACTGTCGGGGATGCTCTTATACTTGCTGGGGATACCTTTGTACTCCGCTGGGGAATATTAAGATCTTCTGGGATACCAAGCCTTTTTAGCGCTGATGGTGGATGAACTCTGCTTGGGGAAAGTATTGCTGGTTCATTCATGGTTGCAAGTCTCAGTGGGGAGAGCTACCATTACTGTTTTGCTCTGCGGGGAGTGACGGTATCTTGGTCATATCCTTCAGCTGAATCTACCTTGGTACCTTGGTGGACAAAGTAACTACGCAGTTTGGACATTTCTTATGCCCCTGTTTCTGATACTACCCGTAATTCGTCCTTTGTTTCACATGTAAATATTTATGAGCAGCAATTAATGTCAAATGCATATATCAAGAATGAGCATTGGACGTTCTTTGCAAAACAAAACAGATAAAGGAAAAAACAGTTTGAAATTTGTCTGAAAATGAATTTGTATTGATTTTGAAGTTTGGCCTGTAAATATGCATTTTGTACAAGAGGCTGACGTCCTAGTAAGGGGACGCCGCCGAACAAATAGAGTTTATACAATTTGTGAAAAGACAACAAAACAGCTATGTGAATAATCCCACTGGGTTCCAACTCTGCTATTGCCTTTATATCTTCAAGCGTCTCCTCACTTTGTTGTTTAATTGATGATGAATCTGATTGATTGGTGCCGTCTGAGCCTGATAGTTGATACCGGAGTCTGGATGCGAGGTGATCCAATGAGACATAGCATTACGCTTTAATCCCTAACTTTTTCCTGGACCGCCCTTTCGGGTTTTCAATCCACCGGGATACCCATTTTTGCCCAAGCTGCCTTTTCAGGTTTTCGAATTGCCGGGTGTACAGATTTTTTTTATTTTCATCCCTTATTTTTTCCCGAACCCTTTTGGTTCACCGGGAAGCCCTTATTTTTGCCTAGGCCAGTCGACCTAGCGGGTCTTTGATTATGCGTAGTATCTTTTCATTGTGTCTGCATTGACGGGGTGAGGAAGGTCGTCACCATCCATAGTGGTTCGAATCAATGCTCCTCCTGAGAAAATGTTCTTAACCACAAATGGCCCTTCATAAGTATGGGTCCATTTGCCCCTGGGATCACATTGAGGTAAGATAATACGCTCGATTACAAGGTCCCCAACTTGATATTCTTATCTTCTGATTTTCTTGTTAAATGCCTTGATCATCCGTTTTTGGTACGTCTGACCATGACAAACAGCAGTAAGTCTCTTTTCGTTGATTAGATTCAGTTGATCAAGTCGGGTCTGAATCCAGTCATCTTCGCCCAAACCTGCATCCTTCATGATCCGAAGAGATGGTATCTGAACTTCAATCGGCAACACTGCCTCCATGCCATAAACCAAGGAATAGGGGGTTGCCCTTGTTGACGTCCGTGCTGAGGTACGGTACCCATGAAGAGCAAATGGTAACATCTCGTGCCAATCTTTGTAGGTCAATGTCATCTTCTGCACAATCTTCTTAATGTTCTTATTAGCCGCTTCGACAACCCCATTCATCTTCGGCCGGTAAGGAGAAGAGTTATGATGTTGTATCTTGAATTGCTCGCAGAGCTCAGTGATTATCTTGTTGTTAAGATTGGTACCATTGTCCGTAATGATCCTTTCTGGTACACCATATCAACAAATCAGGTTGTGCCGAATGAACCGTGCCACGACGTTCTTGGTTACGGTAGCATAAGAAGCTACTTCAACCCACTTCGTGAAGTAATCAATAGCTACAAGGATGAAGCGATGCCCGTTGGATTCCGTAGGTCTGATCTCGCCGATCATATCAACGCCCCACATTGCAAAAGGCCAAGATATCGTCAAGACGTTTAGAGGAACTGGAGGTACGTGCACCTTATCGGCATAGACTTGACACATGTGACATGTCCGAGAGTGCTGATAACAGTAAGCTTCCATTGTGGACCAGTAATACCCTGCCCGAAGGATTTTCTTTGCCATGGTATGTCCACTGGAATGAGTTATGAAAGTACCTTCATGCAGCTCTGCCATGATCGCTTCTGCTTCAATCTTATCAACACAACGCAGTAAGGTTGAATCATGGTTTCGCTTGTAAAGAATGTCATTACTGATGAAGAACTTTGCTGTGAATCTCCTCAGGAACTTCTTGTCATTAAAAGATGCCTCCTCGGGGTACTCCTGGGCTTCAAGGTACCTCTTCACTTCATGATACCAGGGCTTTTCTGTTACCTCCTCAGTCTCGAGATCACAGCAATGTGCAGGTTCGTCCAATTTCCAAATAATGATACGGGGGGCCTCGTTGTCCCATTTGACTTTGAACATAGAAGACATCGTAGCTAACGCGTCCGCCAACTGATTCTCTTCTCTATGAAAGTGTTCAAAGGTTATCTCCTCAAAATGGGGGAGAAATGTCAACACATACTCCTTGTAAGGAATAAGATTTGGGTGTTTCGTATCCCACTCGCCTTTGATCTGACTGATCACGAGAGCGGAATCTCCGAAGATACTTAAAATTTTAATCCTTAGGTTAATTGCAGCTTGAAGACCCATGATGCATGCTTCATACTCCGCCATATTGTTGGTGCAGTTGAAACATAATCGGGCGGTGAACGGAGTATGGGAGCCTTTAGGAGATATGATCACGGCGCCAATGCCATTATCCAAAGCGTTCGAAGCTCCATCAAAGTGCATAGACCATCGGGATCCTTCCTCAGGTCCTTCATCCGGTCCAGGTGTCTCACAATCAATTATTAAATTGATATTCTCGTCTGAGAATTCAAAGTTTATAGACTGGTAATCATCCACTGCCTGATGTGCCAAATGGTCTGCCAATACACTTCCCTTGATTGCTTTTTGAGTTGTGTACTGGATGTCATACTCAGTCAAGATCATATGTCATCTAGCTATTCTTCCGGACAATGCGGGCTTTTCGAAGATATACTTGATTGGATCCATCTTTGAAATCAATAGAGTAGTGTGAGTCAGCATATATTGTCTCAGTCGACGAGCAACCTATGCCAAAGCGCAACAAGTTTTCTCAAGCAGTGAGTATCGGGTCTCACAGTCGGTAAACTTTTTGTTAAGGTAATAAATAGCATGCTCTTTTCGGCCAGACTCGTCATGCTGCCCCATCACACACCCCATTGAGTTGTCAAGTACCGTCAAGTATAAGATCAGAGGTCTCCCTTCAACTGGTGGCATCAGAATAGGTGTCTCTTGGAGATACTCTTTGATTCTTTCGAAAGCGGTCTGACATTCATCGTTCCAACGTACCACTTGATCTTTCTTCAGCAGCATAAAGATTGGTTCACAAGTAGCAGTTAGGTGCGAGATGAATCGGGCAATGTAGTTCAGTCGTCCTAGAAATCCTCTGACCTCCTTCTCTGTCTTGGGAGCTGGAATTTCCTGTATGGCTTTTACTTTGGCAGGGTCCACTTGAATACCTTTGTCGCTCACGATGAAACCCAATAGCTTACCAGACCTTACCCCGAAGGTGCACTTGTTCGGGTTCAATCTCAGTTTGTACAACTTCAATTTGTTGAACAGCTTCTGTAGATGGTCAAGGTGTTCCTCCTCAGTCTGGGACCTCGCAATCATATCGTCGACGTATACTTCAATCTCATGATGGATCATATCATGAAACAAAGCAACCATGGCACGCTGATATGTTGCCCCAGCATTTTTCAACCCAAAAGGCATGACCTTGTAACAAAAGGTGCCCCACTGAGTAACAAAAGTGGTTTTCTCCATATCTTCGGGAGCCATCTTTATCTGATTATAATCGGAGAAACCGTCCATGAAGGAGAATACCTTGTGTTGAGCAGTATTGTCAACCAGAACGTCAATATGAGGTAGAGGGAAGTCATCCTTGGGACTGGCCCTGTTCAAATCCCTATAGTCAACACACATTCGGACCTTACCATCTTTCTTCGGTACCGGAACCACATTAGCAAACCACTGAGGGTAAGAAGTCACTGCTAGAAAATCGGCGTCAAACTGTTTCATAACTTCGGCCTTGATTTTCTCAGACATCTCTGGGCGCATACGGCGAACCTTCTGTTTCACGGGAGGGCAGTCTTCCTTGGTAGGCAGGAGATGAACCACAATGTCAGTATCTAACCCAGGCATATCTACGTAAGACCAGGCAAAGATCTCAACGTAGTCACGCAGCATCTGAATTAACCGTTGTTTCACACTAAGCTCCAGATTTGCATCGATCTTGACTTCTTTCTTGTCTGTTTCAGTACCCAGATTCACTGTTTCCACCGGCTCTTCATGTGGATGAATGGCCCTCTCTTCCTGGAGTAGCAGTCTTGCAAGTTCACCCGGCACTTCGCAATCATCTTCACCTTCGTCTTCGGCTAAGTTGATCAGATTTTTGAAGTCATAACTGGCAGTAGCAGAGTCGTTACCAGTGAGATCCAGAGTGGATTAAGACCTGTATATGTGAGTGTGTGTAAAATAGCTGTTTTGCAACATATAATAAAGAAAAACAAGGAGCGCAAAATTTGAAATGCAAAAGACGTCCAATGTTTTTATTAATGATATATGAAAATGGCACACAAAAGCCCTCACAAATGAAGCCACGGTGCCCCGGGTAAGACACCGGGCCATAAAGTTTCAAAACATTGTCTGTTACAAATTCAAAACAAAGAGTTCATTACTGGGTAACAAAAGTAATAAGGATGAAGTCCTTTGCTGTCCAGTTGCTAGGTCCACCATTGGTCGTATGATAGATCCAACTGTCGAATTCAGACTATTCCACGTCATCTTCAATGGCATTTACTCCCGAGTTACTGATGAACACAGGAGGTCTTCCAATCCTTGCGCTACGAACAGCCCTTTAAGCTTCTGCAGTGAAACCCAAACCAAATTTGTTAGTCTTCTGAGTGAAATCAGGAAGTCGGCCCCAGTTTGCACACTCACCCTTCTCAATAACAACCCGGGCATCCTTTAAGGAAGCCATCTTCATAGGAGGATCTTCAACCACAGTCTGAGATGATGCCAGTGTCTGAGGAACCTCTTCAAAGTGTTGAAATGGGGTCTCAATGAACTCCCCATCCATCTCTACGTATCTGAATGAGTTGAGGTGGCTGACCATGTACTCTTCCTCTCCATGTACTGTCACAATCTTCCCTCTGACCGGGTACTTCAGCTTTTGATGAAGCGTTGAGGTTACGGCCCCAGCTTTGTGGATCCATGGATGACCCAGCAAACAAGAATAGGATGGCCGGATGTCCATCACGTAGAATGTAGAATTGAAGACCTGAGAACCAACTTTAACTTTAATTGGAATATCAGCCTCACCATGCACCATCCTTTTAGACCCGTCAAAGGCCCTGACTACGATGTTACTTGGTTTTAGCTCCAACCCTTCGCAATCCAACCTGTCTAGAGCTTTCTTGGGCAAGACGTTCAATGAGGAACCAGTGTCAACCAACACATATGCAAGAGTAGTGCCCCTGCATTCAATGGAGACATGCAGGGCATCATTATGGTTCTTCCCTTTAGCAGTCAAATCGGCGTCGAAGAAACCCAAACCGTTATCAGCAGTTAAATTAGCCACACAATCGGTAAACTGATCAGCTGATGTCTCTTGTGGCACGTGGGCAGTTTTCAGGAAGGTAATCAGAGCCTTGGCATGGGCCTTTGAACACAACAGCAATGACAACATAGAAATCTTGGATGGGGTTTGCCCCAGCTGTTCAACTACGTTATAATCACTCTTCTTAATAATCTTCAAAATCTCTTCCATCTCCTGTTTGGAAGCTTCAACAGTAATCGCCTTCGGTGCCTCCGTCTGGGCAGGCTCATCAGTGGTGATCCCTTTGCCCCAAGCGTTAGATGACTCGGCGACAGGGGTAGAACTAAGAACTTGATCAGGAATGGCAGTAGGTACACTTGCAGGTGTAATGACAACAGGTCTTCGGACAGTTAGTGGAGCAATATCAGGTGAGAAAAGTCTACCGCTGCGGGTGACTTTAGCAGGCCCAGTAATGTTGCTGATGTCGGTATCAGCATCCAACTCTTGCTTAACTCCCAGAACATAAAAATCTGCCCCATAGTGCCAAGGGACAGCTTTGTCAGAGGTGTAGGGGATGGGCCCCGAAACAATGATGATTACAGGCGCGATCTTCGGAATAGATATAATTCTAACAGGCTTCCTCGAGGGAGCCTTGGAAGAATTGTCGAAAATGGTAATGATGGAAACTTCTTCAGAGTGAATGGATGGAACAACAGTCTTCTCAAACAGGATCTCCTTGCTATCCATCAGGTTTTGGATACCTGACTTCAGCAATGGGCAACCAGCAAGTAAAACAGTACACATATGGAAACCTTCGCCACAGCCCGGAAATAAACCGGCTAGCAACAGATTCTTCTTGACAATCATTATAGGGGTAACAATATCATCCACGGAAACTACAAACAAGTCTTCCTCTACAGCATTCACTCCATGCTTAGGCATGGGAGCAGTCACAACGTTAGGCCTCTCAGGTGCCTCAAACTCAATTTCCTTTATATCAATCAAGTCTTGGACCTTGTTCTTCAAAGCCCAACAATCATCCGTATTATGCCCCGGGATCTGTGAGTGATAAGCGCAGCGGGCGTTAGGGTTATACCTTGGTGACATTGTATTTGAATTCTTTGGAGCTTCTTTTATAGTCACCAGATTGGTCTTCAGCAACTGTGGCAGAATCTGAGACAAAGTCATGCTGAGATGGGTGAATTGCCTTCGAGGTCTCTTGTCCCTTTGCTGGTTGTGATGCTGAGGAGAACCAGTGGGTTTTGAAATAACAACCGCATTGACAGCTTGACGGTGTTCAGGTCTATTCTGCCTTCATGAACTGTAGACAGCACTAGACTCTTTTTTAAACGGCTTTTTCTCAGTGATCGATGAGGCACCCTTCTGTATCTTCCCGGCCTTAATACCAGCTTCAATCCTCTCACCAGTCAAAGTAAGATCTTTAAACCCAGCTAAAGAACTTCCAATTAGATGGTTAAAGAATGGACCAGACAGGGTCCCCAAAAACATGTCAACAAGTTCACGATCAACCAAAGGTGGTTGCACCCTTCCGGCAAGGTCTCTCCACTTCTGTGCATACTGTTTAAATCCTTCACCCGTTCCTATTGACATACCCTGGAGTTGGGTACGTGTAGGAGCGAGGTCGGAGTTGTACTGATACTGCCTATAGAATGCAGTAGCCAAATCTTCAGAGCTGCAGATATTGGCTCCATCTAACTGATAGAACCACTCGAGCTAAGTCCCTAAGAGACTGTCTTGAAAGAAATGGATCCACAAGTTCTTATCAGCAGTGTAAGGCTAGATTTTCCTCACATATGACCGGAGGTGCAGCTTTGGACAGGTAGCTCCGTCATACTTGGCAAAGGAAGGTGCCTTGAACTTATGGGGAATAACCACCCCAAATGATAGACCCAGATCTCTGAAGTCCAGACCGGGCACCTTCTGTATTTCCATAGCGCTCAAACGGTCTTCCAGTTGTTTGTACTTATCCTCAGCAGGAGGATACTGTTCTTCATCATAGTCCGTCTCATTGTCGGAGACCATAGGGCTAGGAGCCCTTCTTTCCTGTGGACTGTCTTTCCCTCCAGATGAGGTGGTCAGATCAACTTCATTCTGCAGCCCGTTTCTAAACCTGCGTCCAGTGTTGAACAAGATGGTTCTCTTCTTCTTTTTCTCCTTCAGAATCAAGGTCTTCAGGTCCTGTTGACCCTTAGCTAGATTCATGAATAGCTCTTGAAATTGGGAATTCTGGGCCTGGAGGGCCTTGATAGCTTGCTCAGTGGAAGGTTTAGCAGACATGATGATTGAGCGCTGAAATAAACAGCGAAGAAGATAAGAGACCTGTAATGGGGTACCTGTTTATGAAGTGCATGGGATGAAATGCGTATGATTTATGATTTCAAAGACAATCGAGATTCAAATTTGTAAACAAGAAAGGAAACACACTTTATTAGATTTAAACTTCAAAATTCAAATTGTTCAACAAACTGCCCTTAGGCGTTACAAGAATGGAAATACGGAAAAGTAAATGAAAACTGTAAAAGAAATCCTCAAAGGTCTATCAATGCTTCCATTGTCTCTTCTTCTCAGTGCGGACATAATCATTTAGGATCCGCTCTCTCTCCAACTGTCTGGTCAGCTTCTGGATCTTTTGCTCCTGCTCGTTGAACCTCTCCCGATAAGAATCCCGTTCTTCCCGCAGTTGCATCCAAGACCTCTTCAGTGTCCCAATATTAGTGGGCATATAAGGTTGGAGGATAGTTGGAGGAACCCCCTCCTCATTAGCAACTTCAAGAGTAACAGGCCTGACAGCTTCGTATGGCATACCTAACTTCTGGGCACGGATGTGGACCCATCTGAGATATGGCTCCATTGGCAGAGAAGTCTTTGGTCCCAACTCATGTGGGTCAGATCGATGAACTCTGTCCCAAGCCCTTATGAGTATACGACGCAGCTCGTCGCTATCTCCCTGAAAATCAAATATGATATGAGGTATCAACATCTCATGAGGCCCTTCTCTTCTGGCTCTTCCAAACTGACGGAGAGCTAAGCATGGGTTGTAAGAAATCCCTCCATGGAGTCCGATCAATGGAACATTAGGATACTCTCCACAGCGATCAATGACAGTCACCTCATCCATACCTTTGAGAGTCCAGATAATGTCATCACTAGAAAGGGACATCACCCTATAAGCCCAGCCCATTCCTTCTTTGTTCTTCAGTACGGACTTAGGGAGGTGAAAAATAAACCACCTTGACAATAAAGGAACACAACACATCAAAGTTCCTCGCTTTCGGGCAGTACGAGCATAGCGCTGATGAAGCATATCACCCAAGAGAGAGGGTACCGGATTTTGAGAGATGAAGATCTTTATGGCATTAATGTTAACAAAAGTGTCAGGATTCGGAAACAACACCAGACCATAAATCAAGAGAGCCAGAATGTCCTCGTACGCCTTGAAGTCTAAGCTGTCCCAGAAGTAATTAGCTTTGTCAACCAAAAATTTAGCCAGAAAACCTTTAGCCCCATTTCTAGTTTCCCAGTTAGCCATTACCTCCTCCTTGGTCAAGTGAAGGGCTGCAGCAATTTCCTCGGGCCTAGGAGTCTTTTCCCAACCAGTAAATGGAGTTTACTCCAAAACAGAGATACCAAGCAACTCATAGAATTCTTCCAGGGTAGGGACCAACTGGAAGTCTTGAAAGGTGAAACAATGGTATAGTGGATCATAAAACTGGACCAGGACGCTCATCATTTATTCGTCCAACTTCGAGGTGACCAAACTGAGAAGAGAACCATGCCTTCTGATGAAGGAAGTAGTGTCTGGTATCCTGACAACCAATTCTTTTAGCAGGGTAGGTACTTGGACAAAGTTAATCCGGATAGTATTCCTACGCATGGGCATCATGATGACCTACAAAATAGAGCAAAGATGAAACCCTCTTGTCCTTGAAATAGGTTAGTCCTTATGCAAAATGTATGCAATGTTATGATGTCATGATGTCATGGTAAAGGCACACCACAAGTATCCACAAAAGGCAAACATGGTAAAGGCACACTAGTCACACAAAAGAGCCCTTAGATTTCAGGCTGGCATGAAGCTTAGGTACTACCCTCTTTCAATTTCAGTTTGTTAAGATCTGTCCTAAAAAATAGTAACCGGGTTCTAGAGGATCTCAATATCACTGACTACCCTCAATCTGTCATAATTCTAGTTTAGCAACATTTTCTTGCGGCCGGAATCATCGCGAGAGTTTAGTCTCAATGAGGGTAGCATACTGCTACTGTTCTATGGCCAAGTTGGTCAATTTAAGGTTCTAAGGTCAGTTGGTGCTTAATGACTCCTTAGAAGACCCATATTCTCCTCGTTCCAACACAAGGGATATCAGTACAAACTAAGATGCCACACCAACGTAGCTACTGCTTCATTCGTATCGGTCTACGCCGTACAGATCCCTCACAGTTTATTGCTACTTACCTAAAGGGTATCCCCAGATCCGGGTTAGGATCTATAGAACTCCGATACAAGCCCACAAAATTAAAGCATACAAAGCATACAATTGAAAACATAGTTATCTAATCCTAAGGTACACCTCACTTATAAGTTTCCCCAGCAGAGTCGCCAGTTCTGTGATCGGTGGGAATAGAACTGATTGTTTTGGAATGCTGGTTCGCATTTACGTTTGTTTTTGCAAAATGTCGCGGTAAGCAAGAGTCGCCACCGTCTTTTATTTTATCCAACAAGGAAAGGACAAAAGCACAGAAAAATTCCTTTTTGAGATATTTCTCGGGTTCGATAGGTAGATTATAGAAAGGGAAGGTGTTAGCACCCTTTCTATCTGTGGTTATCCACGGGCTCTTAGGTACTTTCTCATTATGTTTTCAAAAGTGTACTTTTCTTTGTGTTTGTGGATTTGAAAGAAGTTTTTGCTTGAAAGTTGTGTAAGTGCGAAAAGTTTTGTTTTTGTTTTAAAAGGAGCAAGTACTTAAGAACATCTACCTACTCAAAAAGGAATTAATCTGTACAAGTGTCCTTTAGACAATGCTATCCCACTATTAAGGAGTTGGAAGCATCGTCGTTGGAGTTTTCGGGTCAATTCGATTAAGGGACGTGTGCTCACTAAAGCAATGTTAGGACGCCTTAGTGGTAACCCTAATGTCTTAGATCATTTTATCCGAGGCAGCCGTTTCGAGGCAACTTATGATCTTTGGACAAAAGGGCGACCTCTAAAACTTCCCATACTTAATGACCACGTTCGAGGCAACCAAGTGAGGCGTACCCTAGGAGTGGCATGTGCAAGTGTGTCAATTTTCGGTTATATTATCTTTACATGTCATGGTGAGCTACTGTTGATTTTAAGTTAAGGTAAATCTTGTCATGTGTGATCGGTGGAAATAGAACTGACTGTTTTGAAATGCTGGTTCGCGAAATGTCGCGGTAAGCAAGAGTCGCCATCGTCTTTTATGTTCTCCAATAAGGAAAGGACAAAAGCACAGCAAAATTCCTTTTCGAGATGTTTCTCTGTTCGGGAGGTAGATTATAGAAAGGGAATGTGTTAGCACCCTTTCTATCCGTGGTTATCCACGGGCTCTTAGGTACTTGCTCACTATGTTTTCAAAAAATTGTTTGCTTTTCTTGTGTATGTGGGTTTTGAAAAAGTTTGTTTTGAAAACTTCTAGGTAACTCTTGTATCAGTCCTCAAGAGTGTATGAAGTATTTGTTTGAAAACTTTTTGAAAGTGTAGGTGCGAAAAGATGTTTTTGTTTTTTGAAAGAGCAAGTACCCAGGAGAAATCTACCTACTCTAAGGAATTAAGCTGTGTAAGAGTCCTTTAGACAGTACTATCCCACTATTGAGAAGTAGGTAGCACCGTCGTTGGAGTTATTCGGGTCAATTCGATTATAGGGACATGTGTGGTCACCAAAGCAATAGTAGGACGCCTTAGAGGTAACCCTAATGTCCTAGATCCTTTTTTTATCCGAGGCAACCGTTTCGAGGCAACTGGATCTTTTAGACAGGAGGGCGGCCTCTAAAACACCCTATACTTGATGACCACCTCGAGGCAACCAAGTGAGGCGTACCCTAGGAGTGGCATGTGCGAGTGTGTCAAATTCAGTTCATATTATCTTTGCACATGTATTTGTGAGCTACGGGTTGATTTTATTTGTCAGGCAAGTCTTGTCATGCATACTTAACAGTTAATAACTGTGCGGAAAATAAATTGCGGAAAGTGAATCTACCCTATTACAAGGCGTCGGGTATTTACATCGCCAAAAACATAACCCTTGAAAATAAATTGCGAGAAAATAAAGAAAGCGATAAAAGCCCTAATCATCTATTACATCCTCGGAGCAGATACATAAATATGATCAAAATAATAAAGTGCGCGCAAAGAAATTGAATCGGGAAAAGTCCTTAGGGTTTTGACCCTTTTTGAGAAAAGAATGGAATTTTGTCCTTTTTGCATTTAATCAAACCTAATTCTAATTAATTAAATAATTAAAAGAAAAAGTATTTTTTAATGTTTTAAATAAAAAATAAAAAGATTAACATTGTCAAAAGAGAAACCCTAATTCTATGTTGATTTTATTTATTGAGAAAAAGATTAAAATTAACCTAATTTAAAAGACTAAATCAATTTTGTTAGTATTTATTTACAAAATAATAATTAATAGTGAAATTAATAAAATGATAAAAATAAATAATATTTAGGTTTCTGAGTTTATTATGAAAAATATTAATTAAGTTAATTAAATAATAGTTATAATAATTAATAAACCAATTAAAAGAAAATTAAAATATAAAGAGAATAAGAAAATAATGAAACCAGGGGGGTGCTAGGCCCAACAAGGAGGTGTTGATTGCAATCTGAGGCCCAAGGAGCCCTTCAACCACGTTGACTTTCTTGAATTGTCCAGAGCGTGCCTTGACTGGGAGCATGGTGTTCCTCATTCTTTGCCATTGGATCCAGGCTTGGGGCCACATGGCACGCTGATGCGTGAGGTGTATGATGAGCCTTCTTGTGAGACTTGCACATGATCATATGAAGAAAAATGCAAACAAATATTTTGGGGGACCTGGGAATCGAACCCAGGTCACAACGCCTGCTGAACACCTGGCCAACCACTCCACCAATTTGCACGCTTTGATATTAGGATAAGCAATAAATATAATATATCAAAACTAATCCCTATGTTGTACAAAGAAAATAAGCGCACGTAGTTTTGAATTATCCATTCACACGCTTACACCTCATCATCGTTCTCCTTGAACCTGCAAAATAACAAACAGATAGCGGGGGTTTTTAACCCCCACAATTTGACATGAGGAAAAATAGAGAATAGAATCCTAGGCTATATAAATATTTCGCGAGCACAGCTTCATGTTCGTCTGGATGTAACGATCTCAATCATAGGTCTTAGAGGTCCCAATTTTGCCTGGATAGTAAAGCCCTAATTCAAGAACTCAAGAACCCTAGAATTCTCCAATGGCAACTTTCGATTCTGTACACTATAATGCAATTAACCAATACCATTAGCTTTGTAAAGGTTCAAGCAATGCAAAACAATGATTAGAACATGTTAATTATGCATAAAATGTGAGTTTCGATTATGGAAAAGTCAAGCAAACCGTGGGTCTGTTCTTGCGTATTCTTTGAGCTTTGGCGTGTGATTTTGATTGCAAAAGATCCCTGAGAGTTCCTGCAAGGTATTGGAAACCACAAAATGCTTTAAATCACGTTGGAACCTGTAAAACAGTTTTCAAGTTTTCTTGATTTTTTTCAATATTGGCTATGGCTTTCTGCAGCAATTCTCACGTCCTTGGCATTAGGTTTAGCTTGAGTACTTATAGTAGAATGGAATTAGGTTAAATTCTTGACAAGAAATCCATGGAATAATGGTTTGTATATTTGATTGAAAATCAAATATTTTTCAATCTTTTTGATTGGAAAAACTTGCCAAACTTGGAGATTCTTGTCCCCTTGATGTGCACAAGAATTTGCCAGCTCTTGTAGGTCATATTTGCTTCATGAAAAGATTGAAAAACCATATCTTGATATTTTTCCTACATTTTAAATTAATTAAATGAATTAAAATCAATTAAAAATCCAATTAAAAAATAAAAAATAAGAAAATAAATTCAAATAATCTAAATGGGTCGTGCATAAGCTTTGAGTAAAGTTTCAAGAAGAAATTTGAGGCCCATTAGCAAAAACAAAGTGTTTTGGGCAAAGTTGACTTTTGCAAATTCACAAAAATTTCCCAACTTCTCCAATGCATATCTTGCTCAATTTTGATCATATGAACATGTTCTTGGACATTTTGGAAAGGTCTTGAAGTCCTCTAACCAATGCTTTTGGTCCCATGTCATTTGGATTTACCAATATCAAGTTATGGTCTTTGACTTAAAGTGCATTTTTGTTGACTTTTGAAATTGACCTATAATGTAGAAATTGATAACTTTTTGTGAGAGAATTTCTTGGACTTGGAATGTGAAGATGAGTTGTAGGAAATGTCATCCCCTTCAAAATGAGCATTGGATGGGATTTTTCTGATGAACCATGAAAAAGTTATGCCCTGGTCAAGATACAATTGACTTTTCTACTGTCCAAAAATAGTAACTTTTGCATCTTTGATGATTTTTGAGCCATGCTTGTGAAATCATGATCAATACTTGATCAAAGGATGATTGTGGCCTCAAAATAAGATTTTGACCATAAATTCTGACTTTTGACTGCAAAATAACCATTTTACCCCTACAGTTGACTGTGAAGCAAATGGGACTTTTGACTGTGCAAACTGGCATTGTGAATCTTGAAACTTGGCATGTAGGTGCTAGAGAATGCATATAGGCCTACGAGACTTGATTGAACCATTGAAAACCCCAAATTCCTTGAAGGAACCAAAACCCTAAATTTGACTGGCTTAGGAGGTGGTTGGGACTGTGCAATCCTTGAGAAATCTTGAACCATTTGAAGATGATTCTTGACAAACCTTGAGGAATATGGGAGGGCAAATTTTGGGGTACAACAGTTTCCCCTGTTCAATCTTCTTAAACCTGAGGATGTAGATTGGCTTGCGTGCCTTTCGTGATCTGAAGGTGGAAGATGATTGAACACTAGAGTGCCCAGAAATTTTCACTCGCATAGTGTGGTATCAGCAATGTGATGTCGGGAATGGGCTTACAGATGCCATTTGGAGAGATGGTGGATAGGAGGACGGGCTTATAGATGCCATCTGGAGATGTGACAGAATCTTGTCGGGGATGGGCTCAAAGATGCCATCCAGGGGTGTCGATCGTGTAAGAGATTCCTTAGCGAGAACTTGCATACTTGAGAAAGAAAGATGGTTTCCTGGCTTGCTACAGGTATTGATCTTCAAACTCTTCATGCAGATACTTTCCCGGCTAGTTACAGGTATAGATCTACAATCAATCGCTCACAGATATGCCCTGGCTAGATACAGGTATCGAATCTGGAACTTCAAAAGGTTGGTCGAGATAGCTTTCCTGGCTGGATACAGGTGTAGACCTCTAATCAGTCGCTCACAGATATGCCCTGGCTAGATACAGGTATCAAATCCGGAACTTCAAAAGGTTGATCGAGATAGCTTTCCTGGCTGGATACAGGTGTAGACCTCTAATCAGTCGCTCACAGATATGCCCTGGCTAGATACAGGTATCGAATCTGGAACTTTCAAAAAGTTGATCGAGATAGCTTTCCTGGCTGGATACTGGCGTAGACCTCTAATCTGTCGCTCACAGATATGCCCTGGCTAGATACAGGTATCGAATCTGGAACTTCAAAAGGTTGATCGAGATAGCTTTCCTGGCTGGATACAGGCGTAGACCTCTAATCAGTCGCTCACAGATATGCCCTGGCTAGATACAGGTATCGAATCTAGAACTTCAAAAGGTTGATCGAGATAACTTTCCTAGCTGGATACAGGCGTAGACCTCTGATCAGTCGCTCACAGATATGCCCTGGCTAGATACAGGTATCGAATCCGAAACTTCAAAAGGTTGATCGAGATAGCTTTCCTGGCTGGATACAGGCGTAGACCTCTAATAAGTCGCTCACAAATATGCCCTGGCTAGATACAGGTATCGAATCTAGAACTTCAAAAGGTTGATCGAGATAACTTTCCTGGCTGGATACAGGTGTAGATCTCTGAGAATGAAAGATAATTTCCTGGCCTGCTACAGGTGTTGACCTTCAAACTCCTCATGCAGATACTTTTCTGGCTAGATACAGGTATAGATCTACAATCAATCGTCCACAGATATGCCCTGGCTAGATACATGTATCGAATCTGGAACTTCAGAAGGTTGATGGTAATCATCTTTTGGTTGACCTTTTCCTGAAAAGGCAAGACATTAGTTGTATGCAATGTCATGATGTATGAAATGCATGATGTCATGATGTTCTCAAGAATAAATGAGATTATGTCGTATACACTTTATCATGTATATGAATAGGAGATGTGAAATGTGAAATGTTTATGAATGTATTTTCGTCTGGAAAATAAATCCTTGACGAATGCCGGGAGTTTGAATCCTGGGCTGACATTGAATAGTAGGGTTCCTCGTTTCCGCTGGGGATGGTGAACAAAGATGATTTCAAGAATAAACCTGTAGGAGAAGATGACTCTGTTGGAGAATTAACTTGATGAAGAGATTACTCTGCGGGGAATTACTTTGTGGGAAGAGATACTTCGCTGAGATTTTACCAATGACTCCGCTGGGGATTCCGTTGATAAGCTCTGTTAGAGGATTTTGATGAACTCCGCTGGGGGTAGGAAGAACTTCGCCGAGGACGATATTTCCGTTGTAATGCTGAGGATAACCCAGTTATAGGCTCTGGTGGGGAATAACCTTTTAACATGGTTGGGGAGAGATATTTGTACTCTGCAGGGGACCAGCTTCCAGACTCTACTGGGGATAAGCTTCCAGAATCTACTGGGGATAAGCTTCCAGAATCTACTGGGGATAAGCTTCCAGAATCTACTGGGGAGATGGTTCAACTCTCTTGGGGAAATTTTTAAACTGTACTGGGGAAGTGGCTCCACTGGGGTGTCTGTATTCCGCCGGGGAACAATCTTATATTAAGACTGCCGGGGATGCTTGCTGAGGAATATTTGTATATTCTGCTAGGGAATGTTGAGATCTTCTGGGGATACCCAACTTCCTCTTAGGGCTGACGGTAGACTAACTCTGCTTGGGGAGAGCGTTGCTGACTTACTGGGGATACTGTGCCTTTTTAGGGCTGATGGGAGACCAACTCTGCTTGGGGAGAGTACTGTTGAATCTCGTCTTACTCTTGGGGAGTGAAGGTATCTTGGTTACATTCTTCAGCCGAACCTACCTTGGTACCTGGGTGGACAGAACAACTAGATCGCTTAGACAATTTTTATTGCCCCTGTTTCTGATATCACCCGTAATTAGTCCTTTGTTTTGCATGCAAATATTTATGAACAGCAACTAATGTCAAATGCATATATCAAAAATGAACATTGGACATTCTTTGTAAAACAAAACAGATAAAGGAAAAACAATTTTCAATTTGTCTGAAAAAGATGGATTTGTATTGATTTTGAAATTTGCCTGTAAATAGGCGTTTTGTGTACAAGAGGCTGACGTCCTAGTAAGAGAACGCCGCCGAACAACATAGAGTTTATACAATTTTGTGAAAAGAAAACAAAACAGCTATGTGAAAAATCCCACTGAGTTCCAACTCTGCTATCGCCTTTATGTCTTCAAGCGTCTCATCACTTTGCTGCTTAGTTGAAGATGAAGCTGACTGATTGGTGTCGTCTGAGCCTGATAGTTGATGTCGAATTCTGGATGCAAGGTGATCCAATGATACATAGTATTACGCTTTATCCCTAACTTTTGCCTGGACCTCCCTTTCGGGTTTTCAGTCCACCGGGATACCCATTTTTGCCCAAGCCGCCTTTTCAGGTTTTCGACTTGCCGGGTGTACAGATTTTTTTTCATTTCATCCCTTATTTTTGCCCGAACCCTTTTGGTTCGTCGGGAAGCCCTTATTTTTGCCTAGGTGTGTCAACCTAGCGGGTCTTTAGTCATGCGTAGTATCTTTTACTATGTCTGCATTGACGGGGTGAGGAAGGTCGTCACCATCCATGGTAGTTAGAATCATCGCTCCTCCTGAGAAGATGTTCTTAACCACAAATGGCCCTTCGTACGTGGGGGTCCATTTTCCCCTGGGATCACCTTGAGGTAGAATGATGCGCTTAATTACCAGGTCCCCAACTTGATACTCTTGTCATCTGACTTTCTTGTTAAATGCCTTGATCATCCGTTTTTGGTACGTCTGACCATGACAAATAGCAGTGAGTCTTTTTTCGTCAATTAGGTTTAATTGATCAAGCCGAGTCTGGATCCAGTCATCTTCACTCAAACCTGCATCCTTCATTATCCAGAGAGAGGGTATCTGAACTTTGATGGGCAAGACTTCCTCCATGCCATAGACCAAGGAAAAGGGTGTTGCCCCTGTTGATGTCCGTGCTGAGGTACGGTACCCATGAAGAGCAAACGGTAACATTTTGTGCCAATCTTTGTACGTCACTGTCATCTTCTGCACAATCTTCTTGATATTCTTATTCGCCGCTTCGACAGCCCCATTCATCTTCGGCCGGTAAGGAGAAGAGTTGTGATGCTGTATCTTGAATTGCTCGCAGAGCTCAGTGATCATCTTATTGTTAAGATTGGTACCATTGTCCATAATGATCCTCTCCGGGACGCCGTATCGATAGATCAGGTTGTCCCGAATGAACCGTTCCACGACGTTCTTGGTTACGGTAGCAAAGGAAGCTGCTTCAACCCACTTCGTAAAGTAATCAATCGCCACCAGGATGAAGCGATTCACGTTAGATGTCGTAGGTCTGATCTCGCCGATCATATCAATCCCCCACATTGCAAAAGGCCAAGGCGCTGTCAAGACGTTCAGAGGAACTAGAGGAATGTGCACCTTATCAGCATAGATTTGGCATTTGTGACACGTCCGAGAATGTTGGTAACAGTCAGCTTCCATTGTGGACCAGTAATATCCTTCCCGAAGGATTTTCTTTGCCATGGTATGTCCACTGGAATGCGTTCCAAAGGTACCTTCATGCAGCTCTACCATGATCCTTTCTGCTTCAGTCTTATCCACACAACGCAGTAAGGTTGAATCATGGTTTCGCTTGTAGAGAATATCATTGCTGAGGAAGAACTTTGTCGCGAACCTTCTCAGAAACTTCTTGTCATTAACGGATGCACCCTCAGGGTATTCTTGAGCTTCCAAGTACCTCTTTACTTCATGATACCGGGTTTTTTCTGTTACCTCTTCGGTCTCAACATCACAGCAATGTGCAGGTTCATCCAGTTTCCAAATAATGACCCGGGGAGCCTCGTTGTCCCATTTGACTTTGAACATAGAAGACATCGTAGCTAGCGCATCCGCCAACTGATTCTCCTCTCTTGGGAAATGTTTAAAAGTTATCTCCTCGAAATGGGGAATCAACGTCAATACATATTCCTTGTAAGGGATAAGATTCGGGTGTTTCGTATCCCACTCGCCTTTGATCTGGCTGATCACGAGAGCGGAATCTCCGAAGACACTCAGAAACTTGATCCTTAGGTCAATTGCAGCTCGAAGACCCATAATGCATGCTTCATACTCCGCCATGTTGTTGGTGCAGTTGAAACATAGTCGGGCGGTCAGTGGAGTATGAGTGCCTTTAGGGGATATGATTACAGCGCCAATGCCATTACCAAAAGCGTTTGAGGCTCCGTCAAAGTGCATAGACCATCGGGATCCTTCCTCAGGTCCTTCATCCGGTCCAGGTACTTCACAATCAGTCACTACTATGATATTCTCGTCTGGAAATTCAAAGTTCATGGACTGGTAGTCATCCACTGCCTGATGTGCCAAATGGTCTGCCGGCACACTTCCCTTGATTGCTTTCTGAGTCGTGTACTGGATGTCATATTCTGTCAAGATCATCTGCCATCTTGCTATTCTTCCGGACAAGGCAGGCTTTTCGAAGATGTACTTTATTGGATCCATTTTTGAAATCAACAGAGTAGTGTGAGTCAACATATACTGTCTCAGCCGACGAGCAGCCCATACCAAAGCGCAGCAAGTTTTCTCGAGCAGTGAGTATCGGGTCTCACAGTCGGTAAACTTTTTGCTAATGTAATAAATAGCGTGCTCTTTTCGGCTAGACTCGTCATGCTTCCCCAGCACACATCCCATTGAGCTGTCAAGTACTGTCAAGTATAAGATTAGAGGTCTCCCTTCAACTAGTGGCATAAGAATGGGTGGCTCTTGGAGATACTCTTTGATTCTTTCGAAAGCGGCCTGACATTCATCGTTCCAATGTACTACTTGATATTTCTTCAGTAGCTTGAAGATTGGCTCACAAGTAGCAGTTAGGTGCAAGATGAACCGGGCAATGTAATTCAACCGTCCTAGGAAGCCTCTGACTTCTTTCTCTGTCTTGGGAACTGGCATCTCTTGTATGGCTTTCACTTTGGCAGGGTCCACTTGAATACCTTTATTGCTCACGACGAAACCTAGTAGTTTTCCAGCTCTTACTCCAAAGGTGCACTTGTTTGGGTTCAACCTCAGCTTGTACAACTTCAGACGGTCAAACAGCTTCCGTAGATGGTCAAGGTGTTCCTCCTCAGTTTGGGACCTTGCGATTATATCGTCGACGTATACTTCGATTTCATGATGGATCGTATCATGAAACAGAGCAACCATGGCACGTTGGTAGGTTGCCCCAGCATTTTTCAACCCAAAAGGCATGACCTTGTAGCAAAAGGTGCCCCATTGAGTAACGAAAGTGGTCTTCTCCATATCTTCAGGAGCTATCTTGATCTGATTATAACCGGACAACCCATCCATGAAGGAGAATACCTTGTGTTGAGCAGTGTTGTCAACCAGAACGTCGATGTGAGGCAAAGGGAAGTCATCCTTAGGGCTCGCCCGGTTCAAATCCCTGTAGTCAACACACATTCTGACCTTACCATCTTTCTTCGGCACTGGAACCACGTTGGCAATCCACTGAAGGTAAGAAGTCACTGCTAGAAAACCGGCGTCAAATTGTTTCATAACCTCAGCTTTGGTTTTCTGTGACATCTTTGGGCGCATACGGCAGACCTTCTGTTTTACCGGAGGGCATTCTTCCTTGGTAGGCAAGTGATGAACCACAATGTCGGTATCCAACCCAAGCATGTCTTCGTAAGACCAAGCAAAGATTTACACATAGTCATTCGGCATCTGAATCAACCGTTGTTTCACACTAGACTACAGATTAGCACCAATCTTGACTTCCTTTCTGTCTGTCTCAGTACCCAGATTTACCGTTTCCACTGGCTCTTCATGTGGCTGAATGGCCCTCTCTTCCTGGAGTAGCAGTCTTGCAAGCTCACCAGGCACTTCTCAATCATCTTCACCTTCGTCTTCGGCTAAGTTGATCGGATTTTCGAAGTCATAACTGGCAGTAGCAGAGTCGTTACCAGTGAGATCCCGAGTGGATTGGAACCTGTATAGGTGAGTGTGTGTAAATATAGCTGTTTTGCAATATATAATAAAGAAAGAAAAGGAGCGCAAGATTTGAAATGCAAAAAACGTCCAATGCTTTTATTAATGATATATGAAAATGACACATAAAAGCCCTCACAAATGAAGCCACGGTGCCCTGGGTAAGACACCGGGCCATAAAGTTTCAAATTATTGTCTGTTACAAATTCAAAACAAAGGAGTTTATTACTGAGTGACAAAAGTAATAGGTGTGAAGTCTTTCGCAGTCCAGTTGCTTGGTCCATCGTTGGTTGTTGGATAGATCCAGCTGTCAAATTCAGATTCCTCCACTCCATCTTCAATAGCGTTTACTCCCGGGTTGGTGATGAATACAGGAGGTCTTCTAATCCTTGCCTTAAGAACAACCCTCTGAGCTTCTGCAGTGAAACCCAAACCAAACTTGTCAGTCTTCGGAGTAAAATCAGGAAGTCGGCCCCAGTTTGCACACTCACCCTTCTCAATAACAGCCCAGGCATCCTTTAAGGAAGCCATCTTCAAAGGAGAATCCTCGATCACAGTCTTTGTTGACGCCAGTGTCTGAGGCACCTCTTCAAAGTGTTGAAAGGGGGTCTCAATGAACTCCCCATCCATATCTATATACCGGAACGAGTTAAGGTGGCTGACCATATATTCTTCCTCCCCCTGAACTGTCACAATCTTCCCTCTGACCGGGTACTTCAGCTTCTGATCTAATGTGGAGGTCACAACTCCAGCTTTATGGATCCAAGGACAACCCAACAAACAAGAGTAGGACGGTAGGATTTCCATCACGTAGAAGGTAGAATCAAAGACCTGAGAACCAACCCTGATTGGAATATTAACTTCACCATGTACCATCCTTTTGGACCCGTCAAAGGCCCGGACAACAATGTTACTTGGCTTGAGCTCTAAACCCTCACAATCCAGCCTGTCTAGAGCTTTCTTGGGTAATACATTTAATGAAGAACCAGTGTCAACCAGCACATGGGCAAGAGTAGTGCCCCTGCATTCAATGGAGACATGCATGGCATCATTATGGTTCTTCCCCTTAGCAGTCAGATCGGCGTCAGAGAAACCCAAACCATTATCAGCAGTTAAGTTGGATACACACTCGGTAAATTGATCAGCTGACGTCTCTTGTGGCACGTGGGCCGTCTTCGGGAAGGTAATCAGGGCCTTGGCATGGGCCTCTGAGCACAACAACAGTGATAGCATAGAAATCTTAGATGGGGTGTGCCCCAGCTGCTCAACTACGTTGAAATAACTCTTCTTGATAATCTTAAGAATCTCTTCCATTTCCTGCTTGGAAGCTTCAACATTGGTTGTCTTTGGTGCCTCTGTCTGGGCAGGCATATCAGTAGCAATCCCTTTGCCCCGAGCGTCAGATGACTCGGCAGCAGGGATAGAAATAGGAACTTGGTCAGGAAGGGAAGCCGGCACACTTGCAGGTGTGATGATGATAGGTCTCTGAATATCTGGTGGCGCAATATCTGGCGAGAAAAGTCTACCACTGCGAGTGACTTTGGTAGGTCCGGTGATGTTGCTGACGCTGGTACTAGTATCAAACTCTTGTTTTACTCCAAGCACATAAACATCTGCCCCATAGTGCCAAGGGACAGCTTTGTCATACGTATAGGGGAGGGGCCCCGGAACAGTGATGATGATAGGAGCAATCTTCTGAGTAGACATGATTTTGACAGGCTTCTTTGAGGGAGCCTTAGGAGAGTTGTTGAAAATAGTAACAATGGACACTTCTTCAGCAGGGATAGCAAGAACAACAATCTTCTAGAACAAGATCTCTTTGTTATCCATCAGGTTTTGGACGCCTGACTTCAACAAAGGACAACCAGCAGGTGAAACAGAACATAGATGGCTACCTTTACTACATCCCGGAAATAAACCGGCTAGCAATAGGTTCCTTTTGACAGTCAACAATGGAGTAACAATATCATCCATAGAGGCTACATACAGGTCTTCTTCCACAGCATTCACTCCATGCTGGGGCATGGGAGCAGTCACAACATTGGGCCTTTCGGGCGCCTCGAACTGTATTTCTTTAGCATCAATAAGGTCCTGAACCTTATACCTCAGCGCCCAACAGTCACCCGTAGTATGCCTCGGGCTGTCAGAGTGATAAGCGCAGCGGGCGTTGGGATTGTACTTTGGAGAGGTTGTGTTCACTACCTTCGGAGCTTCTTTGACAGTTACCAGATTGGTTGACAGTAGTTGCGGCAATATCTGAGACAGAGTCATATTGAGCCGAGTGTACTGCCTTTTGGGCCTCTCACCTCTTGGTTGGTTATATTGCTGAGGAGCAGCAACAGGCTTTGAAATTACCACCGTGTTGACAGCTTGGCGGCGTTCCGATTTATTTTGTCTCCTTGAACCATAAACAGCACTAGATTCCTTCTTGAAGGGCTTCTTTTCAGTACTCGAGGAGGCACCTTTTTGTATCTTCCCAGACATGATACCAGCTTCTATCCTCTCACCAGTCAAGATCAGATCTGTAAACCCAGCAGAAGAATTCCCAATCAGATGGTTGAAAAATGGACCAGACAGGGTCCCCAAGAACATATCAACGAGCTCACGGTCAGTCAAAGGTGGCTGCACCCTTCCAGCCAAGTCTCTCCACTTTTGCACATACTCCTTGAATCCTTCACCCGTCCCTAGTGACATACCCTGGAGTTGGGTACGCGTAGGAGCGAGGTCGGAATTATACTAATACTGCTTATAAAACGCAGTAGCCAAGTCCTCCCAATTACGAATACTGGCTCCATCTAGCTGATAGAACCATTCGAGTTGAGTCCCTGAAAGACTATCCTGGAAGAAATGGATCCATAAATTCTTGTCTGCAGTATACGGTTGGATCTTCCTTACATATGATCTGAGATACAGCTTAGGACAGGAAGCTCCGTCGTACTTTTCAAAAGCAGGTGCCTTGAACTTGTGTGGGATCACCACCCCATGTGGGTCAGATCGGTGAACTCTGTCCCAAGCCCTTATGAGTATACGACGCAGCTCGTCGCTATCTCCCTGAAAATCAAATATAATATGAGGTATCAACATCTCATGAGGCCCTTCTCTTCTAGCTCTTCCAAACTGACGGAGAGCTAAGCATGGGTTGTAAGAAATCCCTCCATGGAGTCCGATCAATGGAACATTAGGATACTCTCCACAGCGATCAATGACAGTCACCTCATCCATACCTTTGAGAGTCCAGATAATGTCATCACTAGAAAGGGACATCACCCTATAAGCCCAACCCATTCCTTCTTTGTTCTTCAGTACGGACTTAGGGAGGTGAAAAATAAACCACCTTGACAATAAAGGAACACAACACATCAAAGTTCCTCGCTTTCGGGCAGTACGAGCATAGCGCTGATGAAGCATATCACCCAAGAGAGTGGGTACCGGATTTTGAGAGATGAAGATCTTTATGGCATTAATGTTAACAAAAGTGTCAGGATTCGGAAACAACACCAGACCATAAATCAAGAGAGCCAGAATGTCCTCGTACGCCTTGAAGTCTAAGCTGTCCCAGAAGTAATTAGCTTTGTCAACCAAAAATTTAGCCAAAAAACCTTTAGCCCCATTTCTAGTTTCCCAGTTAGCCATTACCTCCTCCTTGGTCAAGTGAAGGGCTGCAGCAATTTCCTCGGGCCTAGGAGTCTTTTCCCAACCAGTAAATGGAGTTTGCTCCAAAACAGAGATACCAAGCAACTCATAGAATTCTTCCAGGGTAGGGACCAACTGGAAGTCTTGAAAGGTGAAACAATGGTATAGTGGATCATAAAACTGGACCAGGACGCTCATCATTTATTCGTCCAACTTCGAGGTGACCAAACTGAGAAGAGAACCATGCCTTCTGATGAAGGAAGTAGTGTCTGGTATCCTGACAACCAATTCTTTCAGCAGGGTAGGTACTTGGACAAAGTTAATCCGGATAGTATTCCTACGCATGGGCATCATGATGACCTACAAAATAGAGCAAAGATGAAACCCTCTTGTCCTTGAAATAGGTTAGTCCTTATGCAAAATGTATGCAATGTTATGATGTCATGATGTCATGGTAAAGGCACACCACAAGTATCCACAAAAGGCAAACATGGTAAAGGCACACAAGTCACACAAAAGAGCCCTTAGATTTCAGGCTGGCATGAAGCTTAGGTACTACCCTCTTTCAATTTCAGTTTGTTAAGATCTGTCCTAAAAAATAGTAACCGGGTTCTAGAGGATCTCAATATCACTAACTACCCTCAATCTGTCATAATTCCAGTTTAGCAACCTTTTCTTGCGGCCGGAATCATCGCGAGAGTTTAGTCTCAATGAGGGTAGCATACTGCTACTGTTCTATGGCCAAGTTGGTCAATTTAAGGTTCTAAGGTCAGTTGGTGCTTAATGACTCCTTAGAAGACCCATATTCTCCTCGTTCCAACACAAGGGATATCGGTACAAACTAAGATGCCACACCAACGTAGCTACTGCTTCATTCGTATCGGTCTACGCCGTACAGATCCCTCATAGTTTATTGCTACTTACCTAAAGGGTATCCCCAGATCCGGGTTAGGATCTATAGAACTCCGATACAAGCCTACAAAATTAAAGCATACAAAGCATACAATTGAAAACATAGTTATCTAATCCTAAGGTACACCTCACTTATAAGTTTCCCCAGCAGAGTCGCCAGTTCTGTGATCGGTGGGAATAGAACTGATTGTTTTGGAATGCTGGTTCGCATTTACGTTTGTTTTTGCAAAATGTCGCGGTAAGCAAGAGTCGCCACCGTCTTTTATTTTATCCAACAAGGAAAGGACAAAAGCACAGAAAAATTCCTTTTTGAGATATTTCTCAGGTTCGGGAGGTAGATTATAGAAAGGGAAGGTGTTAGCACCCTTTCTATCTGTGGTTATCCACGGGCTCTTAGGTACTTGCTCTTTATGTTTTCAAAAGTTTACTTTTCTTTGTGTTTGTGGATTTGAAAGAAGTTTTTGCTTGAAAGTTGTGTAAGTGCGAAAAGTTTTGTTTTTGTTTTAAAAGGAGCAAGTACTTAAGAACATCTACCTACTCAAAAAGGAATTAATCTGTACAAGTGTCCTTTAGACAATGCTATCCCACTATTGAGGAGTTGGAAGCATCGTCGTTGGAGTTTTCAGGTCAATTCGATTAAGGGACGTGTGCTCACTAAAGCAATGTTAGGACGCCTTAGCGGTAACCCTAATGTCTTAGATCATTTTATCCGAGGCAGCCGTTTCGAGGCAACTTATGATCTTTGGACAAAAGGGCGACCTCTAAAACTTCCCATACTTAATGACCACGTTCGAGGCAACCAAGTGAGGCGTACCCTAGGAGTGGCATGTGCAAGTGTGTCAATTTTCGGTTATATTATCTTTACATGTCATGGTGACCTACTGTTGATTTTAAGTTAAGGTAAATCTTGTCATGTGTGATCGGTGGAAATAGAACTGACTGTTTTGAAATGCTGGTTCGCGAAATGTCGCGGTAAGCAAGAGTCGCCATCGTCTTTTATGTTCTCCAACAAGGAAAGGACAAAAGCACAACAAAATTCCTTTTCGAGATGTTTCTAAGTTCGGGAGGTAGATTATAGAAAGGGAATGTGTTAGCACCCTTTCTATCCGTGGTTATCCACGGGCTCTTAGGTACTTGCTCACTATGTTTTCAAAAAATTGTTTGCTTTTCTTGTGTATGTGGGTTTTGAAAAAGTTTGTTTTGAAAACTTCTAGGTAACTCTTGTATCAGTCCTCAAGAGTGTATGAAGTATTTGTTTGAAAACTTTTTGAAAGTGTAGGTGCGAAAAGATGTTTTTGTTTTTTGAAAGAGCAAGTACCCAAGAGAAATCTACCTACTCTAAGGAATTAAGCTGTGTAAGAGTCCTTTAGACAGTACTATCCCATTATTGAGAAGTAGGTAGCACCGTCGTTGGAGTTATTCGGGTCAATTCGATTATAGGGACATGTGTGGTCACCAAAGCAATAGTAGGACGCCTTAGCGGTAACCCTAATGTCCTAGATCCTTTTTTTATTCGAGGCAACCGTTTCGAGGCAACTGGATCTTTTAGACAGGAGGGCGACCTCTAAAACACCCTATACTTGATGACCACCTCGAGGCAACCAAGTGAGGCGTACCCTAGGAGTGGCATGTGCGAGTGTGTCAAATTCAGTTCATATTATCTTTGCACATGTATTTGTGAGCTACGGTTGATTTTATTTGTCAGGCAAGTCTTGTCATGCATACTTAACAGTTAATAACTGTGCGGAAAATAAATTGCGGAAATTGAATCTACCCTATTACAAGGCGTCGGGTATTTACATCGCCAAAAACATAACCCTTGAAAATAAATTGCGAGAAAATAAAGAAAGCGATAAAAGCCCTAATCATCTATTACATCCTCGGAGCAGATACATAAATATGATCAAAATAATAAAGTGCGCGCAAAGAAATTGAATCGGGAAAAGTCCTTAGGGTTTTGACCCTTTTTGAGAAAAGAATGGAATTTTGTCCTTTTTGCATTTAATCAAACCTAATTCTAATTAATTAAATAATTAAAAGAAAAAGTATTTTTTAATGTTTTAAATAAAAAATAAAAAGATTAACATTGTCAAAAGAGAAACCCTAATTCTATGTTGATTTTATTTATTGAGAAAAAGATTAAAATTAACCTAATTTAAAAGACTAAATCAATTTTGTTAGTATTTATTTACAAAATAATAATTAATAGTGAAATTAATAAAATGATAAAAATAAATAATATTTAGGTTTCTGAATTTATTATGAAAAATATTAATTAAGTTAATTAAATAATAGTTATAATAATTAATAAACCAATTAAAAGAAAATTAAAATATAAAGAGAATAAGAAAATAATGAAACCAGGGGGGTGCTAGGCCCAACAAGGAGGTGTTGATTGCAATCTGAGGCCCAAGGAGCCCTTCAGCCACGTTGACTTTCTTGAATTGTCCAGAGCGTGCCTTGACTGGGAGCATGGTGTTCCTCATTCTTTGCCATTGGATCCAGGCTTTGGGCCACATGGCACGCTGATGCGTGAGGTGTATGATGAGCCTTCTTGTGAGACCTGCACATGATCATATGAAGAAAAATGCAAACAAATATTTTGGGGGACCTGGGAATCGAACCCAGGTCACAACGCCTGCTGAACACCTGGCCAACCACTCCAC
Source organism: Vicia faba (assembly GCA_948472305.1). Lineage (NCBI taxonomy): Eukaryota > Viridiplantae > Streptophyta > Magnoliopsida > Fabales > Fabaceae > Vicia > Vicia faba. Next base: position 134,842,433 of record OX451740.1, on the reverse strand, counting down.
CAATTTGCACGCTTTGATATTAGGATAAGCAATAAATATAATATATCAAAACTAATCCCTATGTTGTACAAAGAAAATAAGCGCGCGTAGTTTTGAATTATCCATTCACACGCTTACACCTCATCATTGTTCTCCTTGAACCTGCAAAATAACAAACAGATAGCGGGGGTTTTTTAACCCCCACAATTTGACATGAGGAAAAATAGCGAATAGAATCCTAGGCTATATAAATATTTCGCGAGCACAGCTTCATGTTCGTCTGGATGTAACGATCTCAATCATAGGTCTTAGAGGTCCCAATTTTGCCTGGATAGTAAAGCCCTAATTCAAGAACTCAAGAACCCTAGAATTCTCCAATGGCAACTTTCGATTCTGTACACTATAATGCAATTAACCAATACCATTAGCTTTGTAAAGGTTCAAGCAATACAAAACAATGATTAGAACATGTTAATTATGCATAAAATGTGAGTTTCGATTATGGAAAAGTCAAGCAAACCGTGGGTCTGTTCTTGCGTATTCTTTGAGCTTTGGCGTGTGATTTTGATTGCAAAAGATCCCTGAGAGTTCCTGCAAGGTATTGGAAACCACAAAATGCTTTAAATCACGTTGGAACCTATAAAACAGTTTTCAAGTTTTCTTGATTTTTTTCAATATTGGCTATGGCTTTCTGCAGCAATTCTCACGTCCTTGGCATTAGGTTTAGCTTGAGTACTTATAGTAGAATGGAATTAGGTTAAATTTTTGACAAGAAATCCATGGAATAATGGTTTGTATATTTGATTGAAAATCAAATATTTTTCAATCTTTTTGATTGGAAAAACTTGCCAAACTTGGAGATTCTTGTCCCCTTGATGTGCACACGAATTTGCCAGCTCTTGTAGGTCATATTTGCTTCATGAAAAGATTGAAAAACCATATCTTGATATTTTTCCTACATTTTAAATTAATTAAATGAATTAAAATCAATTAAAAATCCAATTAAAAAATAAAAAATAAGAAAATAAATTCAAATAATCTCAATGGGTCGTGCATAAGCTTTGAGTAAAGTTTCAAGAAGAAATTTGAGGCCCATTAGCAAAAACAAAGTGTTTTGGGCAAAGTTGACTTTTGCAAATTCACAAAAATTTCCCAACTTCTCCAATGCATATCTTGCTCAATTTTGATCATATGAACATGTTCTTGGACATTTTGGAAAGGTCTTGAAGTCCTCTAACCAATGCCTTTGGTCCCATGTCATTTGGATTTACCAATCTCAAGTTATGGTCTTTGACTTAAAGTGCATTTTTGTTGACTTTTGAAATTGACCTATAATGTAGAAATTGATAACTTTTTGTGAGAGAATTTCTTGGACTTGGAATGTGAAGATGAGTTGTAGGAAATGTCATCCCCTTCAAAATGAGCATTGGATGGGATTTTTCTGATGAACCATGAAAAAGTTATGCCCTGGTCAAGATACAATTGACTTTTCTACTGTCCAAAAATAGTAACTTTTGCATCTTTGAAACTTGGCATGTAGGTGCTAGAGAATGCATATAGGCCTACGAGACTTGATTGAACCATTGAAAACCCCAAATTCCTTGAAGGAACCAAAACCCTAAATTTGACTGGCTTAGGAGGTGGTTGGGACTGTGCAATCCTTGAGAAATCTTGAACCATTTGAAGATGATTCTTGACAAACCTTGAGGAATATGGGAGGGCAAATTTTGGGGTACAACAGTTTCCCCTGTTCAATCTTCTTAAACCTGAGGATGTAGATTGGCTTGCGTGCCTTTCGTGATTTGAAGGTGGAAGATGATTGAACACTAGAGTGCCCAGAAATTTGCACTCGCATAGTGTGGTATCAGCAATGTGATGTCGGGAATGGGCTTACAGATGCCATTTGGAGAGATGGTGGATAGGAGGACGGGCTTATAGATGCCATCTGGAGATGTGACAGAATCTTGTCGGGGATGGGCTCAAAGATGCCATCCAGGGGTGTCGATCGCGTAAGAGATTCCTTAGCGAGAACTTGCATACTTGAGAAAGAAAGATGGTTTCCTGGCTTGCTACAGGTATTGATCTTCAAAATCTTCATGCAGATACTTTCCCGGCTAGTTACAGGTATAGATCTACAATCAATCGCTCACAGATATGCCCTGGCTAGATACAGGTATCGAATCTGGAACTTCAAAAGGTTGGTCGAGATAGCTTTCCTGGCTGGATACAGGTGTAGACCTCTAATCAGTCGCTCACAGATATGCCCTGGCTAGATACAGGTATCAAATCCGGAACTTCAAAAGGTTGATCGATATAGCTTTCCTGGTTAGATACAGGTGTAGACCTCTAATCAGTCGCTCACAGATATGCCCTGGCTAGATACAGGTATCGAATCTGGAACTTTCAAAAAGTTGATCGAGATAGCTTTCCTGGCTGGATACAGGCGTAGACCTCTAATCTGTCGCTCACAGATATGCCCTGGCTAGATACAGGTATCGAATCTGGAACTTCAAAAGGTTGATCGAGATAGCTTTCCTGGTTGGATACAGGCGTAGACCTCTAATCAGTCGCTCATAGATATGCCCTGGCTAGATACAGGTATCGAATCTGGAACTTCAAAAGGTTGATCGAGATAGCTTTCCTGGCTGGATACAGGCGTAGACCTCTAATCAGTCGCTCACAGATATGCCCTGGCTAGATACAGGTATCGAATCTGGAACTTCAAAAGGTTGATCGAGATAACTTTCCTGGCTGGATACAGGCGCCGACCTCTGATCAGTCGCTCACAGATATGCCCTGGCTAGATACAGGTATCGAATCCGAAACTTCAAAAGGTTGATCGAGATAGCTTTCCTGGCTGGATACAGGCGTAGACCTCTAATCAGTCGCTCACAAATATGCCCTGGCTAGATACCGGTATCGGATCTGGAACTTCAAAAGGTTGATCGAGATAACTTTCCTGGCTGGATACAGGTCTAGATCTCTGAGAATGAAAGATAATTTCCTGGCCTGCTACAGGTGTTGACCTTCAAACTCCTCATGCAGATACTTTTCTGGCTAGATACAGGTATAGATCTACAATCAATCGTCCACAGATATGCCCTGGCTAGATACAGGTATTGAATCTGGAACTTCAGAAGGTTGATGGTAATCATCTTTTGGTTGACCTTTTCCTGAAAAGGCAAGACATTAGTTGTATGCAATGTCATGATGTATGAAATGCATGATGTCATGATGTTCTCAAGAATAAATGAGATTGTGTCGTATACACTTTATCATGTATATGAATAGGAGATGTGAAATGTGAAATGTTTATGAATGTATTTTCGTCTGGAAAATAAATCCTTGACGAATGCCGGGAGTTTGAATCCTGGGCTGACGTTGAAGAGTAGGGTTCCTCGTTTCCGCTGGGGATGGTGAACAAAGATGATTGCAAGAATAAACCTGTAGGAGAAGATGACTCTGTTGGAGAATAAACTTGATGAAGAGATTACTCTGCAGGGAATTACTCTGTGGGAAGAGATACTTCGCTGAGATTTTACCGATGACTCCGCTGGGGATTCCGTTGATAAGCTTTGTTAGAGGATTTTGATGAACTCCGCTGGGGGTAGGAAGAACTTCGCCGAGGACGATCTTTCCGTTGTAATGCTGAGGATAACCCAGTTATAGGCTCTGGTGGGGAATAACCTTTTAACATGGTTGGGGAGAGATATTTGTACTCTGCAGGGGACCAGCTTCCAGACTCTACTGGGGATAAGCTTCCAGAATCTACTGGGGATAAGCTTCCAGAATCTACTGGGGATAAGCTTCCAGAATCTACTGGGGAGATGGTTTATCTCTCCTGGGGAAACTTTTAAACTGTACTGGGGAAGTGGCTCCACTGGGGTGTCTGTATTCCGCCGGGGAACAATCTTATATTAAGACTGTCGGGGATGCTTGCTGAGGAATATTTGTATATTCTGCTAGGGAATGTTGAGATCTTCTGGGGATACCCAACTTCCTCTTAGGGCTGACGGTAGACTAACTCTGCTTGGGGAGAGCGTTGCTGACTTGCTGGGGATACTGTGCCTTTTTAGGGCTGATGGGAGACCAACTCTGCTTGGGGAGAGTACTGTTGAATCTCGTCTTACTCTTGGGGAGTGAAGGTATCTTGGTTACATTCTTCAGCCGAACCTACCTTGGTACTTGGGTGGACAGAACAACTAGATCGCTTAGACAATTTTTATTGCCCCTGTTTCTGATATCACCCGTAATTAGTCCTTTGTTTTGCATGCAAATATTTATGAACAGCAACTAATGTCAAATGCATATATCAAAAATGAACATTGGACATTCTTTGTAAAACAAAACAGATAAAGGAAAAACAATTTTCAATTTGTCTGAAAAAGATGGATTTGTATTGATTTTGAAATTTGCCTGTAAATAGGCGTTTTGTGTACAAGAGGCTGACGTCCTAGTAAGAGAACGCCGCCGAACAACATAGAGTTTATACAATTTTGTGAAAAGAAAACAAAACAGCTATGTGAAAAATCCCACTGAGTTTCAACTCTGCTATCGCCTTTATGTCTTCAAGCGTCTCATCACTTTGCTGCTTAGTTGAAGATGAAGCTGACTGATTGGTGTCGTCTGAGCCTGATAGTTGATGTCGAATTCTGGATGCAAGGTGATCCAATGATACATAGTATTACGCTTTATCCCTAACTTTTGCCTGGACCTCCCTTTCGGGTTTTCAGTCCACCGGGATACCCATTTTTGCCCAAGCCGCCTTTTCAGGTTTTCGACTTGCCGGGTGTACAGATTTTTTTTCATTTCATCCCTTATTTTTGCCCGAACCCTTTTGGTTCGTCGGGAAGCCCTTATTTTTGCCTAGGTGTGTCAACCTAGCGGGTCTTTAGTCATGCGTAGTATCTTTTACTATGTCTGCATTGACGGGGTGAGGAAGGTCGTCACCATCCATGGTAGTTAGAATCATCGCTCCTCCTGAGAAGATGTTCTTAACCACAAATGGCCCTTCGTACGTGGGGGTCCATTTTCCCCTGGGATCACCTTGAGGTAGAATGATGCGCTTGATTACTAGGTCCCCAACTTGATACTCTTGTCATCTGACTTTCTTGTTAAATGCCTTGATCATCCGTTTTTGGTACGTCTGACCATGACAAATAGTAGTGAGTCTTTTTTCGTCAATTAGGTTTAATTGATCAAGCCGAGTCTGGATCCAGTCATCTTCACTCAAACCTGCATCCTTCATTATCCGGAGAGAGGGTATCTGAACTTCGATGGGCAAGACTGCCTCCATGCCATAGACCAAGGAAAAGGGTGTTGCCCCTGTTGATGTCAGTGCTGAGGTACGGTACCCATGAAGAGCAAACGGTAACATTTTGTGCCAATTTTTGTACGTCACTGTCATCTTCTGCACAATCTTCTTGATATTCTTATTCGCCGCTTCGACAACCCCATTCATCTTCGGCCGGTAAGGAGAAGAGTTGTGATGCTGTATCTTGAATTGCTCGCAGAGCTCAGTGATCATCTTATTGTTAAGATTGGTACCATTGTCCATAATGATCCTCTCTGGGACGCCGTATCGATAGATCAGGTTGTCCCGAATGAACCGTTCCACGACGTTCTTGGTTACGGTAGCAAAGGAAGCTGCTTCAACCCACTTCGTAAAGTAATCAATCGCCACCAGGATGAAGCGATTCACGTTAGATGCCGTAGGTATGATCTCGCCGATCATATCAATCCCCCACATTGCAAAAGGCCAAGGCGCTGTCAAGACGTTCAGAGGAACTGGAGGAATGTGCACCTTATCAGCATAGATTTGGCATTTGTGACACGTCCGAGAATGTTGGTAACAGTCAGCTTCCATTGTGGACCAGTAATATCCTTCCCGAAGGATTTTCTTTGCCATGGTATGTCCACTGGAATGCGTTCCGAAGGTACCTTCATGCAGCTCTACCATGATCCTTTCTGCTTCAGTCTTATCCACAAAACGCAGTAAGGTTGAATCATGGTTTCGCTTGTAGAGAATATCATTGCTGAGGAAGAACTTTGTCGCGAACCTTCTCAGAAACTTCTTGTCATTAACGGATGCACCCTCGGGGTATTCTTGAGCTTCCAAGTACCTCTTTACTTCATGATACCAGGTTTTTTCTGTTACCTCTTCGGTCTCAACATCACAGCAATGTGCAGGTTCATCCAGTTTCCAAATAATGACCCGGGGAGCCTCGTTGTCCCATTTGACTTTGAACATAGAAGACATCGTAGCTAGCGCATCCGCCAACTGATTCTCCTCTCTTGGGAAATGTTCAAAAGTTATCTCCTCGAAATGGGGAATCAACGTCAATACATATTCCTTGTAAGGGATAAGATTCAGGTGTTTCGTATCCCACTCGCCTTTGATCTGGCTGATCACGAGAGTGGAATCTCCGAAGACACTCAGAAACTTGATCCTTAGGTCAATTGCAGCTCGAAGACCCATAATGCATGCTTCATACTCCGCCATGTTGTTGGTGCAGTTGAAACATAGCCGGGCGGTCAGTGGAGTATGAGTGCCTTTAGGGGATATGATTACAGCGCCAATGCCATTACCAAAAGCGTTTGAGGCTCCGTCAAAGTGCATAGACCATCGGGATCCTTCCTCAGGTCCTTCATCCGGTCCAGGTACTTCACAATCAGTCACTACCATGATATTCTCGTCTGGAAATTCAAAGTTCATGGACTGGTAGTCATCCACTGCCTGATGTGCCAAATGGTCTGCCAGCACACTTCCCTTGATTGCTTTCTGAGTCGTGTACTGGATGTCATATTCTGTCAAGATCATCTGCCATCTTGCTATTCTTCCGGACAAGGCAGGCTTTTCGAAGATGTACTTTATTGGATCCATTTTTGAAATCAACAGAGTAGTGTGAGTCAACATATACTGTCTCAGCCGGCGAGCAGCCCATACCAAAGCGCAACAAGTTTTCTCGAGCAGTGAGTATCGGGTCTCACAGTTAGTAAACTTTTTTCTAAGGTAATAAATAGCGTGCTCTTTTCGGCTAGACTCGTCATGCTGCCCCAGCACACATCCCATTGAGCTGTCAAGTACTGTCAAGTATAAGATTAGAGGTCTCCCTTCAACTAGTGGCATAAGAATGGGTGGCTCTTGGAGATACTCTTTGATTCTTTCGAAAGAGGCCTGACATTCATCGTTCCAACGTACTACTTGATATTTCTTCAGTAGCTTGAAGATTGGCTCACAAGTAGCAGTTAGGTGCGAGATGAACCGGGCAATGTAATTCAACCGTCCTAGGAAGCCTCTGACTTCTTTCTCTGTCTTGGGAACTGGCATCTCTTGTATGGCTTTCACTTTGGCAGGGTCCACTTGAATACCTTTATTGCTCACGACGAAACCTAGTAGTTTTCCAGCTCTTACTCCAAAGGTGCACTTGTTTGGGTTCAACCTCAGCTTGTACAACTTCAGACGGTCAAACAGCTTCCATAGATGGTCAAGGTGTTCCTCCTCAGTTTGGGACCTTGCGATTATATCGTCGACGTATACTTCGATTTCATGATGGATCATATCATGAAACAGAGCAACCATGGCACGTTGGTAGGTTGCCCCAGCATTTTTCAACCCAAAAGGCATGACCTTGTAGCAAAAGGTGCCCCACTGAGTAACGAAAGTGGTCTTCTCCATATCTTCAGGAGCCATCTTGATCTGATTATAACCGGACAACCCGTCCATGAAGGAGAATACCTTGTGCTGAGCAGTGTTATCAACCAGAACGTCGATGTGAGGCAAAGGGAAGTCATCCTTAGGGCTCGCCCGGTTCAAATCCCTGTAGTCAACACACATTCTGACCTTACTATCTTTCTTCGGCACTGGAACCACGTTGGCAATCCACTGAAGGTAAGAAGTCACTGCTAGAAAACCGGCATCAAATTGTTTCATACCCTCAGCTTTGATTTTCTCTGACATCTTTGGGCGCATACGGCAGACCTTCTGTTTTACCGGAGGGCATTCTTCCTTGGTAGGCAAGTGATGAACCATAATGTCGGTATCCAACCCAGGCATGTCTTCGCAAGACCAGGCAAATATTTCCACATAGTCATGCGGCATCTGAATCAACCGTTGTTTCACACTTGACTACAGATTGGCACCAATCTTGACTTCCTTTCTGTCTGTCTCAGTACCCAGATTTACCGTTTCCACTGGCTCTTCATGTGGCTGAATGGCCCTCTCTTCCTGGAGTAGCAGTCTTTCAAGCTCACCAGGCACTTCTCAATCATCTTCACCTTCGTCTTCGGCTAAGTTGATCGGATTTTCGAAGTCATAACTGGCAGTAGCAGAGTCGTTACCAGTGAGATCCCGAGTGGATTGGAACCTGTATAGGTGAGTGTGTGTAAATATAGCTGTTTTGCAATATATAATAAAGAAAGAAAAGGAGCGCAAGATTTGAAATGCAAAAAACGTCCAATGCTTTTATTAATGATATATGAAAATGACACATAAAAGCCCTCACAAATGAAGCCACGGTGCCCTGGGTAAGACACCGGGCCATAAAGTTTCAAATTATTGTCTGTTACAAATTCAAAACAAAGGAGTTCATTACTGAGTGACAAAAGTAATAGGTGTGAAGTCTTTCGCAGTCCAGTTGCTTGGTCCACCGTTGGTTGTTGGGTAGATCCAGCTGTCGAATTCAGATTCCTCCACGCCATCTTCAATAGCATTTACTCCCGGGTTGGTGATGAATACAAGAGGTCTTCCAATCCTTGCCTTACGAACAACCCTCTGAGCTTCTGCAGTGAAACCCAAACCAAACTTGTCAGTCTTCGGAGTAAAATCAGGAAGTCGGCCCCAGTTTGCACACTCACCCTTCTCAATAACAGCCCAGGCATCCTTTAAGGAAGCCATCTTCAAAGGAGAATCCTCGATCACAGTCTTTGCTGACGCCAGTGTCTGAGGCACCTCTTCAAAGTGTTGAAAGTGGGTCTCAATGAACTCCCCATCATATCTATATACCGAAACGAGTTAAGGTGGCTGACCATATATTCTTCCTCCCCCTGAACTGTCACAATCTTCCCTCTGACCGGGTACTTCAGCTTCTGATCTAATGTGGAGGTCATAACTCCAGCTTTATGGATCCAAGGACGACCCAAAAAACAAGAGTAGGACGGTAGGATGTCCATCACGTAGAAGGTAGAATCAAAGACCTGAGAACCAACCCTGATTGGAATATTAACTTCACCATGTACCATCCTTTTGGACTCGTCAAAGGCCCGGACAACAATGTTACTTGGCTTGAGCTCTAAACCCTCACAATCCAGCCTGTCTAGAGCTTTCTTGGGTAATACATTTAATGAAGAACCGGTGTCAACCAGCACATGGGCAAGAGTAGTGCCCCTGCATTCAATGGAGACATGCATGGCATCATTATGGTTCTTCCCCTTAGCAGTCAGATCGGCGTCAGAGAAACCCAAACCATTATCAGCAGTTAAGTTGGATACACACTCGGTAAATTGATCAGCTGACGTCTCTTGTGGCACGTGGGCCGTCTTCGGGAAGGTAATCAGGGCCTTGGCATGGGCCTCTGAGCACAACAACAGTGATAGCATAGAAATCTTATATGGGGTGTGCCCCAGCTGCTCAACTACGTTGAAATAACTCTTCTTGATAATCTTAAAAATCTCTTCCATTTCCTGCTTGGAAGCTTCAACATTGGTTGTCTTTGGAGCCTCTGTTTGGGCAGGCATATCAGTAGCAATCCCTTTGCCCCGAGCGTCAGATGACTCGGCAGCAGGGATAGAAATAGGAACTTGGTCAGGAAGGGAAGCCGGCACACTTGCAGGTGTGATGATGATAGGTCTCTGAATAGCTGGTGGCGCAATATCTGGCGAGAAAAGTCTACCACTGCGAGTGACTTTGGTAGGTCCGGTGATGTTGCTGACGCCGGTACTAGTATCAAACTCTTGTTTTACTCTAAGCACATAAACATCTTCCCCATAGTGCCATGGGACAGCTTTGTCAGACGTATAGGGGAGGGGCCCCGGAACAGTGATGATGATAGGAGCAATCTTCTGAGTAGACATGATTTTGACAGGCTTCTTTGAGGGAGCCTTAGGAGAGTTGTTGAAAATAGTAACAATGGACACTTCTTCAGCAGGGATAGCAAGAACAGCAATCTTCTCGAACAAGATCTCTTTGTTATCCATCAGGTTTTGGACGCCTGACTTCAACAAAGGACAACCAGCAGGTGAAACAGAACATAGATGGCAACCTTTACTACATCCCGGAAATAAACCGGCTAGCAACAGGTTCCTTTTGACAGTCAACAATGGTGTAACAATATCATCCACAGAGGCTACATACAGGTCTTCTTCCACAGCATTCACTCCATGCTGGGGCATGGGAGCAGTCACAACATTGGGCCTTTCGGGCGCCTCGAACTGTATTTCTTTAGCATCAATAAGGTCCTGAACCTTATTCCTCAGCGCCCAACAGTCACCCGTAGTATGCCCCGGGCTGTCAGAGTGATAAGCGCAGCGGGCGTTGGGATTGTACTTTGGAGAGGTTGTGTTCACTACCTTCGGAGCTGCTTTGACAGTTACCAGATTGGTTGATAGTAGTTACGGCAATATCTGAGACAGAGTCATATTGAGCCGAGTGTACTGCCTTTTGGGCCTCTCACCTCTTGGTTGGTTATATTGCTGAGGAGCAGCAACAGGCTTTGAAATTACCACCGTGTTGACAGCTTGGCGGCGTTCCGGTTTATTTTGTCTCCTTGAACCATAAACAGCACTAGATTCCTTCTTGAAGGGCTTCTTTTCAGTACTCGAGGAGGCACCTTTTTGTATCTTCCCAGACATGATACCAGCTTCTATCCTCTCACCAGTCAAGATCAGATCTGTAAACCCAGCAGAAGAATTCCCAATCAGATGGTTGAAAAATGGACCAGACAGGGTCCCCAAGAACATATCAACGAGCTCACGGTCAGTCAAAGGTGGCTGCACCCTTCCAGCCAAGTCTCTCCACTTTTGCACATACTCCTTGAATCCTTCACCCGTCCCTAGTGACATACCCTGGAGTTGGGTACGCGTAGGAGCGAGGTCGGAATTATACTAATTCTGCTTATAAAACGCAGTAGCCAAGTCCTCCCAGTTACGAATACTGGCTCCATCTAGCTGATAGAACCATTCGAGTTGAGTCCCTGAAAGACTATCCTGGAAGAAATGGATCCATAAATTCTTGTCTACAGTATACGGTTGGATCTTCCTTACATATGATCTGAGATGTAGCTTAGGACAGGAAGCTCCGTCGTACTTTTCAAAAGTAGGTGCCTTGAACTTGTGTGGGATCACCACCCCAGAAGATAAGCCTAGGTCTCCAAAGTCCAACCCAGACACATGTTGGATCTCCATAGCACTTAAACGGTCCTCTAGCTGTTTGTACCTGTCCTCAGCAGGAGGGTACTTCTCATCATTGTAATCTGTCTCGTTGTCGGAGACCACGGGACTAGGGACCCTTCTCTCTTGGGGAATGTCCTTCCCTACAGCGGAAGTAGCCAGATCAGCCTCATTTTGTAGTCCATTTCCAAACCTCCGTCCAGTGTTGAACAACACAGTCCTCTTCTTCTTCTTCTTCAAAAGCAGAGTCTTCAATTCCTGTTGTCCCTGGGCTAAGCTCATGACCAGCTCTTGGAACTGGGCGTTCTGGGCCTGGAGGGCCTTGATAGCTTGTTCAGTAGTAGGCTCAGAAGACATGATGATTGCTGAAATAAACAGCGAAGAAGAATAAGTGACCTGTGAAAAAGGGTACCTTCTATGCATTTGATGAATGGAATGCGTATGATTTATGTTTTCAAAGACAAGTAGGATTCAACTTTGTAGACAAAAGGGAACAAACTTTATTAGATTCAACTTTAGAATTTAAACTGTTCAACAAATTGCCCTTAGGCGTTACAAGAATGAAAATATTGAAAAGGAAATAAAAGCTGTAAAAGAAACATCCAAAGCCCATCAGTGCTCCCATGGCCTCTTCTTCTCAGTATGGATATAATCATTTAGGATCCGCTCATTCTCCAATTGCTTGGTCATCTTCTGGATCTTCTGTTCCTGTTCATTGAACCTTTCCCGATAAGAATCCCGTTCTTCCTGTAGTTGCGCCCAAGACCTCTTTAGTGTATCAACATCAGTGGGTATCTGAGGAGGGAGTACAGTTGGAGGAACCCCGTCTCTATCAGGAAATTCAAGAATGATAGGCCTGACAGCTTCGTATGGCATACCTAACTTCTGAGCACGGATGCAGACCCATCTGTAATAGGATTCCATAGGCAGAGAAGTCTTCGGTCCCAACTCATGTGGGTCAGCTTTGTGAATCCTATCCCAAGCCCGGATGAATCTACGACGCAGCTCGTCACTATCTACCTGAACCTCAAAACTGATGTGAGGTATCAACATCTCATGAGGCCCTGCTCTTCTGGCTCTTCCAAACTGACGGAGAGCTAAACATGGATTATAAGAGATTCCTCCCTGGGTACCGATCAATGGAACATTAGGATATTCTCCGCAACGATCAATAACAGCCACCTGATCTAAACCTCTAAGAGTCCAAATGATGTCATTATCAGTGAGAGACATTATCCTATGAGTCCAGCCCCTTCCTTCTTTGTTCTTCAGCACGAACTTAGGGAGGTGAAAAATAAACCACCTCACTAACAAAGGAGCACAACACCACAGAGTTCCCTGTCTTCGGGCAGTACGAGCAAAGAGCTGTTGCAGGATATCACCCAAGAGAGTGGGTACAGGATTCCGAGAGATGAAGATCCTTATGGCGTTGACATTGACAAAGCTATCAGGATTTGGAAACAGAACCATACCATAGATTAAGAGAGCCAGAATATCTTCGTACGCCCTGAAGTCTAAGTCATTCCAGAAACTATTAGCCTTACCAATCAGAAACTTAGCCAAAAAGCCTTTAATTCCGCTTCTAGTCTCCCAGTTATCCATTACCTCCTTGTTGGTCATAGGAAGGGCTGCAGCAATCTCCTCAAGCCTAAGAGTCTTTTCCCAACCAGTGAATGGAGTCTGCTCCAGAACAGGGATACCAAGCAAATCAGAGAACTCTTCCAGGGTAGGGACCAGCTGGAAGTCTTGAAAGGTGAAGCAATGGTACAGGGGATCATAAAACTGGGTCAGGACACTCATCAGTTGTTGGTCCCACTTTGAAGTGACTAAACTGAGAAGAGAACCATGCCTCTTGATGAAGGAAGTAGTATTTAGAATTCTGTCAACCAATTCTTTAAGCAAATCAGGTGGGTGAACAAAGTTGAGCCGAATAGTATTCCTTCGCATAGGCATTATGATGTCCTACAAAATAGAGCAAAGATGAAACCCTCTTGTCTTTGAAATGGGTCAATCCTTAAGCAGGATGCATGCAATGGTATGATGGTATGATGTTATGATAAATCACACCACAAGTATTCACAAAAGGCAAACATGGTAAGGCACACAAGTCACACAAGACAGCCTTAGAGTTTAGGCCAGCATGAAGTTTAGGTACTACCCTCTTTCAGTTTCGTTGGTTAAGACCTGTCCTAGAAAATAGTAACTGGGTTCTAGAGGATCTCAATATCACTGACTACCCTCAATCGGTCATAACTCCAGCTTCATAATCTTTTCTTACGGCCAGAACCATCGCGAGAGTTTAGCCTCAATGAGTGTAGCATACTGCTACTGTTTTATGGCCAAGTTGGGTCAATTTAGGGTTCTAAGGTCGGTTGGTGCTTAATGACTCCTCAGAAGACCCATATTCTCCTCGTTCCAACACAACGGATATCGGTACAGACCAAGGTGTCACACCAACGTAGCTACTGCTTCACATGTGTCGGTCTACGCCGGACAGGTCCCTCACAGCTTATGCTACCTAAAGGGTATTCCCCAGATCCGGGTTAGGATCTATGAAACTCCGATGCAAGCCCACAATATTAAAGCAAACAAAGCATTCAATTGAAAACATAAGAGTGGTCTAATCCTAAGGTACACCTCACTTATAAAAGAGTCCCCAGCAGAGTCACCAGTTCTGTGATCGGTGGAAATAGAACTGACTGTTTTGAAATGCTGGTTCGCGAAATGTCGCGGTAAGCAAGAGTCGCCACCGTCTTTTATGTTCTTCAACAAGGAAAGGACAAAAGCACAGCAAAATTCCTTTTCGAGATGTTTCTCGGTTAGGGAGGTAGATTATAGAAAGGGAAGGTGTTAGCACCCTTTCTATCAGTGGTTATCCACGGGCTCTTAGGTACTTGCTCACTATGTTTTCAAAAAATTGTTTGCTTTTCTTGTGTATGTGGGTTTTGAAAAAGTTTGTTTTGAAAACTTCTAGGTAACTCTTGTATCAGTCTTCAAGAGTGTATGAAGTATTTGTTTGAAAACTTTTTGAAAGTGTAGGTGCGAAAAGATGTTTTTGTTTTTTGAAAGAGCAAGTACCCAGGAGAAATCTACCTACTCTAAGGAATTAAGCTGTGTAAGAGTCCTTTAGACAGTACTATCCCACTATTGAGAAGTAGGTAGCACCGTCGTTGGAGTTATTCGGGTCAATTCGATTATAGGGACATGTGTGGTCACCAAAGCAATAGTAGGACGCCTTAGCTGTAATCCTAATGTCCTAGATCCTTTTTTTATCCGAGGCAACCGTTTCGAGACAACTGGATCTTTTAGACAGGAGGGCGACCTCTAAAACACCCTATACTTGATGACCACCTCGAGGCAACCAAGTGAGGCGTACCCTAGGAGTGGCATGTGCGAGTGTGTCAAATTCAGTTCATATTATCTTTGCACATGTATTTGTGAGCTACGGGTTGATTTTATTTGTCAGGCAAGTCTTGTCATGCATACTTAACAGTTAATAACTGTGCGGAAAATAAATTGCGGAAAGTGAATCTACGCTATTACAAGGCGTCGGGTATTTAAATCTCCAAAAACATAACCCTTGAAAATAAATTGCGAGAAAATAAAGAAAGCGATAAAAGCCCTAATCATCTATTACATCCTCGGAGCAGATACATAAATATGATCAAAATAATAAGGTGCGAGCAAAGAAATTGAATCGGGAAAAGTCCTTAGGGTTTTGACCCTTTTTGAGAAAAGAATGGAATTTTGTCCTTTTTGCATTTAATCAAACCTAATTCTAATTAATTAAATAATTAAAAGAAAAAGTATTTTTTAATGTTTTAAATAAAAAATAAAAAGATTAACATTGTCAAAAGAGAAACCCTAATTCTATGTTGATTTTATTTATTGAGAAAAAGATTAAAATTAACCTAATTTAAAAGACTAAATCAATTTTGTTAGTATTTATTTACAAAATAATAATTAATAGTGAAATTAATAAAATGATAAAAATAAATAATATTTAGGTTTCTGAATTTATTATGAAAAATATTAATTAAGTTAATTAAATAATAGTTATAATAATTAATAAACCAATTAAAAGAAAATTAAAATATAAAGAGAATAAGAAAATAATGAAACCAGGGGGGTGTTAGGCCCAACAAGGAGGTGTTGATTGCAATCTGAGGCCCAATGAGCCCTTCAGCCATGTTGACTTTCTTGAATTGTCCAGAGCGTGCCTTGACTGGGAGCATGGTGTTCCTCATTCTTTGCCATTGGATCCAGGCTTGGGGCCACATGGCATGCTGATGCGTGAGGTGTATGATGAGCCTTCTTGTGAGACCTGCACATGATCATATGAAGAAAAATGCAAACAAATATTTTGGGGGACCTGGGAATCGAACCCAGGTCCCAACACCTGCTGAACACCTGGCCAACCACTCCACCAATTTGCACGCTTTGATATTAGGATAAGCAATAAATATAATATATCAAAACTAATCCCTATGATGTACAAACAAAACAAGCGCGCGTAGTTTTGAATTATCCATTCACACGCTTACACCTCATCATCGTTCTCCTTGAACCTGCAAAATAACAAACAGATAGCGGGGGTTTTTAACCCCAACAATTTGACATGAGGAAAAATAGCGAATAGAATCCTAGGCTATATAAATATTTCGCGAGCACGGCTTCATGTTCGTCTGGATGTAACGATCTCAATCATAGGTCTTAGAGGTCCCAATTTTGCCTGGATAGTAAAGCCCTAATTCAAGAACTCAAGAACCCTAGAATTCTCCAATGGCAACTTTCGATTCTGTACACTATAATGCAATTAACCAATACCATTAGCTTTGTAAAGGTTCAAGCAATGCAAAACAATGATTAGAATATGTTAATTATGCATAAAATGTGAGTTTCGATTATGGAAAAGTAAAGCAAACCGTGGGTCTGTTCTTGCGTATTCTTTGAGCTTTGGCGTGTGATTTTGATTGCAAAAGATCCCTGAGAGTTCCTGCAAGGTATTGGAAACCACAAAATGCTTTGAATCACGTTGGAACCTGTAAAACAGTTTTCAAGTTTTCTTGATTTTTTTCAATATTGGCGATGGCTTTCTGCAGCAATTCTCACGTCCTTGGCATTAGGTTTAGCTTGAGTACTTATAGCAGAATGGAATTAGGTTAAATTTTTGACAAGAAATCCATGGAATAATGGTTTTTATATTTGATTGAAAATCAAATATTTTTCAATCTTTTTGATTGGAAAAACTTGCCAAACTTGGAGATTCTTATCCCCTTGATGTGCACACGAATTTGCCAGCTCTTGTAGGTCATATTTGCTTCATGAAAAGATTGAAAAACCATATCTTGATATTTTCCTACATTTTAAATTAATTAAATGAATTAAAATCAATTAAAAATCCAATTAAAAAATAAAAAATAAGAAAATAAATTCAAATAATCTCAATGGGTCGTGCATAAGCTTTGAGTAAAGTTTCAAGAAGAAATTTGAGGCCCATTAGCAAAAACAAAGTGTTTTGGGCAAAGTTGACTTTTGCAAATTCACAAAAATTTCCCAACTTCTCCAATGCATATCTTGCTCAATTTTGATCATATGAACATGTTCTTGGACATTTTGGAAAGGTATTGAAGTCCTCTAACCAATGCCTTTGGTCCCATGTCATTTGGATTTACCAATTTCAAGTTATGGTCTTTTACTTAAAGTGCATTTTTGTTGACTTTTGAAATTGACCTATAATGTAGAAATTGATAACTTTTTGTGAGAGAATTTCTTGGACTTGGAATGTGAAGATGAGTTGTAGGAAATGTCATCCCCTTCAAAATGAGCATTGGATGGGATTTTTCTAATGAACCATGAAAAGGTTATGCCCTGGTCAAGATACAGTTGACTTTTCTGTTGTCCAAAAATAATAACTTTTGCATCTTTGATGATTTTTGAGCCATGCTTGTGGAATCATGATCAAGACTTGATCAAAGGATGATTGTAGCCTCAAAATAAGATGTTGACCAAAAATTCTGACTTTTGACTGCAAAATGACCATTTTACCCCTGTAGTTGACTGTGAAGCAAATGGGACTTTTGACTGTGCAAACTGGCATTGTGAATCTTGAAACTTGGCATGTATGTGCTAGAGAATGCATATAGGCCTATGAGACTTGATTAAACCATTGAAAACCCCAAATTCCTTGAAGGAACTAAAACCCTAAATTTGACTGGCTTAGGAGGTGGTTGGGACTGTGCAATCCTTGAGAAATCTTGAACCATTTGAAGATGATTCTTGACAAACCTTGAGGAATATGGGAGGGAAAATTTTGGGGTACAACATCATGCATAGCCTATTATTCAAACATCTAACAGTTAATGATTGCGGAAATTAAATTGCGGAATTTTAAATCTAAGCTATTACAAGGCGTCGGGTATTTACATCGCCAAAAACAAACCCTTGAAAATTAAATTGCGAAAAGTAAATAAAAGAGATAAATAAAAGTCCTAAATTAAAACTATTACATCCTCGGAGCAATTACAATTATATGGATCAAAAATAATTCGCGCGAGAAAAATTGAGCCGGAGCGTCCTAGGGTTTTGACCCTTTTTATCAAATAAAACAAATTTTTTGTTATTTTTTTTTTAATTAAGAATTAAGTCTAAATTAAAAATGGAATTAATTAATTAAAAGAAAATATTTTTGAGTTTTTTATTTTAATTAAGGAAATAAAATTAGAAAGGTAAAAATATATCAAAACCCTAATTCTAAATCAATTTTAATTTATTGCAAAATATATTATCATTAAACCTAATTTAAAACTAAATTAATTGGTTAATTTTTATTTACAAAAACAAATAATGAAATTAATAAATATTATTTTTTTGGTGTTTTTATGATTTTTATATAAAAAAAAGTTAGTTTGTTAATTAATTTGTTAGTTTTTTAATAATAATAATAATAATAAGCAATAGAAAAATAATGAAAAGAAATAAAAATATAGCAAACTCAAGGGGGGTGCTGGGCCCAATTTGGAAGTGAGATCAGCAATTCTTTAGCCCAAACCCAATTAGCCTGCTTTGACTTTCTGAATAGCCCACATGCTTGTTGACTCTGGCCTATGGTAGTCCTTCCATCTAGACCATTGGATCTGTTTTGCAAGCCACGTAGCCTTCCAGATCTGCAAGTGCATAGTGGTCCACACTTTGAACGTCACATGGGAATACATGAAGAAGAAAAATAAACAAGGTTTTGGGGGACCTGGGATTCGAACCCAGGTCCCAATGCTCATTGCCTGCACGCTCAACCAACCCAACTAACTTGATCATTCGTTATTGGAATAGAAACTAATTATAATATATGTAAATCAATTAATATGCTGGCAAAAATAAAAAAGCGCGCTTAAGATTTAAATTGGCCAATCACGCTATGACACATCTTCATCTTCTTCACAAATCCTGGTTCGATTACCTGCGGATTTTTATCCGCAGGAAGATTTATAGGACGTCTCAAAAAACATCCCTAGGCCATGTAAATGAAATCCAAGATCACAGACATGTTCGTCTCTGCCTCCTCATCATCCCTGTAACCACTATTCGCCTTGATTTTGCCTATATAAAAACGCCTAAAAAACAAGAACATGAACCCTAGGTTCGAGCATCATGATACAGAGTCCAATAATGAAATTGAATAATGCAAAAATGTTCTAAATCAAATAATAAACATGAATATGCCCATATTTTAAAGAAAAGGTGCAAGAACTGGTGGTTTGGATTCCATGTTCAGAGGTCAGTTCGTGATGACTTACAGTGCGATGTAGGTGATGAAAAGGCTTCCTTTTGATTGGTATAGCACCACTGGATGTCAAGGAAGAGAGTTGCGTTGTTCTTTTGGCCTGAATCTGCCTCCAATGTGGTTTTTGATCTCACACTTTTTCAAGGTTTTTTGCAAAGTTGTATGGCCGTTTCTGCAGAGGTCTAGGCGTGAATTTTATTTGTGAGGCTTGCTTGCATATAATGTGATGATTCTAGGTCAAAACATGAGCCAATATCTTGGTGTATTGAAGAGTTAGGATTTGATTTTGATCACCATAACCATGTTTCAAAATATAGTCAAGATCTGATTTTTTGTGCACAAAAAGCCAAGATACAAATTTGATTAGGTATTATATGATATATGCAAGTTGTACAAATCACAAAGATACCAAATCATTAATTTTTAGATTTTATTTGAATTAATATAGATTTAAAATGAATTAAATCAATAAAAATTGAATAAAATTGAAAAATAAATGTTTGGTCATGAAGTTAAAGATGTGACACGTGTGTGGCATGACAAGACCAAATCAAGTGGAAAAAAGTGGGCCCCTTTGTCAAAAATTGGAGTTTTGAGGATAGTTGACTTTTGGCAATTTTTGAAAAAATGCCCAACTTCAACAATGCATAACTTCTTCAATTTTGAACTTTTGGAGGTGTTCTTGGACTTTTTAGAAACCTTGAGATGTCCTCTAACCAATACTTGTGGTATCATCTCTTTTTGATGTTCCATGCTCAAGTTATAAGCTTTGGCAAAAAAGGTGTTTTTGTTGACTTTCAAAAATGACCTATAATGTCCAATTTTGTAACTTTTTGTGAGAGCATTTCTTGATCTTGGGGGTGTGAAGATGGATTGTAGGTAATTGCATCCTCTTCAAAAAGATTTTTGGATGGGTCATGTCTCATAAAGTATGAGAAAGTTATGCTTGGTCAAAGTTGAGTTGACTTTTCCTACAAAACCCTAATTTAGCAACTTTTGAATCTTGATGAATCTTGAGCAATCCTTGATGAATCATGATCAACCCTTGATCAAATGATGAATTATCCTTCAAAATGAGAATGTTGACAGAAAATATTGAGGTTTGACTGTATTTGGGACACAGTTGACTTTTGCCCTAGCACAGTCGATTTTTGGGCCTCTTGGGCAATTGACTGACCAAACTTCCTCTGCAAGGCTTAAATTTTGACATGGATGAACTTAAGAACATATTAAGACATTGGGAAGAACTTGGGGCCATTTGGATATGAGGACCTTAGGGCAACACAAAACCCTATTTTTGAATTTGACTGCCTTAGGAGGTGATTTGACTGTCCAACCCTTGAGCCATCTTGAGCAATTTGAAGATTAATCTTGGCAAATCTTGAAGAATATGGGAGGGAAAATTTTGGGGTACAACATTCCAAATCAGTGGATCTTCTGACAGAGTATCTCTTCCCCACAGAGTCATTTTTTTCTCGCCAGTTTATTCTCCAGCGGAATTATTCTCCGGCCAAGTTATTCTCAAATCATCTTCTGTTGTTATCCCCAGCGAGCGAAACTCTTTATTCTCCAACAACAGTCAGGGATTTATTTTCCCAAACTCGGACGTGCCACAAATAGCATTTCATGTTCATACATCAAGACGTGCGCATACATATTGCATACAACATAATCTCATTTATTTTGAGAACATCATCATACAATGCATGTCATGCATCATATACGATTAATCATGTACCTTTTCAAGAAAGATGGTTATCATCAACAACTTCTAGCAAGTTCAAGATTAACTCCGGAAACTAAACAGAGTAATTATCTGCACGATCAAATGCAGCTTCACACGAGTTTATCCTGAAAAATCTTACACGGGTCCTTTCTCATATATTTCTGAATGAAGTTTTACACGAACTCATCCCAAAGTAACCTTACCCGGGTTCCTCTTGAAGTTTGACACGAACTTATCACAAAGTAACCTTACCTAGGTTCCTCTTGAAGTTTTACATGAACTTATCACAAGGTGACCTTACCCAGGTTCCTCTTGAAGTTTTACACGAACTTATCACAAGGTGACCTTACCCAGGTTCCTCCTGAAGTTTTACATGAACTTATCACAAAATAACCTTACCCAGGTTCCTCCTGAAGTTTTACACGAACTTATCACAAAGTAACCTTACCCAGGTTCCTCCTGAAGTTTTACACAGACTTAGCCTGAAGTAACCTTACCCAGGTTCCTCCTGAAGTTTCATATGAACTTATCTCAAAGTAACCTTACCCCAATTCATTCTTAAGTTTTACACGAACTTATCACAAAGTAACCTTACTCAGGTTCGTCCTGAAGTTTTACACAAACTTATCTCAAAGTAACCTTACCCCGATTCATTCTGAAGTTTTACACGAACTTATCACAAAGTAACCTTACCCAGGTTCCTCCTAAAGTTTTACACAGACTTATCCCGAAGAAACCTTACCCAGGTTCATTCTCGGTCCCGATGTAGTTTCACCCAGACTCATCCTGAAGCAACCTTACCCAAGTTCCTCCTTACAATTTCCCGATTTAGTTTCACCCAGACTCATCCTGAAGAAACCTTACCCAGGTTCCTCCTTACAATTTCCCGATGTAGTTTCACCCAGACTCATCCTGAAGAAACCTTACCCAGGTTCCTCCTTACAATTTCTCGATGTAGTTTTATCCAAACTCTTCACAAAACAACCTTACCCAGGTTCCTTCTCGGTTCAGATGCAGTTTTACCCAAACTCCTCGTCGCAAAGAAACCTTACCACTACAACATTTGTTGTCTCTGGCAACACTTTTTTAGGTAACATGTAGAAATTGTTGCCTTAAATTCATATAGGCAACGATTTACGATTGTTGTCAAAAATATGTTTGCAACCCTTGATAATCGTCGCCTAAAATACTTTTGGGGACGTTTATGGAGCGATACTCTTTTATTTTTTTGCCAACGGTTGTTAATTGTGCCCTTAACTGCTTTTGGGGACGATTTTAGAGCGTTAAAATATTATTTCTTTAGCAATGTTTGACAATTGTCCCCTAAAATATTTTTGGGGACATTTTTAGATTGTTACATTAGATCTAATAAAAGGCTACATTTCTGAAATGTTGTATAAATTTTTTTAGAATTATCAAATTTTTGGTGGCAATCTTCCATCCAAAACTTATACACTAAAAAACAAATATTTTTCTCTAAACATTATTAAAAACACCAAAGAAAAGAAAAGAAAATGTCCATCTTATTAATAAATTGATATATATATATATATATATATATATATATATATATATATATATATATATATATATATATATATGAAACTTATTAATTTGTTGATATATATGAAACTTTTAGAAGATCGTTAAAAATTAAGATAATTTCCTTCTTATTAATTTGTAGAAGAACGTTAAAATGGGCTTATCCAATAAAAAATAGGTCCAAGGTATATGAAATCCTCAAATCCAAAATCAAAAGCTGAGAAAAACTAGGGTTAGAGATTTCCTTAACTTCGCTTCGTGATCAGCTTCGATCGCTCGATTCTTTCGGAGACGAAGCTGAAACGCGAGCTCTGAATCAATGGCGACTCAAACGATAAAGCGAAAGCCATTGTTCGTGAAGGCCGATGAGCTGAAACTAGGAACAAGTGGACACACTCTGACAGTGAAGGTGGTTAGTTCTTCATCGGTGAAGACTGTCTCCAGCCGTGGTGGTCGATCGTCGGTGATTGCTTCTCGATCAGGGTAGTGGTGTGCAGGGGTAACTTAGTATTTCTTTTGGTTCAAATAACTTACCATGAATTAGTATGTTCTGATTATGTTAAGCATACTAAACTTAGATTGTTATAATTAAAACAAACTCCAATAATAGGTCCTGATATGCATCATGACTTCTATTTAAATATTAGATCGCAACATGCTCGAAGTTGGAAATGGACTTTATGCAAATTGTATGGCAGATTTCTCTGGCCCTTTTTGTATGAAATATGGAAAATTAATCGCCGACTTATTAACACAGTAAAGACAAATGACAAAGATGTTGATCCCACTGTAGTTGTTGTTGCTGCCGTTGAAGGGAGAGAAGGAACCAGTATTCTTCTTCGGTTCCAATTTTTCCAGGTTTGATTTCATGTTCTTAATTTACTTTGATGATAAATTTTCTTCTTCTGTTCTTCAATTTTATTTCAATAAGGTAAACCAGTGTTCTTCAGTTCAATTTCAATGATCTTCCCATAAAACAGTGCATCAATTCATGTGCAACATTTCAATTCTGAGAGTGAATTGTGTAAGAGGCCAAATTTAAGTTATGTGGTTCTAACATCTTCATGACATGCCACCTTACTCTGTTCTTGGTGATTTGTGGGAATCATTCAGGGAGTGGAGTGCTTACGGTGCTGGAGTGCCACTTGTACTTAATGACAAAGATAGTGTTGTTCAATATTATGTTCCTTATCTTTCCGGGATTCAAATTTATGCCCATACTGTCAAGCCACCTGTGAAGTCAAGGTATATTGCTTGCTTTGGTGGAAGATTGATTTTGGTGAACATTCATTCTAAGGGGCAACCCATAATACCTTATTAATATATTATTGTTTTCTTCTGTCATAGGCAACTAGGCGATGACAGTGACAGTGATTTCAAGGACTCAAGTAGTGATGGTAGCAGTGATTGTGAACCTGCTAGAGGATATAGGGAACAAAGGAATCTTCCCCATCTCTCGGATGACTTATCTAATTAGATGGGTAGATTATCTGTGAGAAATCAGCATACTCTCCTGCAAGATGGCTTTTCTAGTGATGATGGTGAATCTATCAATTCTCAGGGCTACTTGCTATTCGAGTATTTTGAACGGGACACTCCTTATAGCCGTGAACCTTTGGCTGATAAGGTGTGATAACTTGCTGACTCTACATTGCCAAATCCATGGAAGTTTGTTATTTCCATAAGTTTGTTTAGCTTTTGATTAATCCTCTTTTTTTTGTGTTGGATAAATGATGGACCTTGCTTTTCGTTTCCCTCAACTGCTGACACTTAGAAGTTGTGATATACTATCATCAAGTTGGATATCTGTAGCATGGTATTCTTCTTTAATTATGTACTTCGACATTCTACTTATGCATATGCACATGGGACTGACCTGGTTCTATGTTTGGTTTGTAGGTATCCTATATATAGAATCCCAATGGGTCAATCATTAAAAGATCTCGATGCGTGCTTTCTGACATACCATTCTCTTTCTACACCTCTGGGAGGTAGGATGAATTTTCCTTCATTTTAGTTGTTGGATTTTGCTTTATAACATATTTGAGAAAGTGATGATAACTGAGCAGTCTATTACTTTACATGAGTTTTTATTTTTATTTAAATAAATGAATTTTCTACTTCAATTGGCATTTTGTATTAGGCTTTTAGTGTTAACGCGTTAAATGGATAAACAAATTAATTAAATGATTGTAGCTTAAACACTTGTATAGGCTAGCTCGACTACAATTAGGTTATTTTGATGCTAAGTGACTGTCACAATGTGTCATGTTTGTTTTACACATTTTCAAAAGTTTTGTAAAACGTGATGATTTTGCCTTGACTGTTAAAATTATGAAAATCAGAATTTCATTTTCCAATTCCTGGTGTTGATTGTTCGTCCTCATCTACCACAGACTTGTGTTATGTTCAATCATGGCTAATGTTTCTATATAAGCTTACACTGCCAGCTATAAGTGCTTAATTTATATCCATGGTTTAATCATTGCAAGATGTTACAGATGTGTGTGATGATAACCAGTTGTCCAATTCGTATTTCGCTTCAGTTGCTTTAATGGAACAAATATTATTCTCCTATTCAGGTTTACAAAGAGTGCAACCTCCTGTACCATCACATCCAACTGAGATGGATGGTGTCCCAAAAATATCTTTACCTGTTTTTGGTCTTGCCTCATACAAGTTCAAGGGACCCCTGTGGACTCCAAGTGGTGGATACGAGCGCCAATTATCCAACTCTCTTTTACAAAATGCTGATAAATGGTTACGACTGCAATGTATCAATGAAGATGTTGAAAAGGACGATATAAATGATGAAATTCAAGAGGACGACCTAAATGATAAAATTCAAGAGGACGACCTAAATGATAAAATTCAAGAGGACGACGTAGATGACGAATTTTAAGAGGACGACATAGATCTAGATGATGAATTTCAAGAGGAGGATATAGATGGTGAATTTCAAGAGGACGACGTAGATGAAGAATTTATGGAGGATGACATATCTAACGAATTTCAAGAGGACGATCTGGATGCTTTACTCCTAGAAGACAAACTTGAATGAGTTGGATGGTGTCTTTTTTTTGGCTTGTAGTTGAAAGCATTAAACTTGAAATATGATTTTTGTTCTTTTGCTGAACTATGTTTTTAGTTATTTTAGTAGGGTCATACTTCAAAGTATTAAAAGTAATATTGTTACGTTAGGCATTTTGTGTACTCTATATACTATATCTTGAATTAAAGTTTGAACTCGATTTTATTATATTACAACTTTTATGGATGTATGGTTTAAGTTATATAATCAATATTATTTTTGAAGCCAATTATTATTGACTATATTATTTTGATAATAATTTCAAACTTGTATATTTTATGTGGACACTATAAAACAACAACCTATAAGCTATGGCTACACTTCAAAAACGATCTTCCTGATTCAGGTTTAAGGCAACGATTGTTAATTGTAGCCGAATTTGGCAACGCAACGCTTAAAAAACGTTGTCTCAGAGGCCGTAAATAATCGTCCCCTATTCCTTTACTATAGGCGACGTTTTTCAAAAGCGTTCCCAAAAAACATAAAAAAAACGTCGCCTCAAACAATAGGCAACGCTCGCACAGGAGACGCCTAGAAAACGCCCCCTATTGTTTTAGGCAACGATTTTCAGAGTTCTGGCAACGTTTTTCAATTGTTGCTGGAGAGCCTAAATGTTGTAGTGTACCCAGGTTCCTTCTCGATTCAGATGCAGTTTTACCCAAACTCCTCACAAAGAAAACTTACCCAGGTTCCTTCTCAGTTCAAATGCAGTTTTACCCAAACTCCTCACAAAGCAACCTTACCCAGGTTCCTTCTCGGTTCAAATGCAGTTTTACCCAAACTCCTCACAAAGCAACCTTACCCAGGTTCCTTCTCGGTTCAGATGCAGTTTTACCCAAACTCCTCGCAAAGAAACCTTACCCAGGTTCCTTCTCGGTTCAGATGCAGTTTTACCCAAACTCCTCACAAAGAAACCTTACCCAGGTTCCTTCTCGGTTCAAATGCAGTTTTACCCAAACTCCTCACAAAGTAACCTTACCCAGGTTCCTTCTCAGTTCAAATACAGTTTTATCCAAACTCCTCACGGAGCAACCTTACCCAGGTTCCTTCCCATAAGCCCTACTATCCAGGTTCCTTCTCATAACCTTACCATCCACATTTCTTTTCTCTTATCTCCAGACAGCAGTCCACAACACTGTAAGACCTGGACCTGATCAAACATGATTGGTTTCGCATTTCCCCAGTAAGTCGCGGTGTAGCTTATACCCTGACCAAATATACAATTCACTTATGCTTCCTTAATCAGGAGTTATTTCCCCAGTAGAGTAACGAACAACTGAAGCTCCTAAAATTCTATTTCTCCCAAGACAGAGACCAACATTCCTCAGCAGATTCCTCCTCAATGATAGGAACAGGAATTCTCATCAAAGGAATATCTCGGGAAATCAACATCCTCTAGATGGCATCTTTAAGCCCATCTCTGGTGACCTCCCGTCATCTCCTCCAAATGGAATCTGTAAGCTCATTCCAGATACTACCTACATAGTCAAGCATCATTAAGGACGAGTGTAAATTTCTGGGCACTCTAGTGTTAAATCATCTTCCACCTTCAGATCATGAAAGGCAGACGAGCCAATCTAAATCTCCAGGTTTAAGAAGATTGAACAGGGACAGCTGTTGTACCCCAAAATTTTCCCTCTTTTCATACACGCATATTACTGGTTTTATGGTTATGGAATAAAGGTATATTTATCAAGCTTCTTCAGGTTACAAGTGACGTTTATTTCGCCAATGGATGTTCTCAGAGTATTTTCCGTGCTGAAGATCGGTTCGCCATTTTGCAACGATTCGGGGTTCAAAGATTCATAAGTCCAACCCGGTGCGTCATATTCAGGTTTTCTTTTGCTAAGATATCTTTGATAACGTATTCTAAAATTCAGGTTCAGCTCAAGATTCAATTCTTTAAAGAAGGTCTCCGAATGTGTGATTTTTCTCGAAGAAATGTGGTGGAAAAGTGTGCTGAAAGTATAGTTTTTACGCACAAAAAATTCATAACTTGAAGATCGTGGCTTGTTTTGAACCCGTTCCGGTGGCCAAAATTCCGTGTTGACGTCATCTATTTTTTCATCTCTCACGGCTGGAAGCCAATTTCGATCAGAAGGTCTTCAAAAATGAGGATTTATCAAATATTTCCGTACAAGAAATTTGTGATAGAAGTTTATTTGCGTCATGTTCCAAAAATCATAACTTGGTCGATTTTCATCGTATCGAGTTGGTTCCAGCGCCAAAATTTCAAAAATTGAGTTGGCTAAGTTTTCACATAAGGTATTGAGTTCGAATGATATCCAAAAGGCCTTTATTTTTTTCTCAGAGTACGCGTGAGGCACCGAAAATCCTGAATACTGAATATTATTTTATCTGGGTCGAAACTTCGAAAATTCATAACTCGGTCAATTTTTATCGGATCGGGCCCATCTTTTTACACAAGGTCACTGACTCAGAGATCTACAACTTTTCTTCCAAAGTTGAGACCGGATTATGCTCCGATCAATACCAGTTTTTTATTGAAAACCGTGTCAGAGTCGACACTGGAGCCCAAAATAAGTTTGTTTGAGCTGAAACTTCAAAAATTCATAACTAAGTCACCGTTTATCCGATTGAGCCCATTTTTGGACATGAGTTAGTTCTCGATGTCGGCTATATTTTGTTTTCACATTTTAACTTCAAAAATTCATAACCAAGTCACTGTTTATCCGATTGAGCCTATTTTTAGACAGGAGTTAGTTCTTGATGTCGGCTACATTTTGTTTTCATATTTCAACTTCAAAAATTGCACTTAAGCCCCTTCGATTTAGCCTGGAATGTGACGGACTCAAGTAAACTTTAGAGGCCCAATTGCACATTCAAAGCCCATATTTTTGCTCTAATTTTTTATAATATAATCTCATTCTTTTCACACAAAGAGAAAAAAAAAGCTTTTACCACAACGCTATTAGAATATTAAATTCTTTAAAGAACCCTAAAACCTTGAAATCCTTATTACAAACCTCCATCTCACTACAAACAAGCCATCCTTATTACAAACCCACATCTCACTACTTCTCTAGTAAGGATAAGGTTGGCTTGATCTCCATGATCAAAAGGACATAAAAGCATTCATCTAACTACTTCTCCAGTAAGGGTAAGGCTGGTTTGATCTCCATGATCAAAAGGGTATAATCATTCATATATGCCATATCGGTTTTAACATTAAATTTTTTCATATATTGACTTTATTTGTATTTTATAATATATAGTAATTTATTTAATGTGTTCATGAGATTCAACACTGCAGATTTAGACAGGATCCCATGCAGGTTCATTACAGAACATTGAGGCCAAAACACGAATAACCAAAACAGAACAACCAACACATGGCACCAATGCATGACAAAGCATACATCCTGAGAAGGTTAAGGGCGTGGGTTCAACAACCACCCCTATTGGTTTTGATTTTCTTCCTTTCTATTTACCCTTTTACCTATTTTTATTCTTTTTGTTTAAATTTTTTTTCGTAAAACTTAACATTTTTCACAAACCTTTGATTTTTTTATAATAAACTCGAATAATTAATTTTAAGGTCTTTCTTTAATTTAATTTTAGGTTTTAAATTAATTTTTGGTTCAACAACCACCCATGACATTTGCATTATATTTATTTTCCAACCCTATTTTTCATTGATGTTTCTTCCCCTATCTATTTTTTGGCAAACTTAATCTTTTTTTATTAATAATTAGACATAAACTCTTTTTGAAAACCTTTTTTTTATTATTAAAATTAATTAGGTTTTAGGATTTTTTGATTAATCATTTTTTTCAAAACTAACCTTTTTTATAATTCAAACAAATTAGGATTAGGTTTTTGTTTTAGTTAGTAACTGAATTTTTGGCTTTTTTGTCATTTATTAATAAATTAAGTTAATTAACTTTTTTAATTAAAATTAGTTAGAATTAGGTTTTTTAATTAACTTAAAATTATTTTCTACAAAAAACACCAAAAACATTAACTTAGAATTTTAAGTTTTAATTTTTCCTTAATTTCTTTTTATTTATTCTTTTACATTTTAATTTATAGAAAAATTGTATAGGCCGCATTATCATTGTAATAGCGTAGATTTATCTTTTCTCGTATTTTTTTCTAATTATGTAATTGCTTCCGGTATGTAATAGTAATTAGGGTTTAAATTCTGCATTTTTATTTTCAGTCCAGAATATTTATGTATCTGCAAAAGCCTTGTAATAGCTAGGACTTTAAACTTTTTTGATTTTATTTTCGCAAACTATAAACTGCTTAGATGTATGTTAATATGATTGTATGGAAAGACTAATTGAAAATTAAAATAGTAGATCACCTTAATTGTGCAAAGATTAAATAACTGAAAACAAAGACATGCACGTGCTCACTCTTAGGGTAAGCCTCACTTGGTTGCCTCGAAAAACAATGGCCATGTCCCTCGAACGTATGGATACCCTTAGCAAAGACCCTCGGTTAAAATCATCATAAAGATCATGGTCCCTCGATGTCCCTCGAAGTTGCCTACGGTATATGATCTTGTCCCTCGATGTTGCCTACAAATATATGATTACATGTTGCCTTCAATGACCATTACGTCCCTTTCGAGTTGACCCTTACAAACTCCAACGATGGTGCTACTTATTTCTCAATAATGGGATAGTGTTGTCTAAAGGAAACAAGAAAAGAAACGATATTTTTTCAAGTAGGTAGATAACTATTAGGTACTTGCTCAAAACAACAAATCTTTTACACTCTTTTCAAACTAAAGTTTTCAAAACGACTTCGTAACACTCTTGAAGACAGAAGCAAGTGTTAAATCGAAGTAAAGCAAAAACTTTTCAAATACACAAACACGGAAGCAATTTTAAAATGATGAGCAAGTACCTAAGATCCCATAGAAAACTATGGATAGAAAGGGTGCTAATACCTTCCCTTTCTATAATCTACCCCCCGTACTCAAAATCTCGAAAAAAAGGATTTTTCTGTGCTTTTTTTCTTTCCAGTTGGATAAAATAAAAGTTGGTGGCGACTCTTGCTTACCGCGACATTTTGCGAATACAAAACGTAAACCAGTATTAACAGTCGGTTCTGCCACCGTAGCACAGAACTGGCGACTCTGCTGGGGACTTAATAAGTGGGGTATATTTTAGGATTAGTTCATCATATTGCTTCTATTGTTTAATTTGATTGCTTTACTTTTGAGGGCTTTGTATTGTAGTTACTATAGATCCTAACCCGGATCTGGGGGAAACACCTTTTAGGTAAGTAGCAATAAACTGTCAGACAACTGTACGGCATAGACCGATACAGTTGAAGCAGTATCTATGTTGATGTGGCACATTAGTTGGTACCGGTATCCCTTGTGGAGGAACAAGGAGAATACAAGGCTGCTATATGGGTCGTTAAGCATCAACTGACCTTAGAACCTATAATTGAACAACTTGGCCATAGGAAGTAGTGAGATAGCCGGTCTCAGTGTAGAGTTGGGAACTGGTTGATACTCGATGCTACACTCATTGAAACCGTACTCTCGAGATAGTTCCGGCAGCAAGAAAAGATTGCGTGAGCTGAAACCATGACCGATGGAGGATGGTCAGTGATATTGAGAACCTCTAAAACCCGGTTACTATTATTAGGACAGGTTTAAACCAACTGAACTTCAAGAGGGTAGTACCTAGACTCCATGCAAGCCTAAACTTAAGGGCTATTTGTTGTGACTTGTTTGCCTTTACCATGTTTGTTACCTGCTACACCTGTTGTGTGTTGTATCATGACATCATGCATCATAACATAGCATGCATACTACATTATACTAACCATTTCAAAGTCTTTGAAATCATTTCATACGCATTCCATTATCATGCACATCATTACAGGTACCATTACAGGTTTCTCATCTCCTTCGTTGTTTATTTCAGCACAAAATGTCTTCTGAAATACCTACCGATCAGGCCATCAAAGCTCTTCAGACACAGAATGCCCAATTCCAAGAGATGTTATTTAACTTGGCTAAAGGGCAAGAGGATTTGAAGACTCTCATCCTGAAGGAGAAGAAGAAGAAGAAGAAGAAGAAGAAGAAGAAGAAGAAGAAGAAGGTGGTGGTTCTTCTGAATATGGGACACAGATTTGGGAATAGGTTGCGACAGAAAGCTGATTTGTCTCATTCATCCAAAGGAGGAGAGAATCAAGAGGAGGAAAAGGGTCCTAGTCATGTGGTCTTTGATAATGATACTGATTTTGATAATGAACAGTACCCTCCTGCTGAGGATAGGTACAAGCAACTTGAGGACCGTCTGAGTGCTATGGAGATTCAGAAGATCCTCGGTTTGGATTTCAGAGATCTGGGACTGGCATCTGGGGTGGTGATCCCCCACAAGTTCAAAGCACCGGTTTTTGCTAAGTATGATGGAGCATCCTGTCCAAAACTCCATCTCCGCTCATACGTCAGAAAAATTCAACCTTACACTACTGATAGGAATTTGTGGGTACATTTATTTCAAGATAGTCTGTGAGGGACTCAGCTTGAATGGTTTTATCAATTGGAAGGATCTAATGTCTGAAACTGGGAGGACCTTGCTGCTGCTTTCTACAAGCAGTATCAGTATAACGCCGACCTTGATCCCACTCGTACTCAGCTCCAGGGTATGTATATGGGTGCAAGTGAAGGTTTTAAGGACTATGCTCAAAAGTGGAGAGATTTGGATGGAATAGTCCAACCCCCGTTGTCTAATAGGGAGTTGGTTGATATGTTTCTGGGGATTCTATATGATCCATTCTTTAATCATTTGATCAGCAACTCGTTAGTGGGTTTCACCGAGCTGATTCTGACTGGAGAAAGAGTAAAAGTTGGGATCCTGAGTGGTAAGATCCAGAAAAATACCTCTTCGAGTACAGAGAAGAAGTCATTTGGTGGCAAGAGGGAAGCCAATGCTATGCACGGCCAGAAGAGGCGTAGCAAGGCAGACTACCACCAATCTGTGGGGGCAGTGTTGATCTCTAATTCGGCAAGCACACAACGACTATAATAACGAAACAATCAGCCAAGGGTGGAAAGACATCAAAGGCAGTTCACCCAAATCAACATGCCATTGTCACAAGCATTACAACACATGTTGAAGATGAATCTGATTACAGTTATAAACCCCCATCCAAACCCTAAGACTTCTTCTCTTAACTACAACCCGGATGCAAGGTGTGCTTATCATTCTGGTAGCCCGGGGCACGATACTAACGTTTGTTGGGCGCTGAAATACAAGATTTAGAATATGATTGACGCCAAGGAGATCGAATTCGACCCTCTTGAGACTCCCAATGTGATCACTGCTCTCTTGCTAAAACATGGCTAGGATTGAAAGCATTTTTTTCATTTGAATTCTGAAGTTGTATTTTCTTTGCTTATTCAAACAATTATTGTCATGTCAAACTTTCTTATTTCATTAATGCATTACACGTGTCTGTCTTGAATTAATTTTTTCATTATGCTTAAATTGCTTTATATTTCCTTTTCGTGATATTCAACTCTCGACTAAAAAACTGTAAGCCTTTAGGCGGAGGATGACGAAAATGATACCACAATCTCTACAGTATGCTTTCGAACAGACCCCGCTGACGATGTACAGGTGTTGTTTCAAATCATAAACAGTGGAGTTATAAGGAATATAATCCCTAGTCAACCCCCTTCGAGCCAAAGAAGTAGGAGTTTTTCTTTTCGCACAAATTAAAACCCTTAATCACAACCTGGGGCAAGGTAGTTTTCTCAGTTAATCCATGTGCACAATGAATGGCTTCAAAGACGTCCTTCCGAAACAAAAGACGGTGATGGTTCCCTATAATCGTCAAGACAGGCAGTCATTATCTCTCGAAATAAAAGCCCATTAAGTCAAAACCTATGAAGGAGACTTAAGAAAAAACTAGGGCATCTCGTTGACTGTAATCACAAAAGAAACAGTTCAGGCAAAAAACGGGGATTGAACTCTTGTATCCAGAGAAATAAACTTTGCTTGGGGAGTTAGAAATTTATGATGATCCGCTCGCGATTATGAAATACTGTCGTGGAATATAGATGTTAGGTTTCTGGACGACCCTAGCTAGGGAGATTACTTCCCGTTCTGAGAGAACTGATATCAAGGCTTTGATTACCTCTACTCTGTGGGGAATACAGATGTTACAAGGTCACATGTATTGATGACTGTGTTCCAAACTTGTCTCTGCCCTGGTACCTGCTGGATAGAGTAACGATCGGGTTTTGACATCTCAGTTTTTGTCCCTGTTTCTTAAGTTATGAGCAATTTTTTTCTTTTCCTATGCAAATATTTGTGAACCGCAATCATATTCAAGTGCATATGTCAAGAATAAATCATTGGACGTTCTTGCAAAAACAAAACAAAAAAGAAAAACAAATAATTTTGTAAAAATGACTTGTATTAATTTTTGAAGTTGGTCTATAACAAGTGTTTTTTGTACAAGGAAGCTGACACTCTAGTAAGAGAACACCGCCGTAAAAATGAAAGATATACAGTATTGTGTACAACGAAAATAAAACAGCTATGTGCGAGAATCCCATTGGGTTTCAAATCTGCTATTGCCAATATGCCTTCGAGCGTCTCCTCACTTTGCTGCTTTTCCGAAGCTGATTAGATTGATTGATGCCGTTTGAGTTTGATAGTTAATACTGAGGTCAGATTGCAGGGTGATCCAATGGGACATAGTGATATGCTTTCTATCCCTAACTTTTGCCTGGACCGCCCATTCGGGTTTTCAGTCCACCGGGATACCCTTTTTTGCCCAAGTCTCATTTTCAGGTTTTCGACTTGCCGGGTGTACAGATTTATTTTATTTTTATCCCTTATTTTTTCCCGAACCCTTTTGGTTCGCCGGGAAGCCCTTATTTTTGCCTAGGCCAGTCAACCTAGCGGGTCTTTTGTCATGCGTAGTATCATTTCACTATGTCCGCGTTGATAGGGTGAGGAAGGTCGTCACCGTCCATGGTGGTCAGAATCATGGCTCCACCTGAGAAAATGTTTTTAATCACAAATGGCCCTTCGTAGGTGGGAGTCCACTTGCCCCTGGGATCACCTTGTGGCAGTATGATGCACTTGATTACTAGATCCCCGACTTGATACTCTTGGCATCTGACTTTTTTGTTAAAAGCCTTGATCATTCACTTTTGATATGTCTGACCATGGCAGATAGCAGTAAGCCTCTTCTCATCAATTAGATTTAACTGATCAAGCCGAGTTTGGATCCAGTCTTCTTCGTTCAAACCCGCGTCCTTCATAATCCTGAAGGAAGGTATCTGGACTTTGATGGGTAGGACTACCTCCATGTCATATACCTAAGAGTAAGGTGTCTCCCCTGTCGACGTCCGTGCAGGGGTATGGTACCCATGAAGAGAAAATGGTAACATCTCATTCCAGTCTTTATATGTCACTGTCATCTTCTGTATGATCTTCTTGATATTCTTATTAGCAGCTTCAACAACGCCGTTCATCTTTGGCTGGTAGGGAGAAGAGTTATGATGTTGTATCTTGAACTGTTTACAGAGCTCGGTGATCATTGTGTTATTGAGATTCGTACCATTGTCCGTGATAATCCTCTCTGGAACACCATACCGACAGATCAGGTTATGCTTGATAAACCTCGCTACTACATTCTTTGTTACTGTAGAAAAGGAAGCTGCCTCAACCTACTTCGTGAAATAGTCGATGGCTACTAGGATGAAGTGATGCCGATTAGAAGCGGTGGGCCTGATTTCTCCGATCATGTCGATGCCCCACATTGTAAAGGGTCACGGAGTTGTCAAGACATTCAAAGGAACCAGAGGCACATGCACCTTATCAGCATAAATTTGGCACTTATGACAGGTTCGGGAGTGCTGATAACAATCTGCTTCTATGGTGGACCAATAATATCCTTCCCGTAGGATCGTCTTAGCCATGGTATGTCCACTGGAATGGGTTCCGAAGGTACCTTCATGTAGATCTATCATAATCCTCTCTGCTTCGCTCTTGTCTACACACCGCAGTAAGGTAGAGTCATGATTGCGCTTGTAGAGGATTTCGTTACTGAGGAAGAATTTCACAGAGAACCTTCTCAGAAACTTCTTATTTTTGACAGATGCCTCTTCGGGATATTCTTGAGCCTTGAGATACCTTTTCACTTCGTGAAACCAGGGTTTGTCTACTACCTCTTTAGTATCAATCTTGCAACAGTGTGCTGGTTCATCCAACCTTTCAATGGTGATTCGGGGAGCTTTGTTGTCCCACCTAACTTTGAAAATAGAAGACATGGTAGCTAGCACGTCCGCTAACTGATTCTCCCCTTTTGGGAAATGTTTAAAAGTTACCTCCTCAAAGTGTGGGAGCAATGTCAGTATGTTCTCTTTGTACGGGATGAGATTCGGATGCTTCGTATCCCATTCGCCTTTGATCTGGCTTATCACCAAAGAGGAATCCCCGAATACACTCAAGAACTTGATCCTTAGGTCGATAGCAGCTCGAAGACCCATAATACATGCTTCATACTCCGCCAAATTGTTGGTGCAGTTGAAACATAATCGGGCAGTGAACAGAGAATGACTACCCTCGAGAGATATGATTACAGCGCCAATGTCGTTACCATTGTGTTTGAGGCTCCATCAAAATACATAGACCATCGGGATCCTTCCTCGTGTCCTTCATCTGGTACAGGTTCTTCATAGTCAGTCACCAGCATAATATTCTCATCCGGGAACTCAAAATTCATGGACTGGTAGTCATCCACGGCCTGATGGGCCAAATGATCGGCCAAGACACTCCCCTTTATTGCTTTTTGGGTCGTATATTATAGGTCGTATTCAGTTAGGATCATTTTCCACCTTGCTATCCTTCCGGAGAGAGCGGGCTTTTCGAAAATGTACTTGATCGGATCCATCTTGATATCAACAAGGTAGTGTGAGTCATCATATACTGTCTCAGTCGACGAGAAGCCCATGCCAAAGTGCAATAAGTTTTCTCGAGCAATGAGTATCGTGTCTCACAGTTGGTAAACTTTTTGCTAAAGTAGTATATTGCATGCTCTTTTCGACCAGACTCGTCATGCTGCCCCAACACACACCCCATTGAATTTCCTAGCACTATCAGGTATAATATCAAAGGTCTCCCTTCAACTGGAGTGATCAGAATTGGTGGTTCTTGCAGTTATTCTTTGATTCTTTTGAAAGTGGTCTGGAATTCATCATTCCACTTTACCACTTGATCTTTCTTCAGAAGCTTGAAGATTGGCTCACAAGTAGCAGTCAGATGTGAAATGAACCTGGCGATATAATTCAGGCGTCCCAAGAAACCTCTAACTTCCTTCTCTATACGGGGAGCCGCCATCTCTTGTATGGCCTTTATCTTTGTGAGGTCTATCTGAATACCCTTGTCACTGACGACGAAACCCAAAAGCTTACCAGACCTTACCCCGAAGGTGCACTTGTTCGGATTCAACCTCAGCTTGTATGTCTTCAACCTGTCGAATAACTTTTGTAGATGATCAAGATGTCCCTCTTTGGTTTGAGATCTGGCTATCATGTCATCAACATAAACTTCGATCTCATGGTGAATCATATCATGGAACAAAGCGACCATGGCGCGCTGATAAGTTGCCCCAGCATTCTTCAACCCAAATGTCATCACCTTGTAGCAGAAGGTGCCCCACTGTGTGACGAAGGTTGTCTTTTCCATGTCTTCAGGAGCCATTTTGATCTGGTTGTAGCTAAAGAAACCATCCATGAAGGAGAAGATTTTATTTTGCGCAGTGTTGTCAACCAGGACATCAATGTGGGGAAGCGGGAAGTCATCTTTGGGGCTTGCCCTGTTCAGATCTTTGTAATCTACACACATTCGTACCTTGCCGTCCTTCTTAGGTACCATAACGACATTAGAAACCCACTGCAGATAGGAGGTGACAGCTAAGAATCCTGCATCGAACTGTTTCACGACCTCTACCTTGATCTTTTTTGACATTTCAGGGTGCATACGGCGGACCTTCTGTTTAACCGGAGGACAGTCTTCTTTAGTCCACAGACGGTGTATCACGACGTCAGTGTCTAAACCAGGAATGTCTTCATATGACCAGGCAAAGATTTCAACTTAGTCGTGCAATATCTGTATCAGTCGCTGTTTGATCTTAGTCTCCAAATTCGCGCCGATCTTGACTTCTTTTCTGTCCATCTTTATGCCCAAGTTTATTGTCTCAACTGGCTTTTCATGAGGCTGTATAGCCCTCTCTTCCTGTTGTAGCAGTCTAGCAAGTTCTCCAGGTACCTCACAATCGTCCTCACATTCGTTCTCGGCTTGGTTGATTGGATTTTCGAAGTCATAACTGGAAATAGCAGGATTGTTATCAATGGGATCCAGAGTGGATATGGATTTGTAGTTTGATACGTAAGTGTGTGTAAGAGCATAGCTGTATTGATAAAGTAAGACAAAAAAGAAAAACAGAGAGTGCAAAATTTGTATGCAAAGAACGTCCAATGCTTCATTGATGATATATGAGATGACATATAATAACCCTCACAGATAGAGCCATTATGCCCCGGGTAAGGCACAAGGCCATAAATTTTAAATTGTTCATTACAAACTTAGAAAACAAGTAAGACAATTACTACAGAATAAAAGAAACTGGTATAAAATCTTTGGTCGTCCAATTACTCGGTCCACCGTTGGTAGTTGGGTAAATCTAGCTGTCAATATCAAAGTCTTCCTCACTGTCTTCAATAGCATTGACCCCTCGATTGCTGATGCATAGGGGATGTCCTCCAACTCGAGTGCGTCGAACATCCCTCTGAGCCCCTGAAGTAAAGCTCAAGCCAAACTTGTTAGTTTTGTGAATAAACTCAGGAAGTTGTCCCCAATTGGTACTCCTACCTTCTTCATCTACTGCTCAAGCGTCTTTGAGAGAAGCCATCTTCAGAGGAAGTTTGGTGCTGGTAGTGGTCTCAGTTGATGCCAAAATCTAGGGAACCTCTTCAAAGTTTAGACAAGGAGTCTCTATAAATTCTCTGTCTATCTCTACGTACCTGAAGGAGTTCATGTGGCTCACCATATACTCCTCTTCGCCATGCACAGTAACTATCTTCCCCTTCACCGGATACTTCAACATTTGGTGGAGTGTAGAAGTAACAGCCCCAGCTTCGTGGATCCAAGGACGACCCAACAAACAAGAGTATGATGGCCTGATGTCCATCACGTAGAAGGTGGACTCAAAAGTCTGAGAGCCTACCTTGACAGGGATATCCACCTCCGCATGCATCATTCTTTTCGACTCGTCAAAAGCCCTTACCACGATGTTACTGGGCTTTAAGGTCAAGCCTTCACAATCTAGCCAGTCAAGAGCCTTCTTAGGAAGGACATTCAGTGAAGACCCGGTATCCACCAGCACATGAGCCATAGTGGTTCCCCTGCATTCAATCGAGACATGCAGAGCATCATTATGCTTCCTTCCCTTCGGTGTCAATTCTGCATCTGAAAATCCCAACCCATTGTCAGCAGTCAGGCTAGCCACGCAATCTTTAAATTGATCAATTGAAGTCTCTTGCGGCACATGCGTGGTTTTGAGGAATGTAATCAGAGCCTTTGCATGGGCCTCGGAACATAACAGCAAAGACAACATTGATATCTTTGAGGGGGGTCTGCCCCAACTGCTCGACCATATTGTAGTCACTCTTTTTGATAATTTTTAAAATTTCCTCTATCTCTTGCTTAGAGGATTCCACAACAACCTTTCTAGGTGCCTCCGTCCAGACAGGCTCACCTATAGCTTCTTTTCCTCGAGTCCCTGATGACTTATCGGCAGGGGTAATAGCTGGAGTAAGAACAAGAATAGTAACTGAAGTACTAGCGGGAGCAGAAGATGAAATAATGGTAGGCTTAGTGACATTCTTCGGGGAGATCTCAGGAGATAAAACCCTTCCACTTCTAGTAATCTTGCTGGTCCTGACAATGTTATCGACATCAGGATCAACTTCTTCGGTCTTCAAGTTTTGTTTAACGCCATGATAGTAAACATCGGCGCCATAATTCCAAGGGACAGCTTTGTCCGAGGCGTACGGGATAGGACCAGGACATGTGATTATCAACAGAGTGATTCTCGTAGTGGGTGTAATCCTAATAGGTCTTCTTGAGGAGGCCTTGGAAGGACTGGAGGAAATGGTTATAATAGCAATGTCTTCAGATGGAACAACGGGAACCAGAGTTTTCTCGAACAAAATTTCTTTGTTGTCCATTAGGCGTTGAACACCTGACCTCAGCAAATGGCAACCAGAAGGTAGAAATGACCACATGTGGCAATCTTCACCACAACCCGGAAATAAACCGGCCAACAAAAAATTATTCTTAACAGTCACAAGAGGAGTAAAAACTTCGTCCACTGAGGTTTTGAATAAACTAGTATCAATGGCGTTAACCCTACGGTTGTGCTTAGGCATGGGAGAAGTTATGACATTGGGCTTCTCCAGAGCATCGAACTCAATCTCCTTGGCTTCAATCAGATCTTGTACTTTATTTCTTAGAGCCCAACTGTCATTTGTGTCATGACCAGGACTCTCAGAATGATAGGTGCACCGAGCATTCATATTTTATCGAGGAGTGGAGGTATTAGGATTCTTGGGAGCCTCTTTCAAAGTTGCCAAGTTAGATCTCAACAGATGGGGTTGAACCTCTGTCAATGTCATGTTAATCCGGGTGAACTGCCTTTGTGGTCTTTCTACCCTTTGTTGATTGTTGTGTTGTGGGGTAGCTGCCGGCCTAGGTATTATTACAACACTTACCGTTGGACGGTATCTTGCTCTGCTCTGATCTCTCGGGCTATAAATGGCATTGGCTTCCTTCTTACCAGTGAAGGGTTTCTTTGTTGAACCTGACGAGGTATCTTTCTGTATTTTACCACTCTGAATCCCAACTTCTACCCTTTCTCCAGTTAATATCAGCTCAGTAAAACCAGTCGATGAGCTACCAATCAAATGGTTGAAGAATAGACCAGACAGCGTCCCAAGAAACATGTCAACCAACTCCCTGTCAAACAAAGGGGGTTAAACTCTCCCAGCCAAGTCTCTCCACTTCTATGCGTAGTCCTTAAAGCCTTCACCTACACCCATGGACATACTCTATAGTTGAGTACGAGTAGGGGCCAAGTCGGTATTGTATTGATACTGCTTGTAAAAAGCAGCAGCCAAATCCTCCCAATTTCAGACATTGGTTCCCTCCAATTGGTAGAACCATTCAAGCTGAGTCCCTGACAGGCTGTATTGAAAGAAGTGAACCCACAAGTTTCTATCAGCGGTGTGGGGCTGCTTCTTCCTCACATAGGAACGGAGATGGAGCTTTGGGCAAGACACCCCATCATACTTTGTGAAAATTGGAGCCTTAAATTTTCGCGGGATGAATACCCCGGACACCAATCCCAGTTCTTCAAAATCCAGCCCTGGTATTCTCTGGACCTCCATAGCACTTAACTGATCCTCTAATTGCTTATACCTATCCTCAGTGGGAGGATACTGCTCATCATTGTTGTTGGTATCGTTGCCAGAGACTTCAGGACTGGGGTCCTCTTCCCTTGTCTTCCCCTCTTGATTTTCCCCCTCTTTGGATGAGGAAGTCACATCAATTGATTGCATTAGTGGCCCCCCGAATCTTCTGCCGATATTGAGGGTAACGACGCGCTTCTTCTTCTTCTTCTCTTTCTCTTTCTCTTTCTCTTTCTCTTTCTCTTTCTCTTTCAGGATGAGGACCTTTAGATCCTCCTGCCCTTTCTCCAGAGTTATGAACATCTGTTGAAATTGGGCCTTTTGTTCCTAAAGATCTTTGATGCTTTGTTCAGAAGACATATCTGCTTGAAATAAACAGCGGAGGAGATGAGAAACTCGTAACAGAACCTGCTTATGCAATGTTATGGATGGTATGCGTATGAAATGATTTCAAGGAAATTAGAGATTTAAATTTGTTCAGACCAAAAAGGGAACACACGTCATATTAATAAATCCAAGTTTGAGTAAATCATGCCTCTTTGGGCTTAAAAAATATAGCAAAACTCCTAAGAAAAAAAGGTTGAACGCATCCTCTTTGGTGCGATGTAGGCGTTCATATTCTTCTCTTCATGAAGCTGCTTGGTGAGTTCCAAAACTTTCTTCTCACTGGCGTAAAATTGGGCTTCAATGGTTTCTCGCTCTTCCATCAACTGAACCCAAGCTTTCTGCAAGTCTTCGAGAGAGGTAGGCATGTCAGGATGAAGGGCAGTGTATGGGACGTCTCCTCTAACAACAGGCTCTATGATAACAGGGAGGATGGAAGGGTAAGGCATCACGAGTCTCTGAGCACGAGCCCGTACCCACCTAAGGTAAGGCTCGAGAGGGATAGATTTTTTGTGTCCCAAATTCCTAATGTCCACCTTGTTCACCATTCTCCAAGCTCGTGTAAACCTCTGGCGGTTACCTTGGTCTTCTTTGTCATAGTCGAAGACCAGACATTGAATGAGCATCTCATGAGGACCGTTTCTTCGGGCATACCCAAACTGTCGAAGAGCTAAGCAGGGGTTATAGGTGATACCTCCCCTAATACCAAGCACAGGGACGTTAGGGAATTCCCCACAACGGTCAATGATAGAGACGTCTTCCAAGGATCTTGAACACCAATGAATGTCAGAATGGGTGAGGGACATCATCCTTTGAGACCATATCAGTCTTTGCTCTTTCTTCAATACTAATTGAGGTAGGTGTGAAGTGAACCACTTAGCGAGTAGGGGAATACAACACAAAATAGTACCTCTTTTCTTCATGGTGCAGGTATGAAGGCAATGCAAGATGTCTCCTAGTAAGGTAGGTACAGGGTTGCGAGAGAGAAAGCCTTTGATGGTGTTAATATCTACGAATTGGTCCGAGTTGGGGAACAGAACCAAACCATAAATGAGAAGAGCCAGGATGTCTTTGAAAGCTTGGAAATCCATGTCGTCCCAGAATGAACGAGCCTTCTCCAATAGGAACTTGGATAGGAAACCTTTAACCCTGCTTCTTGTCTCCCAATTGGCTATGATGTCAGCTCTTTTCAGATGCAAAGCTTCAGCGATGACTTCAGGTTTTGGAATCCCCTCTAGACCGGTGAACGGTATCTGATCAAGCACGGGCACCCTTAAGAGTAGAGAGAACTCTACCAGTGTAGGTACCAACTGATAGTCCGGGAAAGTGAAACAATGATGTGCAGGATCAAAAAAATTGGAACAGCACGCACATCATTTCTTCTTAGAAACTAGATGTAGCCAAACTGAGGAGTCGACCATATTTCTTGGTAAAAAGAGAATCCCCGGGCACTCGTGAGGCTAACTCTTAAAGCTGAGGGTGTGCCTTTACAAAGCTGATTCGGATGGTGTTCCTTCGGACGAAATTCATGCCCTACAAAACAAAAACAAAGATAAGTTTCTAAATCCTTGAAATGGTTAGTGAGTATGCGTATGATGCTTATGATGTTTATGATGTTATGTACAAGTAAATATATACACACACAACAAACAAGTTCCTATGTTTTAGGCTTGCATGGGGTTTTATAGGTAAGTACCCTCTTGAAGTTTCGTTGGCTCAACCTATCCTAGTAATAGTGATCGGGTTCTAAAGGATCTCAATATCACCTACCTTTCTCTTAAGCATTATCTCAGCACAATCAATCTTTTCTTGCAGCTGAGATATCCCAAAAGTCCATCCTCAATGAGTGTAGTATCGAGTATCAACCAATTTTCATCTCTACACCGAAACCGGTTATCTCACAACGTCCTAATGGCCAAGTTTGTTCAATTAGGGTTCTAAAGTCAATTAGTGCTTTATGAAGCCACTCAGCAGCCCCGTATTCTCCTCGATTCACCATGAGGGATACCGGTACCCACAAATGTGTCACACTAACGTAGCCAATGTTTCAACCATATCGGTCTACGCCGTACAGTTTCCACAATCTATTGTTATTTACCTAAAAAGGTGTCCCAGATCCGGGTGGAGGATAAAAAAAACCCAAACAATGACCCAAAAATGTAAAGCAAGCAAGTCAAAAGAAAGCATTATACAGTTGATCTAGCTCTAAGGTAACCCCACTTTTGAGTTAGTCCCCAGTAGAGTCGCCAGTTCTGTGATACAGTGGAAGAACTTACTTGGAGGTTTTCGTTTGTATTTGCAAATGTTGCGGTTTAGCAAGAGTCTCCACTGACTTTTCTTTTATCCAAAAGGAGAGGTGAAAAAGCAAGGGAAAGACCTTTAGAGATGTTTTCTTGAGTTCGGGTGGTAGATTATGAAAAGGGAAGGTGTTAGCACCCTTTTCATCCATGGTTTTCCATGGGCTCTTAGTTACTCGCTAGATCACTTGTTTTTGTTTGAATGTGCTTGTGGTGTGGGTTTTTTGAAAGTATTTTGAAAATGTCTTTGTAATGGTTCTCGTTTCTATAAGAATGCGTACAAAGTGTTGTTTCGAAAATAGTTTAAAGAGGTGTTTTTGAAAGTAATTTTGAAAAGGTGTCTTCTTTGTAATGGTTCTCGTTTCTATAAGAATGCGTACAAAGTGTTTGTTTTTTGAAAATGTTCCAAAGTGAGAGTGTTGGTGTATGAAATTTTTTTGTTGTGAGCAAGCGAGCAACTAGGAGCAAATCTACCTACTCAAAAGGTCTTAGATGTTCTTTTCCTCCTCCTTTAGATGTTGCTATCTTACCATTGATTTGGTAAGAAGCCCCATCGTTGGACGTGAAGGGACGAGCGTGGGTCATTTGTATAATCATAGAAGGAAACCTATGGGACGTTTTAACAATGTCGTTTTTAGGGACTAGATCATTTACCGGAGGCAATATCGAGGGTCATCGAGGGACTACAATCCTTTATCGGGGGTCTTTGCTAAAACGCCCATGTTCGAGGGACATGACTATTTTTCCGATAGGCCATAAAGTGGGTTACCCTAAGGGTGCCAGTGTGCAAGTGTGTTTGATTGAATGCTGTTGTACCCCAAAATTTGCCCTCCCATATCCATCAAGAATTGTCAAAGTCAAGGTCACAAAATGCCCCAAGGGTTGTGCAGCTCAACTGTCTCCTAGACAGTCAAAACTAGGGTTTGAGTTCTGGTCAAGCAAATGAACTTTCCAAAGGCCCAATCAAGTCTCATATGCCTACAAAGATGGTCAAATATCCTCATGTCAAGTTTCAAGGCATTCAGCTCAAGATTGCACAGTCAAAACCCTAGATTGCACTACAGTCAACTGTAGGGGCAAAATGGTCATTTGACAGTCAAAAGTTCAAATTTTTGGTCAACATATCATTTTGAAGCCACAAACATCATGTGATCAATGCTTGATCATGATTCTCAAAATTTGGCTCAGAAATCATCAAAGATACAAAAGTTGCTATATTTGGACAGCTGAAAAAGTCAACAGAAATTGACCAGGGC
Source organism: Vicia faba (assembly GCA_948472305.1). Taxonomy (NCBI): domain Eukaryota; kingdom Viridiplantae; phylum Streptophyta; class Magnoliopsida; order Fabales; family Fabaceae; genus Vicia; species Vicia faba. The sequence goes on along the minus strand of OX451740.1, from coordinate 134,797,512 downwards.
ATAACTTTCACATGGATTGTCAGAAAAATTCCATCCAAAGCTCATTTTGAAGAGAAAGACATTTCCTACAATTCATCTTCATGTTCCAAGTCCAAGAAATGCTCTCACAAAAAGTTATCAATTTCAACATTATAGGTCATTTTCAAAAGTCAACAAAAAGGGACTTTAAGTCAAAGGCCATAACTTGAGATTGGTGAATCAAAATGACATGGGACCAAAGGCATTGGTTAAAGGACTCAAAGACCTTTCCAAAATGTCCAAGAACATGTGAAAAGCTTAAAAATTGACCAAGTTATGCCTTGTGGAAGTTGGGAAATTTTTGGAAATTTTTGAAAGTCAACATTGATGCAAAAGGCCTAAAAATGCAAATGGGCCCAATTTTCTTCCAAATTTCTTCATGCCAAGCCTATGCACGACCACTAGGCCCAAAGGGAAGTATTCTCATATTTTTTAATTATTTATTTGAATTAATATTAATTTATATTCATTTAAATGATTTTAATATATGAAAAATATCAAACTAACCTAAAAAAAATCTTTTTATCCACATTATAGGCTCAACATTTCGTGTGAAGGCAAATGAGGAAAGATTTGGTATGATTGGCACCTAATTGACACAAGAAGCCATGAAAAATATTCAAAAAGATTCTTAACAAAATCAAATATCCAAACATTGAATACCATGGATTTTATGCAACTTTCTTAACCTAAATCATTCCTTACAAGTACTAGAATGTAAACCTAATGCTAAGAGACTGAAAGCTGCGCATGAACAAGCATTACAAACTTGCAAAATTTCTCAAAAAGTTGGATTCTGAAATCTAGGTTACAGGGCGATTCAAAGCTCCATTCGTGTCTCAATAGCTTCCTCGGACCATTCTGAACGTATTCCAATCATTAACAACAGGAAAAACCTCAAGAATTGGTAACGAGGCTTTGGACTGTATAGCATAAAATTCTTGAACGCATATCATAATTTAAGCATTTCTTTTGATTTTTGTTTGTGGATTCATGATTGTTGTTTTGTTCTGATGCTAACCATGCTAATGAATTTCGTTTTTGAGCAACATACGCGATATTACCATGAACGATCTTTAGGGTTTCAGGAATTCCAAAAGAGGGTTTCTCTCACACGGCAAAATTAGACAATAAGACCAAGCCTAACAAACTCAGGACCTTTGGACGATCCGATTCCACTAGTCGCGCCATTTTTATGTTTGCATATAGCCTAATCGCTATTTTGAAAACATGCATATATTGGGGGGGTTCAAAACCCCCGTTAAATATTTGATATTTTTCAGGCAGAAAGAAGCGTGAGGAAGACGATGATCTGGCAATCACTGGTTGGTTCATTTGAACCAGCGCGCGTTTTTTTGTGCCTAGTGGCCACTAACCAGATTCTCTTTACATTATTCATTCATTAATATATAATAAAAGTGATCAAAGTGGTTCAGTGGCAGGTGGAAGGCATTGGCAAGGCGTGAGACCTGGGTTCGATTCCCAGGTCTTCAACAATTTCATGTTATTTTTCAAAAGCTAATCCTATGCAGGCACGCTCTTAAGGATCACCATATGTCCTCCTCACCTATTGTCCACGCGTCCCACAAAAGCAAGTCAAAGGCATGGATTGAAGGCCTACCATGGAAGCTGGTCAACGTGTCCCACATAATCCAAAAAGGTCAACGAAAACTGAAGCTCAATGGGCTTAAATTACCAGGCCTGAACCTCCACTTGGGGACTACCCCCCCCCCCTGGTTTGACTTTCTTTTTTATATTTCATTCTTTTTAATTGTTATATTATTTTCTTATTTTCATTGGTTTTCATTAATTAATTATTTTCATCAAAATAACAAAAACATATAAAAGTCAGAAAAATAAAAAATGTAATATTTATTTATTATGATTATTTTTAAACATGTAAATAATTTAGGTTAATTAGGCTATCATTTTAATCTTTCTAATAAAAAATCAAAAAGTAGAATTTAGGTTTAAACAACTTTTTATTTTCTTTTTTTTAATTTTCCTTTTTTTCAGAATAATATTAGTTATTTATTTATTTTCTTATTTTAACTGTACATAAATTAATTTAGAGTTTAATTTAGGTTTAATCAAAAAAACTTTCATAATAAATAAAAAAATACTAGAATTAGGGTTTGTCTTTCAATTTAATTTCAATTAATTTCCTTCCCTTATTAAATTTAAAAAAAACACAAAATACCAAAAATATTATTTTCATTTAATTTCAATCTTTAATTCATTAATTTAATTATTGTGGTAAAAGGGTCCAACGCCCTAGTTCGTTTAATTCCTTTATTTTCGCGCATTTACTTTATATCGTTTAAATGATTTTGTAATTGCCCCGAAGCCATGTAACCTTGAATTCCTTGCACTTTTTATTGCTCTTTTACTTTCCGCTCAATCGGGTCCTGGAAATTTTGGCGATGTGGACCCGCGCCATTTGTAATAACCGTAGATTTACTTTCTCGCAACCTTATAACTGTTAAAAAAGCATGAAAGACTGTATGGACTTAAATTAAAATCAAGCGTAGAACACGACAAACATGACAAGACAAATAAACTGAAACATGACACACAATTCGCACACACCACCCCTAGGGTACGCCTCACTGTTGCCTTTCGAAAGGTGATCGTCGAGTAGAGGATGTCTTAGTAAGTCCTCATGATCCGGGAACCTGGCATGAGGGTAGCTTCTAAGGTGTCTTCCCATTGCTCCGGTGATCACCATGTCCCTACAACCTCGAATTGACCCGAACACCTCCAACAGTGGTGCTACCTACCTCTCAATGGTGGGATGGCACTACTTTAAAGGACTCTTACACAGACGAATTCTTTAGGGTAGGTAGGTTCTCGTAGGTACTTGCTCTAAACTCAAAAAAATACTTTTCACACCACACAAAAGCTTTCAAAACAAAAACTTTTCAAACACTCTGACGTATGAGTCGATCTGGAACTTTTTTTCAAAAGAAACTTTTTAACCCACATCTGAAAAGCAAACACACAAATTGAAAACACATTGAGCAAGTACCTAAGAGCCCATGGATAACCATGGATAGAAAGGGTGCTAACACCTTCCCTTTCTATAACCTACCTCCCGAACCGAGAGCAATCTCTTTAAGGAATTTTTCTGTGCTTTTGTCCTTTCCATTTGGAGAAAATAAAAGACGGTGGCGACTCTTGCTTACCGCGACATTTCGCGAACCAGCGTTAAACAGTCAGTTCCAGATCCACCGATCACAGAACTGGCGACTCTGCTGGGGATACCTTTATAAAGTGAGGTGTACCTTAGGGCTAGCTTATAACTATGTTTTCAATTGTTTTCCTTGTGTGCTTTAAATTATGGGTTGCTTGGGAGTTCTATAGGTCCTACACCCGGATCTGGGGGATACCTTTCTTAGAAAGTAGCAACAAGGCTGTGAGGGAACTGTGCGGGGTATACCGACACGGTTGAAACAGTCTGCTACGTTGATGTGGCACTTTGGTGTGTACCGGTAACCCTTGAGTTCAGTCAAGGAGAGTACGGGGCCTCCGCGTGGTGTCGTGAAGCATCAACAGACCTTAGGAACCTTAATTGAACTATCTTGGCCTCTTTAGGGTAGTGAGATCACTGACTTTGGTGCAGTCTGAGGTTGGTGGATACTCGATACTACGCTCAATTGAGGGTTGCTTTCCTGGAATATTTCGGTCGCCAGTTCAGTGGCTAAATCGAAACGATGAACAATGAAAGTAATCCCGTGATGTTGGGAACCTTAGAACCCGGTTACTTTGATTAGGACAGGTATGAACCCACCAACTTCAAGAGGGTAGTACCCCAAACTTCATGCTGGCCTAAACTCTAAGGGCTCTTTGTGTGACTTGTGTGCCTTCGTACTTGACTATTCGCATGCTTGTTGTCTAACTCTTGAGTTCTTGCAGGTTTGGTTTATAGTCCTTAATTAGGACTCATAACAAAGTTTACCGAATGTCTTGCAGGTTCTGTTCATAGTCCTTAATCGGGACTTATAATAGGGTGAACTAATTTCTTGCAGGTCTTGTTTATAGCCCTTAACCAGGACTCATAACAAGTTGATCAAGTTTCTTGCAGGTTTTGGGTTCGCAGTCCTTAAATGGGACTCATAACAGGGTTTACCTACTTCACCCCATGCATAGCATGACATCATACCATTGCATACCATTGCATACATCCTAACCCATTTCAAGGATCTCAAGGGCTTGGGATGCAGGTCATGATGAACCAACTGCCCAGCAAGGGGCAAAGAGGATTTATTTTCCTCCAGCTAAAGTCGTCAGAGGCTATGACCCACTTGATATGGTGAGCTCTGACTCCTGAAGAAGGTCCCCTTAACCAAGGTTGTTTGGAAATCTAAACCAGACACGATGACTAAAGTCAGAGGCTATGACCCACTGGATACGGTGAGCCTTTGACCCTTGGAAGAAAGACTCTCAACAAATATGAAGTTCTTTCAATCAAACTGCCGGACCCAAATGCTAACCAATTTTCTTGTTTACCCCGCGAGGTCCTTGAAAACATTGCATGCATATCATACCCATCATTGCATAGCAGGTATCCCTTGTTGCAGGTCACTCACCCTTCTCGCTGTTTATTTCAGCAATGGCTCGCCCACAAGACAACCAGGACTTTCTTGCTCAAGAGACTCGGTTCGGGGAAATCCTCCTGAATCTATCCAAGGGGCAGGAGGAGCTAAGGACACTTCTCACAGAGACCTCCGCCAGGGGCAATGCTGAGGATGGAAAGTTGGAACACCTACAAGCTGAGATGGATGCTATGAAAGCCCAGATGCTGGGACAGAGGAATATCATTCACTGCCTAGTTCAAAGACAAGAGGAGCTCTGGTTTCTCTTCAACCAACCGCTTCAGGGTAACCTACTGGGGCAAACATCTGAGGGTAAAAAGCCATTCATCATCCAATCATCCTCGAGACAAGAGGATAAGGGGAAAGTTCCTCAAATGACTCCAGCGCCACAAATTCAACGCCAACCTCACCGAGTACAGCCAGACAAGCCCAGGAGGCAATTCACCCAGCTCAACATGTCGCTGTTTCAAGCTTTGCAACACCTATTGAGGTTGAATCTGATCACATTAAAGGCTCATCCCCGGAACCCCAACACAGCATCTCCTGCCTATGACCCCAATAAGAGGTGTGCCTACCACTCTGCTAGCCCAGGGCATGACACCAATGAATGTTGGGAGCTGAGGAACAAAATCCAGAATCTGATCGATGAAGGGACAGTGGAGTTCACACAAGATGGACAGGTTGAATTTTTCTACCATTCCTCCAAGGCTCATCAGTTGAAGTGACAAACTCCGAGACTAGGAAACTTTTTGTTCATTCGAATGTTCAAGCTGTGTTTCTTTCTTTTGACCGTTTAAACATTTATTCATGTTAAAACATTGTTATTCCATTAATGCATCGCTTATGTCTATTTCTGAACCAATATATTCGTATTCACTATACGCAAATTATTTTCATATTTTTTCTGATGTCAACTCTCCATTAATAATTCTAAGTCTCTTGAGGGAGGATGACGAAAATAATACCACGATTTACAGTATGCTTTTGAACAGACCCCGCTGATGAGGTACAGGCATTGTTTCAAATCCTAAACACTGGAGTAATAAGGAAGATAATCCCTCGTTAACCCCTCTAAGCCAAAGAAGTAGGAGTTTTTATTCTCGAAAATTAAAACCCTTAATCATAACCTGGGGCAGGGTAGTCTCTCAGTGGATCCAAGTGCATAACGAATGGCACCAAAGAGATCTTTACGAAATGAATAAAGACAATGATGGTTCAGAACAATCAAAAGGACAGGCAGTCATCATCAAAATTCATAAATGAAAAAGCCCAAAAAAAAAAAAGTCTAAACCTACAAAGGGGACTTATGAAACTGGGGCATCCCGCTGACTGTAATTCCAAAAAAAGGAAACAGTTCAGGCAAAAAAAAAAAAGAAAGGGATAGCAAAATCAAGAAAGAGGTCCTACAAACCCTCAGCAGAAAAAGGAAATGACTGCCTATTCAAATAAACGTTCAACATCTGAACCATCATTGGAACATCAAAGCAAAAACTCAAGCAAGGTCTAACGCATGATCAACTGAGTGTAGGTTTGGAGAACATCACGAAGAGCGGGTGGGTACAAACAATTTGAGCCTTTATCCTTTGTTTCTTAAACCGTGAACCAGGCCACGTTATAACCCCCAAAAGTCCTAGCTGAAGCATGGGTTAATTCGAAAGCATACTGTTACAAAGGTATCCTGACTCCTGAAGGCCTACGGTAAATACGGAGTTGACATCACGTGTTACAAACATTCATTTGTTTTATGAAAAAGAATGCATTTTCAAAATATTCAAGACAGACATAGGCTTTGCATTTTTAACATAACTTTGTTTGCATATGACTTTTTGTTTGAACAGCAGGGAAATTCGCACGATGAATACCTAGTGAACAAAAGTACTTTCAATCAAGGGGGAGACATGATCATGGTCCATCATCTGGGGCAATCCAGTCAAGATTCGGAGAATCTCTCAAAGGCAAAAATGGCCCGGGGCAAATCTCCGCCTGAGTCACTTGGGGCATTTCAATAACAAATATTGCCTGATCAAGCATCTTCTGGTGACAAAATACTTCCAACAGGGGCAACTCCCTACATTCTGAGGGCACGGACATAGTCGAAAAATACTACGCAAAATCAAAGACCCGCTAGGTTGACACACCTAGGCAAAAATAAGGGCTTCCCGTCGAACCAAAAGGGTTCAGGCAAAATGAAGGGATGAAACGAAAAATATGTACACCCGGCAAGTCGAAAACCTGAAAAGGCGGCTTGGGCAAAAAGGGGTATCCCGGTGGACTGAAAACCCGAAAGGGCAGTCCAGGCAAAAGTTAGGGATCAAAGCGTACGACTATGTCCTGTCATCTTGTCACCTGCCTACCAGAAGAAGGTCGGTCCATCAACAACTATCAGCGCCTCGCAGGTCTTCCTCTCCCACCTCAGAAACAGGGGCAATAAAGAGTTGTCTGAGCAGTCTGATTGTTCTATCCTCCAAGGTAACGAGGTAGGTTCAGCTAAAGAACACGGCCAAGTGTATCTTAATTCCCCAGAGAGTGGTTCAACAAAACAATACATTCTTCTCCGAGCAAATCATCAAATATCAAGGAAATCGAGTATCCTCCTGTAGATCTCAATACCCCCCAGCAGCACGCGTTCTTAACAAGCATCCCCGGCAGTCTTGGTCTAAAAGATTGTTCCCCGGCGGTATCTCAATATTCAAAGGAATCACTTCCCCAGCATATCAAACCTCCCCCAGAAGAGTCCAATCCAGTTTCCCCAGGAAAGTTGGAACTCATATCTCCCCAAACAGCAAGCTTATCCCCAGTAAATTCTAGAAGCTTATCCTCGCAGAGTACGAACGCGTCGTCCGGCTTTATTCAAAGAGTTATTTCCCTACCAGGATATAACTGGGTTATCCTCAGCCAAAAGCCACGGAAAGAGCGTCCTCGGCAAAGTATCTTCCTACCCCAGCGAAGTCTATCAACACTTCCAGCACAACAAGGATATCCTCAGTATAACTCATCAACGGTATCCCCAGCGGAGTTGTCTTCATCAACTCAGCAAAGCATCGCTATCCCCACAGAGTAACACTCCCTAGCATGATCGCTAGAGTATCTTTTCTCCCGCAGAATTATTTCATTTGCCAAGTTCATTCCTCAACGGAGTTATCTCCTCCTACCGGTATTCTTGCAACAATCATCCCTAGCGGAAGCAAAAGCTATTCCTCCACATCAGCCCAGGATATGACTTCCCGGCACCCATCAAGGATTTATTTTCCTAGACAAAAACATACATGAATCATCACATACATCATTATAGCATGCATAACGTATTGCATCATACAAATCTCATTTATATTGATAACATCATTGCTTGATCCATACCATGCATCGCATATGACTGACCTCTACCTTTCAGGAAGGGTGCAGTTGAAATCCCCAACATATTTCAAGGATGTCTCTAGTCCAGTTAAATCGACTCCAAACAGATTTTTCTGATAAAGATTCAGTAGAAGTTATGGTCCCCTCTCCAACGGCGTGTGAGGTAGTAATCCCTTCTTCAGATGTTCTCCTCTCCGGCATGAGCGTGAGGTGATATTCTCTTATGGTCCCCTCTCCGACGGTGAGCGTGAGGTGGTAATTCCTTTTTCAAGATGTTTTCCTCTCCGACGATGAGCGTGAGGTGATATTCTTTTGTGGTCCCCTCTCCGACGGTGAGCGTGAGGTGGTAATTCCTTTTTCCAGATGTTCCCCTCTCCGACGATGAGCGTGAGGTGATATTCTCTTATGGTCCCCTCTCCGACGGTGAGCGTGAGGTGGTAATTCCTTTTTCAAGATGTTCTCCTCTCCGACGATGAGCGTGAGGTGATATTCTTTTGTGGTCCCCTCTCCGACGGTGAGCGTGAGGTGGTAATTCCTTTTTCAAGATGTTCTCCTCTCCGACGATGAGCGTGAGGTGATATTCTTTTGTGGTCCCCTCTCCGACGGTGAGCGTGAGGTGGTAATTCCTTTTTCAAGATGTTTTCCTCTCCGACGATGAGCGTGAGGTAATATTCTTTTGTGGTCCCCTCTCCGGCATGAGCGTGAGGTGATATTCTCTTATGGTCCCCTCTCCAACGGCGTGTGAGGTGGTAATTCCTTCTTCAAATGTTTCCCTCTCCGGCATGAGCGTGAGGTGACATTTCCTTCCAGATTATAATTTCCTATAGTTCCCTCTCCAACGTGAGTGAGGTAACTCCCCTTGAGATTATAATGTCCTTTGGTTCTCTTCCCGACACTACAAAGATGGTAATTCTCACCAAGATTTTTCTCAACGAGCGTTGTTGAAGTTAAAATCACCCAAGGTTCACTTATCATTCAGGCTAAGGCAGTAACCATCCCTGGTTCATTCATCAACGTTTGAAGCTCCAGATCCAGCTCCTGTAACCAATCAGGACATATCTATGTCAAGCATCTAAAATCAGCTCCTGCGGCGTGTCAGGTACTCATTTTTCTGTTTTGCAGGTATGCAGGTTCTTGCTAAGGAATCTCCTATGCAATCAACGTCCAGATGGCATCTATAAGCCCATCATCCTATCTAAGCAATCTCTAAATGGCATCTATAAGCCCATTCCATCATCACTGTTACTATGTGAGCGCAAATTTCTGGGCACTCTAGTGTTCAATCATCTTCTACCCTCGGATTACGAAAGGCACGTCAGCCAATCTGCACCCTCAGGTCTAAGAAGATTAAACAGGGGCAACTGTTGTACCCCAAAATTTGCCCTCCCATATCCATCAAGAATTGTCAAAGTCAAGGTCACAAAATGCCCCAAGGGTTGTGCAGCTCAACTGTCTCCTAGACAGTCAAAACTAGGGTTTGAGTTCTGGTCAAGCAAATGAACTTTCCAAAGGCCCAATCAAGTCTCATATGCCTACAAAGATGGTCAAGTATCCTCATGTCAAGTTTCAAGGCATTCAGCTCAAGATTGCACAGTCAAAACCCTAGATTGCACTACAGTCAACTGTAGGGGCAAAATGGTCATTTGACAGTCAAAAGTTCAAATTTTTGGTCAACATATCATTTTGAAGCCACAAACATCATGTGATCAATGCTTGATCATGATTCTCAAAATTTGGCTCAGAAATCATCAAAGATACAAAAGTTGCTATATTTGGACAGCTGAAAAAGTCAACAGAAATTGACCAGGGCATAACTTTCACATGGATTGTCAGAAAAATTCCATCCAAAGCTCATTTTGAAGAGAAAGACATTTCCTACAATTCATCTTCATGTTCCAAGTCCAAGAAATGCTCTCACAAAAAGTTATCAATTTCAACATTATAGGTCATTTTCAAAAGTCAACAAAAAGGGACTTTAAGTCAAAGGCCATAACTTGAGATTGGTGAATCAAAATGACATGGGACCAAAGGCATTGGTTAAAGGACTCAAAGACCTTTCCAAAATGTCCAAGAACATGTGAAAAGCTTAAAAATTGACCAAGTTATGCCTTGTGGAAGTTGGGAAATTTTTGGAAATTTTTGAAAGTCAACATTGATGCAAAAGGCCTAAAAATGCAAATGGGCCCAATTTTCTTCCAAATTTCTTCATGCCAAGCCTATGCACGACCACTAGGCCCAAAGGGAAGTATTCTCATATTTTTTAATTATTTATTTGAATTAATATTAATTTATATTCATTTAAATGATTTTAATATATGAAAAATATCAAACTAACCTAAAAAAAATCTTTTTATCCACATTATAGGCTCAACATTTCGTGTGAAGGCAAATGAGGAAAGATTTGGTATGATTGGCACCTAATTGACACAAGAAGCCATGAAAAATATTCAAAAAGATTCTTAACAAAATCAAATATCCAAACATTGAATACCATGGATTTTATGCAACTTTCTTAACCTAAATCATTCCTTACAAGTACTAGAATGTAAACCTAATGCTAAGAGACTGAAAGCTGCGCATGAACAAGCATTACAAACTTGCAAAATTTCTCAAAAAGTTGGATTCTGAAATCTAGGTTACAGGGCGATTCAAAGCTCCATTCGTGTCTCAATAGCTTCCTCGGACCATTCTGAACGTATTCCAATCATTAACAACAGGAAAAACCTCAAGAATTGGTAACGAGGCTTTGGACTGTATAGCATAAAATTCTTGAACGCATATCATAATTTAAGCATTTCTTTTGATTTTTGTTTGTGGATTCATGATTGTTGTTTTGTTCTGATGCTAACCATGCTAATGAATTTCGTTTTTGAGCAACATACGCGATATTACCATGAACGATCTTTAGGGTTTCAGGAATTCCAAAAGAGGGTTTCTCTCACACGGCAAAATTAGACAATAAGACCAAGCCTAACAAACTCAGGACCTTTGGACGATCCGATTCCACTAGTCGCGCCATTTTTATGTTTGCATATAGCCTAATCGCTATTTTGAAAACATGCATATATTGGGGGGGTTCAAAACCCCCGTTAAATATTTGATATTTTTCAGGCAGAAAGAAGCGTGAGGAAGACGATGATCTGGCAATCACTGGTTGGTTCATTTGAACCAGCGCGCGTTTTTTTGTGCCTAGTGGCCACTAACCAGATTCTCTTTACATTATTCATTCATTAATATATAATAAAAGTGATCAAAGTGGTTCAGTGGCAGGTGGAAGGCATTGGCAAGGCGTGAGACCTGGGTTCGATTCCCAGGTCTTCAACAATTTCATGTTATTTTTCAAAAGCTAATCCTATGCAGGCACGCTCTTAAGGATCACCATATGTCCTCCTCACCTATTGTCCACGCGTCCCACAAAAGCAAGTCAAAGGCATGGATTGAAGGCCTACCATGGAAGCTGGTCAACGTGTCCCACATAATCCAAAAAGGTCAACGAAAACTGAAGCTCAATGGGCTTAAATTACCAGGCCTGAACCTCCACTTGGGGACTACCCCCCCCCCTGGTTTGACTTTCTTTTTTATATTTCATTCTTTTTAATTGTTATATTATTTTCTTATTTTCATTGGTTTTCATTAATTAATTATTTTCATCAAAATAACAAAAACATATAAAAGTCAGAAAAATAAAAAATGTAATATTTATTTATTATGATTATTTTTAAACATGTAAATAATTTAGGTTAATTAGGCTATCATTTTAATCTTTCTAATAAAAAATCAAAAAGTAGAATTTAGGTTTAAACAACTTTTTATTTTCTTTTTTTTAATTTTCCTTTTTTTCAGAATAATATTAGTTATTTATTTATTTTCTTATTTTAACTGTACATAAATTAATTTAGAGTTTAATTTAGGTTTAATCAAAAAAACTTTCATAATAAATAAAAAAATACTAGAATTAGGGTTTGTCTTTCAATTTAATTTCAATTAATTTCCTTCCCTTATTAAATTTAAAAAAAACACAAAATACCAAAAATATTATTTTCATTTAATTTCAATCTTTAATTCATTAATTTAATTATTGTGGTAAAAGGGTCCAACGCCCTAGTTCGTTTAATTCCTTTATTTTCGCGCATTTACTTTATATCGTTTAAATGATTTTGTAATTGCCCCGAAGCCATGTAACCTTGAATTCCTTGCACTTTTTATTGCTCTTTTACTTTCCGCTCAATCGGGTCCTGGAAATTTTGGCGATGTGGACCCGCGCCATTTGTAATAACCGTAGATTTACTTTCTCGCAACCTTATAACTGTTAAAAAAGCATGAAAGACTGTATGGACTTAAATTAAAATCAAGCGTAGAACACGACAAACATGACAAGACAAATAAACTGAAACATGACACACAATTCGCACACACCACCCCTAGGGTACGCCTCACTGTTGCCTTTCGAAAGGTGATCGTCGAGTAGAGGATGTCTTAGTAAGTCCTCATGATCCGGGAACCTGGCATGAGGGTAGCTTCTAAGGTGTCTTCCCATTGCTCCGGTGATCACCATGTCCCTACAACCTCGAATTGACCCGAACACCTCCAACAGTGGTGCTACCTACCTCTCAATGGTGGGATGGCACTACTTTAAAGGACTCTTACACAGACGAATTCTTTAGGGTAGGTAGGTTCTCGTAGGTACTTGCTCTAAACTCAAAAAAATACTTTTCACACCACACAAAAGCTTTCAAAACAAAAACTTTTCAAACACTCTGACGTATGAGTCGATCTGGAACTTTTTTTCAAAAGAAACTTTTTAACCCACATCTGAAAAGCAAACACACAAATTGAAAACACATTGAGCAAGTACCTAAGAGCCCATGGATAACCATGGATAGAAAGGGTGCTAACACCTTCCCTTTCTATAACCTACCTCCCGAACCGAGAGCAATCTCTTTAAGGAATTTTTCTGTGCTTTTGTCCTTTCCATTTGGAGAAAATAAAAGACGGTGGCGACTCTTGCTTACCGCGACATTTCGCGAACCAGCGTTAAACAGTCAGTTCCAGATCCACCGATCACAAATGCATTTTAGTCTTGATTAGGGTGATCTATTTATCAATTTCATGTTTTGCCATACACACCCTAATTACTAACGACATATGAAAACAATAAAAGTGTGGAAAGTAAAGATTCTAAGCTATTACAATCATTAGGGGGATGGGGTGTACAAATTTACAAATGGAAGGGTTGCAAGAAAGTAAATCCTAATTATTTATTACAACCATATTGAAATAATAATGCAAGAAAGAAAAAGGACTTTATTTAGAAAAATGGCCTTCTGTCTTAATGAATTTAAAAGAGAAATTAGTAAAAAGAAAGTATTTTTTGTGTCCCTTTTTTATATTAATAAAAATAATATTTATATTGAAAGTGATAAAAAAGGAAATAAATGAGATATACAGTCAGTGCGCTGCTGCAAGCAAAACTAAAGGAATCAGAAGTTCTGATGCCATGAGTACTATGACTCAGAAGGAAACGTCAGTGGGCATCAGAAGTTCTGGATTCGGTAAACTCTGAGGTCCTGCAAGAAACTTTAGAGGGAAAAGACAGAGGTTTTGGGTGGTATTTAGACAATGAGCCAAAAGTCAGAAGTTATGTGTTACACTTAAATAGTGAGTAAACATCAGATAGTCAGTGTATTGTCAGCATGTGAAAATTAGAAACTCTGAGTGTTTAAAATAACGAGTGGAAGTATCATAAGTTCAATGTGCTTAACAATAAGGGGAACTCAGAAGTTCTGTGCTATGCTAAAACAGTGAGTGATCATCAGAAGTTCTATGCGTTAAAACAGTGAGTGGAAACATCAGAAATTCTATGTTATATTTCAACTTTTTTCTCATATTAATCAACCATCAGCAACTTATTCAGTTTTTAATCAAACAACAAATCAGAGGGATAAGAGCACAATAGTTTATAGAAGTTCTAATCCTAATCCTAAGCCTGTCCTTAATCAAGAAGTTCTGATCCACAGTTTTTTCGTTTATGCAATGATATGGACAACATTAATACTATGATATTTACATATTTATTAATGTTCTGAATGAAAAAGATGCAAAGTCATAAATACTTACCTTGAATCCTAAAGTGTGTGTTTGGAACTTGAACTGCTGCTTTCATATATTCTGGAGTCAGCGAGAATAAGGGAGAGAAAATGCCAAGTTCTTTGACTCAAAGGGAAGAACAAAGGTTTTGGTTTTCTGTTTGGGAATTCTGGATTTTTTATGAAGTTTTCACCGCTTTCTTTTCTCTCTTTTGACAATTCTCCCTCTCCAAAAGCCAACCCCTTTAGATGTGATGGAGCAACTTATTTATAGGTGAAGTTGTTGTAATTTTTGGGGGGGGGGGGGGGGGGACAGATGGGATTTGAACATCTTTTGGCACCCTGTTCCATTGCTTTTTTGCCACCGTTTTTGTATGCTAGTTTGGTGCAATTATGGGATGAAGGCATGGACAGAATTAGTTGTTGGTTATGGGACTATGATGTAGCAGTGCAGCCAGTGGTATAAATGAGGTTTTGGGATTTTGTGATCTTTTGACCGAAGCATTGGATATAGCCTTCATATGCTAGGGTGCTGCCTTGTTCTTGAAGAAAGTATGGTGGTTAGCAGCTTTTTAGCCGTGCCTAAGCTGGATTTGTAAGCATGAAATAAGGAAAGGTAACCTCAAAATCAAAAGCAACGTATGGGCCCAGCACACTTTTATACAAAAGTTTGCTTTTCTAAGACAATAAAGATACTCCTATGCCACACGTGGGGAAATCTTTCGGATAAAGACTCAAAAGTGGTTGTGAGCATTAAATGATGATGAGATTTAACAAACCAGAAATCCGGCAATGTGAGATTTTGCATCATTGATTAATTCTGGATCAGAGGTTCAGCTTTAGCATAATTTAGAATAAACATCCAACTTCTGATCTTTGTATCTCCTTGCCTCAGCATGTTCTGAAGAAGCTCCCAAACTTTCCAGGAAGCTTACAACACGCTTTGTAAACCTTCTTTGAACTGCTCTTGCAAACTCTTACTGGATCTTTATGAAAACTGGTCCAGAAGTTGTAACCAAACTCTATCTTGGAATTGTTAAGAATTTGTTGAGTGCTTCAGTTTCATGGACGTGTCTTTGAGGAGTCATAACTTGAAATCCCAGCATTTCTAGGAAAAGTTTCATTCTGCAATGTTTTAGGTCTTATTGAGATCTAAAACTCTTGTGTTAGAAGTTCTTCCAGAATCAACTTGCATAATGGTGATAATTTGATCAAAAGTTCTGAGCTCATCATATTTCCTAAACACTTAGAAATTTTTTTAAGTATTTAGAATTTTGACTTTTCCAAAGTAAATTTGACATTTGATCTTCTTAATGAAATAAACTTTATATTTTAACATATCTTGATGAAATATGATTCTTGAAACTTGATTTTGATCTAAAAGTCAAAGTTTGACTTTTCAGTGTGCAAATGACCATTTTTTCCCTTGTGGATGACTTTCTTGGAAAATTTGTGATTCAAGGCTAGAAATTGGATGGAAGTAAACCTGAGGGTCTAGGATGATCCTTTGAGAAATGAGAGGGTAAATTTTGGGGTACAACAGCGTGGGTTCAACACCCACACCTGGCAGCTTGTTTTGTTTTGCTTCCAACTTGTTATTTTTCCTTAATTTCTTCTCTAACCCTATTTTCTAACCCTAATTGTTTTAACCTTAATTTATTTTTTTACAAACCTAAAAATATTTTTTTGTTAAACCCTAAAAACAATTAGATTTAGTTTTTTTAACCTTTTAATTAATTAACTTTTCAAATTAAAATTATTTAGATTTTTAGGTTTTAATTAAGAGATAAATATGGTTTTGGTCCCTATAAATATCTTAAATTTCATTTGTAGTCCTTATTAAAATAATGGCAAGTTTCAGTCCCTACAAAATTATTATGCACGTAATTTTAGTCCCTGTTGTTAAACCAATGTGTATTTTTAAATGATTATTTTGTAGACATGTTTATAACGTTATAAAAAGTTCCTTGGAAAAAAAGAAATTCAAAATTTGATTTTTAAGTCGAGATTTTCATTATTTTTATCAATATCTTTTGAAATTTAAAAAAATCATATTTAATTCTTCTCATTTAAAAAATTCTAAAATTTGATAAAGAAACATTTTATAGTATTTTAAACACCCATGAAAAATATTATTCAAAAATTTAAAAGTTTAAGGGTAATTAAACAGTTTTTAAAATTTTAGAAAATAGCAGGGACTAAAACTGAATGAACAAAAAAATTTTAGGGACCAAAATTTATCATTTTTTTAATAGGGATTAAAAATGAAATTTGAGATATTTATAAGGATCAAAAACATATTTAATCCTTTAATTAATTATCATTCTTTTCATAACAATGACAAAAAAAACATTTCTTTCCTAATTTTCTCTTATTTTATTTTTTTAGATAAAGTGTATAGGATGCGTTCGATTGTAATAGCATAGTTTTATTTTTCGCACTTTTTCCCCATTATGTAATTGCTCCGAGTATGTAATAGTTTTAGGATTTATTTTCCGCATCTTTATTATGTAACTGCCCCAAAGCCATGTAATAGCGTAGGACTTTTATTTTCCGCACTTTATATTTCTGCTACTATATTTACTATTACTGCTTAGTAATTAGGATTTGTATGGAAAGACTAAAACCAGACGTTAGAAAACCCTAAGTTCAAAGATAAATAATTGAATGGAACACATTTGCACACTTGCACCTTTAAGGTAACCTCTCTTTGTTGCCTTCGGATTAAACGGTTATCTCCCTCGAACATAGGGATGCCTTGGCAAATACTTTAAAATAAAAGATCATAGTCCCTCGATAACTCTTCGACTTTACCTTTAGGAAAAATGATCTAGTCCCTTACGAAATTGCTAAAGCGTCCTTACGAGTTGCCTTATATGACCGTATGATAACCATACGTTGTCCCTTCACATCCAATAGATGGAGCTACCTACCAACTAATGGTATGTGTAACACTATCTAAAGGATAAGGGAAAGTACAAGAATGACCTTGAGTGGGTAGAACTGTTAATTGCTTGCTCACCAAACTTTTCAAAACAAAAACATTTCATGCGAACACTTTCAAAAATATTTTCAAAAAACTTTGTATACATTCTTGAGGACCGATACAAGAGTTATTACAAAGTTCTCCTTACATTGGCAATTTCAAAATATTTTCAAAACACACACACAAAAAAGCAAATTTTCAAAGTGAGCTAAGCGATTAAGAGCCCGTAGATAACTACAGATGAAAAGGGTGCTAACACCTTCCCTTTTCATAACCTACCCCCCGAACTCAAAAATATTCAAGTTCTTTCCTGTTCTTTTCACCCTTTCCTTATTGGATAAAAGAAAAGTTGATGGCGACTCTAGCTATCCACAACATTTGCGATAAAACGCAAAACAAGTAAGTTCTCCCACTGTATTACAATAAGCAACAAATTAGTGGAATTCATCATGATAAGGTTAATATTCCTGATGATGACTATGAGGAAGGTGAAGTATGGATAAATGTTATAGCAAACCAACAACATGAAGAAAATCAAGGTTAGAGACAATGGCCACAACAAGGAGATTCCTATAAGGAGTATGAAGAGCATGATTCTGGTTCAAGAGGTAGTGATTTTGGGGATGGTTCTGGAAATGAGTTTGTTATAATTGTAATGCTTCAGAATAGGCAGGTCAAGCAAGATGAGCACTATGAGGAAGAATTACTTTAGAGATATGATTTTTCAGGTTGCACAAGAAGAATAGTTTAGGCTGGCTCAGGAGCATTTGATTGCTCAAGATGCAAACTTTGATGTTTTTTCCTTCTTTTCCACTGCACAGTTATCCTCAATTCATGGTGACATGAGTACCAACCATGCTACTTTACAAACCAGAATCAATAACATGATGACCCTCACAATTCATAATCATGAGGAGACCTGACAATTATATCAAGAGATGTGGAATTCTATGGATCATGGTGGAAGGTCACAACATACCGGTTATAGGGGTCGTTGAAGTTTGGTGTCTTTGTAGTGTGGGAGTTAGAATTTTGGATCATGCATTTTCTTTTTTTTAATCACTTTGCATTTTATGTTTCTTTCATGGTTTTATTTTTTGGTTTATGTATTAATAAATTTTATCACTTCATCAAAGTGAAACAATGGTTTATGCTTGATTATCCTTATCATGATAATATGTAACAACTTGTCTATAATATTGTTTAGTATTGTCGTGTTATTTATGTTTAATTCTTTGTGTCACTCCATGTATATGTTTAAATGTGAGTGCATGTTCTGACATTTGCAAAACACATATGTGTGATATTCTTATTTGTGTGGACAATGATTCTTATCTTTTTTATTTGTCTCTTTTTAATGTTGTCAAAGGGGGAGAAGCATATGTGAGACGAAGTTGGGATACACATATTCAGGGGGGGCCTTTATGAAGACACGAAATGCATTGTCACAAGTTTTTCCATCATCAAAACGTGGGAGTATGTGAGTGCATTTTCCTGTTAAATGTTTTATAAGATGTCAAAACTAGGATAACTTTAGCATTTATGTATATTAGACGGTATCTCAGAGCCTTTATGCTCACTTTTGCAATAGGGTACTTAGAATTCGTTTAGGACATGTTTAGAAAATGTTTCAAGCACTAAAAATCAGTTTATGTATGAAAACGTGTCTATGTGTCGACACATACAACCTTTCAGGTCGACATATGCTAAAAAATTGCATCTATGTATCGACACATACGACTTTCAAGTCGACACATGTACCCCATTTTTAAAGCCTACATCTTATGTTTCTTTGTGTCAACACATAACCTTGAATAGGTCTACACATGTTATATCATGTGTCACACATGCTATATTTTTTCTGAAAAATTACCTTTCTTTTCAATTTCTAAGTTTATCTTTTTGCCTCCAACTTGAAAACATATAAATACTTCATACATGCATCATTTCCAACTTGATAAAATTATAAACATGTAAAAAAATTGCTCATCATCTTCAATCCCTCATCTATGCATACACACAAACAAATTACAAATAATCATTCTTTATTTGGGTGTCATCTAGACTTGTGTTGATAACGTAAAATTTATGTTGGTGAAACCTAAGATTGGGTTGACAAATTTTGGGATTTTCATTGGGAAAAACCTTAGGGTTTGTCCTCAAAGATCATAGTCATGATTTGTGGGTTTGCACAAGATTTCATAAATATTAGATTTTATTGAGTGAAAGCTTTGAAGAATGGGGGATTTTTCAAAGAAGTAGTGTGAGACAGTGAATCGTTTGGAAATATTAGGACATAGTAATACACAATTAAATTCAATCGAGTTAAAGCTTTGAAGAATTATGGTTCTTGCAAAGGAGTAGCATGAGACGGTGAATCAATTTGTGTTAACAAGATACTTAGTCGAGCTCAAGATCAAGAGAAGATAAAGGGTTAAAATCAACATCAAACATTGGGTTTGTAGGATTGTATTGCTACATTTCTCTTGTAATCAACTTTTTGCAAAGTAAGATTGATATCTCAATTCCATTTGGAATTGAGGGCAAGCGTAGCCATAGATAGGATGATTGGTGAAGTGCCTAAACAAATACTTGTGTTCTCTCTTTCTCTCTCTCTCTCTCTCTCTCTCTCTCTCTCTCTCTCTCTCTCTCTCTCTCTCTCTCTCTCTCTCTCTATATATATATATATATATATATATATATATATATATATATATATATATATATATATATATATATATATATATATATATATATATATATATATATATATATATATATATATATATATATATATATATATATATATATATATATATATATATATATATATATATATATATATATATATAATTTACTTTCTATAACAAATTGTTAAGTTTATTAATTGTGAAATCGATTCGTATAGACATATCCTTTGATTGTTAAACATTGTTTTGCTGATTGCATTATAATTAACTAAATTGTAAGTGGTATTGGAAATAGATTTACATATAATCTTAGTAAAACTATTGATTGAGGAATTATTATTGTGATACGGTGGCAGAACCGACTGTTAATACTGGTTTGCATTTTTTGTTTGCAAATGTCGCGGTAAGCAAGAGTCGCCACCGACTTTTATTTTATCCAACAAAGGAAAGGGTGAAAAGAACAGAAAAAGACCTTTATTCGAGATTTTATGAGTAAGGGGGTAGATTATGGAAAGGGAAGGTGTTAGCACCTTTTCCATCCATGGTTTTCCATGAGCTCTTAGGTACTTGCTCATTTTTTGAAATTGCTTTTGTGTTTGTGTGAAAAAGTTTTGAAAATGCCTTAGTGCAATGATTCACTCTATGGTAACTCTTGTATCAGTCCTCAAGAGTGTGATAAAGCATTTTGGAAACTTTGTTTGAAAAGTAGTTTGGTGTGAAAATTTATTTGAGCAAGTACCTAACAATTATCTACCTACTCGAAAAAAGACTGTTCTTTTCCTCCTATCCTTTAGACCGTGTTATCCTACTATTAGTGAGTAGGTAACCCTAGTCGTTGGATGTTCAGGGACTATCGAAAGGGACGTAATGGTCATTGAAGGCAACATGTAAGGATACCTTAGCATTTCGAAGGGACTATCATCATAAGATCATTTCTCGTAGGCAACTCGAGGGACATTTAGAGACTATGATCTTTATGATGAATTTAAACTGAGGGTCTTTGCTAATAGTATCCCTACGTTCGAGGGACATGACCATTTTTTCGGAGGCAACTAAAGTGGGAAATACCCTAGGGGTGCAAGTGTGCAATAGTGTGCTATTTCAGATATTTTATCTTACAGTTTAGTGATCTACGGATTGGTTGATTAAGCATACATGCCTAGGTTACTAGAAATTATATACAAGCATATAAAATATGAAAGCGATAAATAAAGGTCTTACGCTATTACAAGGCTTTGGTGTAGATACATAAGGAATTGACTGAAAGGAAAATGCAGAAATAAAACCCTAATTAATCTATTACAAACTAGGTGCAGTTACATCAATAGTAAAAATTAATCGTACGGCAAAAATAATTACGCGTGAGAATAAAAAATTGAAATAAGTTTGAAACCCTAAAAAACCCTAATTTGATCATTGAAATTTTTTTTGGGATTTTTTGTGAAAAAAGATTTGAAGTTTGACCTAATTTTTCTAATTAATTTTAATTAATGAAACAAATGAAATTAATTAATTTACAAAAATTAATTTATTGACAAAAAACTAAATCCTATTTTTTGTGATGTTGATTTTATGATTTTATGAAAAAAATTGATCTAAACAAAATAGACATACTAATTCAAATAAAATAAAAATAAGAAAATTAAAAGGGAAATAGAATAAGCTTGAGGGGGTATGAGCCAAAACTGGGATTGTATTGCTGAAATTATGCAAAGGCCCAATCCTGTGAGCCCAAGGCCACGTGAGATCTGGTGAGGCTGCGCTAGGAAGGTCCACCATGAGGATCTTCATTGGAAGCATTTGATATGGGCGCTAATTGATCCAAGATGATGATCTTGAGGCCTATGGAGTGCATTCTTGGAAGGATAGCATGGGATCTGCAAGGGATTATTAATAAAAATAACATGTAGGAGGCAGGGATCGAACCCCTGACCTCTTACACATGCGCGTTGAAAAGCCTTCACTTGTACCACTGAGCCAATTGTTCAATCATTAATATAAACAAACAATATATATTATATGTAATGAGAGGTCAGTGTAATAAATAGAACGCGCGCCATTCAAACTACCCAACCCAGTTTTGACACACAGTCATCTTCTTCGTTGGGACTATCGTTTTAGACTAAGGCCTTTACCTACAGACAGCGCTGTAGCTACAAACCTGCAATTCTCAAAAATAAACACCGGGCAATATAAATTAAAACTAATTATACAGATCAACTAGGTTTGATCTCGTGAGTACAATGGTACTCATCTTTTTCCCTGATTTTTCCTGAAGCGAAAGACCCTAAAAAGAACCTTGAAACCCTAACAATGGAATTAAGTCAAATATGCATCAAAACACACAATTAATTATGCAGACATGTTCTAAATGATTATACAAACATGAATATATATATATATATATATATATATATATATATATATATATATATATATATATATATATATATATATATATATATATATATATATATATATATATATATATATATATATATATATATATATATATATATATATATATATATATATATATATATATATATATATATATATATATATATATATATATATATATATATATATATATATATATATATATTTAGAATTCTTTTATCATGCATGTATAGTCTAAATCGATTTCAAGAAAAAGAGCAAACTGTGATACCTGTATAGACTATTTCTGGATGTGTTAACGCGTGAGAGTGGTCTAGATAGCTTCCAAATACTGCCAGGAGTGGATTTCAATCTTTGAAACGCCCTGAATCTTCCTCTAAAGCAAAATTCGATCGCCACTTTTTTGTCACAATTTTGAGGTTCTTGTGGGTGTTCTACACGGACAATCCCTCCCTTTATGATCAGGGTTTGTTATGCATATATAGTAGAATGAATTAGGTTAACAAAACTGAATTGAATCTTGAAGATTGAGTGAGAAAATATTTGATTTGTGTCTTGCATTTTTTGTTTCTAAAATAGGCCAAATCTTGCTATCTTTACTCCAACGCGTTTTCCCTAATTTTCCAGCCTGTTTTACTCTTCATTTGATTAGAAAATCTTCTTTCGATTATTTGATTTCTATGGCTTGTTTTGGAACAAATCCCATTCCTTCCTTCGAATCTTCCTTCCTTGTCAGCCTTAAACTCCAATTCGAACCAATCAGGACTTTTCTTATTAGAACCTTGTTCTCCTTAATGGTTCTGAGTCAAATTGTGCCAGATTCAATACTAGGGCTCCGTCGATTGGACCACCCTTTGCTTCGATTTCCTGTCCTTTTGAAGAGAATTCCCTGGTCAAATCAGCTCTTGTGGAATTATGAACAAACAAGGCAAGAATCTGGCCTGGACATATTTTTCGAGTTCCCTCTTGATGGCCTCTTTCGAATGGCCTGGAAGGAGTTCTTCGAATGGCCCTTGTCCAAATACCAATCGAAGGGTATTTATTGGAATGTCAATCGAAGATTCCTTTGCTACGCCAATCGAAAGGCTTTGACACGATTCCAATCGAAAGGCTTGTCATGAGGCCAATCGAAAGGGCTTTTGTAGATGCCAATTGAAGGACCTTTTGCAGATGTCAATCGAAGGACGTTATGTAGATGTCAATCAAAAAGCATTTTGGAGATGTCATTTGAAAGGAATTTTGTAGATGCCAATCGAAAAACATTTTGGAGTTGCCAATCGAAAGGCATATTGGAGATGCCAATCGAAAGGCACTTTGGAGATTCCAATCGAAGGGCATTTTGTAGGTGCCAATCGAAGGACAATTAACCATCATTTGAAAATTTTCCTTGTCTTTAGGCAAAGGTTTGTAACCACCTATGCAAGAGGAAATCTTGGAAAAACATGAGAGGGCAAATTTTGGGGTAGAACAATTGTATTATGTTGTTATCATCATCTTATACTCCATTCGGTAGTTTACGCATATCCGAGTTTCCAATAACCAGTTTTTTAATTTTTTTCAAAACATATTTTAAAAAGGTTATTTTAACTTGGGGATTTATTTTCCCTTCTAGATAAGTTGTTATCGTCTAACAAATTGTGTGTGTCGAATGAACTAAACGTATGACGAGAGATCATCAAGGAGAATTGGATGGTTTAAATCTAAAATTTGAGCCTTATATCCTTTATTTCAAAAACCATGAGCTAGGCCACATTAAAACCTTTAAAAGACCTAATTGAAGTAGGATTCATTTTGAAAGCATACTGCAACAAGATTTTGTTAAGCTGACTCACAACAATCTTTATGGATCATCTTAATTTGTATCATGTTATCGCCATTCTTACACTTTGAACGTCTAAGTCATCATTGCACTTAGACTATTGATCCCTTCACTATAAATCACAACGTTGTCTCAATAAACAACTTTAGATTTCAAAACTTACATGAGCATTACAATATAATTACCATTTTAAGGAGCAATTTTATTTGCAAATAACATTTACCATTGAGGATTTTTCAACAATGGCCCGATCAGGAGAAATCATTCCAAGAGTCGATTAGTCGAGAAAGAATATCTTCAAGGCTCATACCAAGGCAATCCACCTCAAAATAACATTGAAGCTAACCCTTAAAATATCATTCAATCTGAGGTAGACCACTCCAAGTGTTGGTTACTCATAGAAAAATGGCTTCATGATTCAAAATATTGGGGCAAGCCGTCTCAAAGTTATCTTATGGAAATACTGCTTTAAAACTCGTATTAAGGCGAAACTCCTTAAAGAACCAATAGATTGGATCAAGATAGGCTATAGAGTGGTAAGTCCTCTCCATACTTTCAAGTTGCTCAAGAAAATCCTACCAAGAATCAGCAATGATTGTGTTTCAAATGAGTGTCCGAAGGTCATGCTAGAACTATCTCACGTCATGTAACTCTTTCCCTCGATAAGTAACCTTGCTTCTATTACCCATCACGTGGGCACTTTCAAAAACCAATTAAGCCACCACATAAGCGGGGCATTCAAATCATCATCATGAATTGTCATGCATTAATCATGTCACTTTGTTCCAACATCATGACATTTATCTCATCCCATACATCATTTAATTACATATGTGTCAAAGGTCCAAAATCCTTATAACACAAAAATCCAAACATTTGAAATCAAAAAGCTCAACCTTTCTTGGCACCCAACACCTACAGTCAAAAGGTCCAATCTTCAGCGGCATAACCCAAGATTAACATATTTCATGCATTCTTTAGTCATCGAACTTCATGCATAAAAGCACATTCAATTATCATGTATAA
Source organism: Vicia faba (assembly GCA_948472305.1). Lineage (NCBI taxonomy): Eukaryota > Viridiplantae > Streptophyta > Magnoliopsida > Fabales > Fabaceae > Vicia > Vicia faba. The sequence goes on along the minus strand of OX451740.1, from coordinate 134,772,538 downwards.
CATGAGTCATGTGCGGCATTCTCCCTTATTTTTGAAGACCGACTGTCATCCACAATATGCCATTCAGGTCCATAAAGCCTCAATTTCAATGGCACTCCAAAGCCGAATATTGCTTGGTAATTCAAAACTCGGTCACTTCAAAGTCCAATTCTCAATTGGAAACTTAATCATTTTAGCTTAAAGTTTAGTTCTCGTCTGGAAATTCAAAGCTTAGTTCTCGTCTGGAAATTTCCATCTTCAAATCAAGTTCTTGCCTGGTAGCTACTTTTAAACTCAAGTTCTCTTATGGAAATTAATTTTAAATTCAATTCTCATCTGACAGTTGAATTTTAAAAATCCAGTTCATGTCTGGTAATTAAGTGTCAAATCCAGCTCTCGTTTGGTAGCTAATACTCCCTCTGTCTCATAATAATTGTCTCATTTACACTTTTCTATGTATCAAAATAAATGTCTCTTTAGATTACCAATACAACATTTATTATTTTCTCCACTATTATACCCCTATTTATTAGCTTTCACGCTTTTCAACTACTCTACTAAGTATAATAAATAAGGGTGTTTTAGTAAATGATACTAATTTTATCATTAAAATCACACATATAATCATTTTCTTAATCGTGCAAAGCTCAAATAAGACACTTATTATGAGTCGGAGGAGGTATTTAACTCAAGTTCCTGTTTGGAAATTAATTTTCAAGTTCAGTTCTCGTATGGTAGTTAAATCTCAAGTCTGTTTATGGAACCTTGTTTTGCAGGTAACAGATATAAGAGATATTGTTTTGATGATGACAACTACAAGAAGTCAGAACATATATGATCAACCACAAATATCAGAAACATATATCAAACATGATGACAATAGAGCAAGATAAGAAACACTCAGCATAGTAAAAGATGCAACCATTTAGAAAGTCAATGTACAAAGTTAAATCAAGCAGTCAAGGATGCAAACCATGGGTTTGAAGATTGACAAAATATCAGTGAAAGTCTCAGTTGAAGGGTTAGTTGAAGAGCTGATAAATTTTAGAACAAAGCTTCGTCTAACAAAGGAAAACAAAGAAGAATACATCACAAACCTCAAAATAAGATCTCAATCAAGACCTCAACTCAATGGATACATCAAGACAACAGGCTTAAGGAAGTTACTCTAATTTAGTAAGTGAAACTTTTGTAAAAGCAAAAGCTCCTTCTTTTTAGAAGTATTGAATATAAGCGCGCGTGCACACACACACACACACACACACACACACACACACACACACACACACACACACACACACACACACACACACACACACACACACACACACACACACACACACACACACAAACACACACACACACACACACACATACACACACACACACACACACACACACACACACACACACACACTCACATACACACACACACACACACACACTTAAAAACTTTTTATAAAATTCTTTTGAATAGAAATAATTTTGAAGAAATATATAGAAGTTACCTAAAAAGTATGGAAACATTCAAAAAGCCATAAAAACCTTTTCTGATCGATTAGCACAAAATGTCAATCAATTAGATTGGCAAGCTTTTTAAGATAAAGTCAATTTGAATATATAGAAATGATAAGAAATGACTAAATATCTCTTCTTTCCTATTTTGGAAAACATAGTTATTACCTTTAAATGAATTAATCGATTGGTCTAATCGATGGATATCAGTAAAAAATGAATTTAAAATGTTTCCTACTTTGGAGGATTTGAACCCTATAAATATAGGTATCATTCCTTGGTTCAAATCAATCAGAATATGAAATGTGTATTGACACACACACTCTCTCTAAGTTTTTCTTTGACACTTTCTCTCACTAGTTCTTATAGCCAAATGCTTTTATGAGGAAATATCTTTCGTGAGGAAAAGTTTATGTAATTATGGATGGGTAGAAAAAATATGTTACCTTAAAATGACTTAATCGATTGGTATAATTAATTGGTAACGGTCAAAAATTTAATTATTATTTCTTTTAGAGGATTTGAACTAGGGGTGGCAAAACGGGCCGCCTGCCCCGCCCCTTCTTAAGCCCGCCAAAATTTCGAATTAATGATCAAACCTTCCTCACCCATTCCTTGTTGTTGTACCCCAAAATTTGCCCTCCCATTATTGAAGATAATTTATTCAAGACACCTCCTCATACTCCTAGGGTTCTCAATTGCTCAAGAGTACTCAAGGGTTTGAACATACAAGCATCTCTCCTAAGCAATGGCCTACAATTTGGGTTTTGTGTTTCTCAAAGAAAATTGAGTTTCTAATGCCTCAAGTTAGTTTCATGGTTCCTCATATGCTTCAAGATACCCTCATTACAAGTTTTAAGCCTTGCATCACAAGTTTGCTCAGTCAATTGCTCAGATGAGTGAAAATTAACTATGTTGGACAAAAAGTCAATTAGGGTCAACATACAGTCAAACTTCAAGATTTTTGGTCAACATCAAGATTTTAAGGTCAAATTAATCATTTGATCAATGGTTGATCATGATTCATCAAGAAAACTCAAGATTCATCAAAAGTAAAAAATTGCTAAAATTAGGGTTTTCTTAAGGAGAAGTCAATTGAACTTTGACCAAGCATAACTTTCACATGCTTCATCATAAAATTCTAAAACAAAGCCCATTTTGATTGAAATTCAATTCTATACAACTTTTTCTATCTAAGCTCAAGTCCAAAAAATGCTTCATTTGAGAGATATGAGCCAAAATATTATAGGTCATTTTGAAAGTCAATAAAAATACATCTTTTGTCAAAGCAATTTACGTTGAGTTAAAACTTCAAATGAAAAGGTGACCAACATAAGAGTTGTAGGGGACATCCTGAGCTTTCCAAAAACTCAAAGATCACCTTCATATGACAAAAATTGAGTGAGATATGATTTGTGCAAGTTGAGAAATTTTTGAGAAATGCATGAAACCACAATTGAGAAATTTTAAAATTTTGGACTACTGGACCTATCTTCTAAGGTCTAAACATGTTCATGACATTATAGAGGACTCCTAAAATCATTCATACCTTACCATGATTTTTTATTTTTTTATTTATATTTATTTTGTTTTTTATTCAATTAAATACAAAATAAATTAAATAAAATAACAAATGATGGACCAAGGCATGTGGGATTGGTTTTGGATCAGACTTGAGGCCCAATAACACATATCCAACTTTCCAAAACCGTGTTGACCTAATATGGGAAGAGATTCATTTGATTTGGAAGGTTTTTAATTGGTTTTGGAAAGAAATCATGCCATAATTACATATGATTCCATACCACATTTGTTGACCTAGAATAATTGGCTTATAAATAGACAAATATCAAACCAAGAGGAGGACCAAGAAATTCTACCTCAAAAGCTAGTTCAAAAACTCACCAAAAAGTCAAGAATTAGGGCATATTCAAATTCCATTTTTCAGTAGTTTTCAGTGAAACCAAAGACTGAACCATCAACCTGACATTCCCAAGAACACGCCCAAATCCAAAACTAAGCATTCCACGCCGAAGATCATCATACTCACACTCATTCTTTGGGTAGGATTTTGAAAATTCAAATCTATTAATTTATGCATGTTTAACTGTTTTTGTGTGTCCAAACACTTTCTACATGATGATTAGAACGGGTTTGAGCCAAAACATGCAAGGTTGAGGCATGAGTCATGACTTGCCATTGCTAGGGCATAGTCACAGTGAAGCTTCTAATCGCTACTCAGAGGCATTTTCAGACTAAACGGAGGGTGTCATTCGATTCCCACCCCATGCAATTTCTTTTAACACTTTTTTTCTAACCTTTTTCCTTTCTTATATTTCCATTACTTTATTTATTTATTTTTTACAATTAAAATCAAAAGACAATAAAAATATTTATAAAAAAACTTATAAAATCAAAAAAATTGGTTTAGTCTTTTTTTTATCAATTAATTTTAATTAATTTAAAATTAGGTTTTTACAATTAAATTAATTAATTTGTAATTAAAAATTATACATTAGGTTTTTTTAACTTATTATTAACATATAAAATCAAACCAAAAATACACAAAAAAATTGATTTTCAACATTTTAGATTTTAGGACTTTAGGATAGTCTTTCTTACATTTTTGTTTATTTTTCTTTTGCATTTAAATTCCTAGAAACAATTGTATAGGTCGCACAAGTTTTTTGTAATAACGTAGTTTAAATTTCCGCACAATTTCTTTATCATGTAACTGCCCCAAGGCCTTGTAATAGCGTAGGTCTTTATTTTTCCGCACTTATACAAGGCCACCGTATTACAGAACTGGTGACTCTGCTGAGGATAATTTTAAAAGAGGGGTTACCTTATGAGTTTAGATCACTTTACTTGCTTAAATGATGTGCTTTGTCTGCTTTAAATTTAAGGTCTTACTTGGGTTTATCATTTTAAATGTCCTACACTCGGATCTAGGGGTGCCTTAGGTAAGTAGCAATAGATCATAAAAATTGTACGACGTGGACCGAAATGGTTAATATGATGGCTATAGTTAGTGTGACACTTTGGTTTATACTGATGTTCCTTGAGCTAGACAAGGATAACATTAGGCTTTCGTGTGGTGTAATTAACACTAACTTACTTTTAGAACCTTAATTGACCCATCTTGGCCATTAGAAGGTAGTGAGATAGCCGGCTTTGGTGCAGTCCAAAGTTGGTCGATACTCGAAGCTATGTTCATTGAGATTTGACTCTCGGGATGTTTTATTGGAAAATCAGTTGTCGTACTAAAATAAAGCCTTCAAGAAAGATTCGTAATAGGAGACTCTTAGAACGCGGTTACTATTTTAGGATAGGTTGAGCCAAGTAAACTTCAGTTGTAGGAAGGGTACTTACCTATTGACTTCATGCAGGCCTTTAAACCTAAGTCTACTTGTGTGATTTGTTTGTATTCACTATCCGACAACTTGAATTCCTTGCAAGATTTGTTTGTATAAACTCATTTGTTCTCATCACCTTATGCTTTTGCTTAGTGCATGGCATACATATCATGTTGTGATACGGTGGGAGAACTGACTTGAGGTTTTGCGTTTGTATTCACACTTGTTCGGTTTAGCAAGAGTTACCACCGAATTTTTATTTTATCCTAAAGGAAAGGTTAAAAAGCACAGGAAAAACCTTTGAGATGTTTCGTGGGTTCGGGGGGTAGATTATAGAAAGGGAAGGTATTAGCACCCTTTCTATCCATGGTTATCCATGGGCTCTTAGTTACTTGTTTTAGATCACTTGCCTTGATTTTCAATTGTTTGAAATGGTGCTTTGTGTGTGTGGTTTTGAAAATGTTTTGAAAAAGATGCCTTGTCTAGGCAACCCTTGTAACAATTTTTTACTCGAATGTTTTACAAAAGGTGTGTGTCTTTTCGAAAAGATGTTTCAGTGTTTTAAAAGTTATTTTGAAAGTGTGTTGTGGAGTGTGTTTTTAAAGTAGGCAAGTGTGTTTTGCAAGTTTGATCAAGTAACTAAGAGTTGTCTACCCCTAAATTTACTCAAAGATTTTTCTCATGTTTTAACCCTTTTAACAGTATTGTTCCACCATTGTATTTGGTGGACAATCTTGTGTTAGGATGTTAACGGGACGGGCGCGGGTCATCGTATGGAACATGAATGCAATGGTGCCAAGTGTCTTTTGCAATTTTGCTTGAAGGGACTATGATCATTTTGTTTAGGCAACTTCGAAAGCGTCATCGAGGGACTATGATCATTTGATTCGTTTTTGTTTTGCCAAAGAAACTCAACATGCAAGCATGGCCCATTTTGGAAGGCAACGAGTGGGATTACCCTAGGGGTGCAAGTGTGAATTGTGTATTTGATTTTCATGCATTTGTCTTTGTATTAGGTTGTCTAGCGGTTGATTTTAAATCTTCGCATATAAACCCTAATTACTATACAGTATATAGAAAGCGATAAATTGCGGGAATTTAAAGTCTAAGTTATTACAAATAAGTATCCGGGGATGGGGGTACAAGTGTTTGCAAATGGGGATGAGACTTATCAGGATAGTAGTGTCCAAATAATATTTACAACCAAATCTAATCGCATTCTCAATGTAAAATGTAGCAATGTATAAGCATAAAAGCAATGTATCAAAAGTATTTGTGTAAGTGTATATGATTATTTACAAGTGGCTAAGATGTTTAACTTAATGCAAAATTAAGTATTTTATTTATTTTTGTATTTTTGTTAATATGTACAAACAGAAGTTTTAATGAAAAAAGAAAAGAAAATTGTTTTAAATTTAATTATCATATTATCTATGTATTTAATTAATGTTTTATACAAGGTTTAAATTTAAACAAAAAAAGGTTTTAATAAAAGAAAAAAATGTTTAATCTTAATAAAATCTAATTATTTATGTATTTTTTAATTATAATGAAAAGTATTAGCAACATTTTTTATATGAGAAATTATTATATTAATTATCAATAAAAAGAAGAACTAAGTTATATAAAAAAAGGTGTTGGTTAAGAATAGAAAGGTTATATGGGCTTAAGGGGGAAAGTTGGGCCCAAAATGTGTGTGAAAGAGGTTAATGGGGGGGTACACGCCTGGAGTCTATTGGGCTTGAGGGTTTTTTGGATGGGGCAAGGCCCAGTGGCGTTTCACAACATTTTGTAAGGGTTTCAACGAATTTGTTTCATTTTAGGTTTACAGTGTTGAGTGGCGCCGTTCATCTTCTTCTCCTCTTCGTCTTTATCGTTCTCAATGAAGGCCATTGTTTCTGAACAAACTTCCTCGCTGCCTAGCTACCGGACGCCGTCTCCGCTTCCTCCTCTCCATGGTCACGCGGGCGGTGGTTATACAAGGTAATGATTCTGTCTTAGCGCATTTTTTAGGGTTTCCGATTTCCATTCTTGCACGTTTTACTTTTGTGTTTCGATCTTTGATTATCATTATTTTCTGTGTGAGGCGTCAAAAGAAAAAAGGAAAAGGAGATTAACCTTTGGAGGCTTTTGGAGACGGAGGAGAGGTGGACTGGAGGCGTGTCTCAGGCAGCCAGGGCGAGGTAGTATGAAGTTGTGCTAGCTTTGTGGAAAACTGGTACTTTGTATCTTGCTTTAGGTTTTATGATGACAGTTTTCTGAAAACCCCATAACAGTTGCTTCTTTTCCTCTCTTTTGCTTGCTTCTGTATGATGATGATGCTTGGAATCTGAGTATTGTTGTTGGATATGTTTGATTCTGAGCTTGCCTTGAGCTTTGATTGCTAACCCTGTGATGAATTTATTCTGAGGGTTTTGTTGGTTTGAATACTTTGATCTGAGTTGCTTTTGGTTTGGTTGGAATTTTGTTTGGATAAAGGCTTATGCAGGTTGAAGCTCCAGTTTGCAAGATTGTTTCTACCAGCTTTGCTTTGGCTTCAAGGCAGTTTGACAGGTTATGAGTTTTTGCTTGCTTAGGCTTTATTGTTTTGGAACAGGCAGGATGTTTAGGCTTTGGACACAGGTTTGTAGTTGAATGTTTGTATGGATCTTTAGGCTTTTGTTGTTTTTGGTCTGAACAGTTTTGATTTGTGGGGGTTTAGGCCTCGTGTTTGAATAAGTTTAAGGCAGGTTTGAGAGTTTACAAGCTTTGAGGTTTGTGTCTTGAACCAGGTTTCAGGACTTTGGTTTGTTTGAAGCGGGTTAAGGCTTGAGGCAGGCTCTTTGTGTTATGCAACAGTTTGTAGTTTTAGGCTTTTGGTTTGAGATTACAGGTTGAAAGCTTGGTGTATTCTTAATGCAGTTTTGTGGCCTGTGTTATGTAACAGGTTTTTTGAGGCAGTTTGAATCTTTGACACAGTTTTGTGTTATTTCTGTTATGTGGTTCTTGTTTTTTGTGATATTCTGCCTCCTCCTTTGTACTGGTATATCTTTTGTTTTATGTATCTCTTAAGCCTAAGCCTGCCCACTGTAAGCCTCTTCTCTCTCTCTTTTCTCTCTCCACAGAAAAGCATTCTTTATTGCTTAGACTGTACTATTCTGCTCTGAAAAAGGGTTGGCTGGAAAGTGATGTAAATTTGAATTTGTTGCTTGCATTGTTTCTTTCCTCTGCATCTTGTACTTGTCCCAGATTTTCTGCATTGCTTTGATATTTGTTAACAGCCTTTTGACAGTTTGACAGCTTTGTTGACATTTTGAACAATGCAATTTGGTTTTGTTTTGGCATCTCTTGGTAACTTAGTTTTCCATGTGCAGTTTGCAATTTGTTGACAGCTTTGCTTTTCAGTTTGACAATGCAACTTGGTTGGCTTATTCACTTGGTTGTTCAGTTTGTTTCTTTGTTTGACAATTTATGCAGCCTTGTATATTTCCATGTAGCTTGTGCATTTTGTTTAACATGCTTGCAAACATTTTCTATCCCTCTTTGTGAACCAAGAGTTTTCTTGTGATTTGCAGAGAGGGTGAACAACTGATTCCGGCCAATCACTTTTAATGATGAGTCTTAAATTAACTGTATTCTTTTGATTTCATCTGTGTTGACTTCTTTTTTTCTTTTTTGTTTGTTTTTGCAGATGAAAATCAATTGAGCAATGGGGAGCAGCAATAGAGGATGAAGATTTAGGATAATTAGGATAGCTTTATTTTATTTTAACCATTTGTAATATTATTATTGTAAACAAAATGTAAATAAATTTACAGTGTTCAAATAATAATTTGTAACAAACAATTAAAGATGAATAAAAATCCTTCTTTGTCAGTTAATTCTTTTTTTCAATTCACTGTCCATTTAATTATTTAAGTTTCTTAAATTAGAATAACTGGAAGTAAATCCCAACTATTCTAACTTAGAATAACTAAATAATTATAAACATTGTAGTCTTGAAATCAATAATAAACCCGGCGTCCCACTTAAACATAAGCAATGCACAGTTAATCAAACAAACATCCACATGTCTTTTCTTTTACTGATTATATCAAACACTGCAAGTTCTCAATTCAAATGCCTCAGCTCATATCCCAGAGTAAATTGAAAAGAACTATAGAATTAATTCTTTCTGAGAATGCGCGCACAAACCCCAGTTCTTGATTTATCGTCAAAGAAGCGCCTGCCTGATCAAACCCTGAGCCAAACTCAATCAAACCCTAATAATCTGCTTGAACTGTTCCAGAGTCCATGAAAACCCTAATTTGGATAGACTGATAAGAAAAAGTCTGTTTGACTGATTCTTACGCCAATCTGAAAAGTCAGGGAAAATCCGAAGCTGTGATATCTTGTGGAAAAATAGGAGGGCAAATTTTGGGGTACAACACATGTCATTTCGTAACATTGCACTGTTACTAACCATTTCAAGGATTGTTATAAGCCAAATTTATATCAAGGGGTAAGAGGATTTATTTTCCTCTATCCAGATGCCTTCAAGATCAAAGTGCATTTTCTTAAGTCAGAGGGTATGACCCACTTGATATGGTGAGATTGATTCTTATAGAAGGACGTTCAAAGATTAAAACTCAAAGTTCTTCAGACAAATCTATAACTAAATTCAATTTCTAAATGTTTCAAACTAGATTCCCTAAAGATCCTTGAAAACATTGCATACACACTTAATTACCATGTCATTGCATAACAGGTTTCCAAGACAGATTTATCATCTCCTTGTTGTTTATTTTAGCAAAGAAGGGCTCTTGAAGAAACAGTGAAAGATCTCCAGGCTCAGAATGCTCAGTTCCAAGAGATGTTCCTAAGCTTATCCAAGGGGCAAGAAGAACTAAAGGCACTCATCGTCAAAGAGAAGAAGAAGAAGAAGAAGAATAAGAAGAAGACAAAGAAACCAATTGGCATTATTAACATGGGGAGATGATTCAGAGGTCCGGCTAAACAGGTTAAAGAGATCGAGATCCTAGAGGAAAATGATAATGAATAGGATGACAACGATGAAAGTGATAAGCATGAAGAAAATAGAAATCATGGTTCTGTCAAATACTCTGTTGAAGAGGAAAAAGATTATTTGGATGAACAATATCCCCTACTGATGAGAAGTATAAGCTGTTAGAAGAGCGTCTGAAAGCTATGAAGATCCATAAGGTGCTTGGCTTAGACTTCGAAGAATCGAGTTTGATCTCATGATTCGTCATTCCTCCCAAGTTCAAAACTCCTACCTTTGCTAAGTATGATGATGTTTCTTTCCCGAAGCTGCATTTGAGGTCATATGTTCGAAAAATCCAATCACACACTGCTGACAAGAAATTGTGGGTTCATTTCTTCCAAGAGAGTCTGTCTGGAACACAGTTAGAATGGTTCTATCAACTAGAAGGGACCAATATTCATACCTGGGAAGATTTGATTGCGGATTTCTACAAGCAGTACTAGTATAATGTTGATCTCACACCAACTCGTATGCAATTGCAGAGTATGTCCATGGGCTTTAATGAAAGTGTGATACGGTGGCATAACTGACAGTTATATTGGTTTTACGTTTGTGTTCGAAAATGTTGCGGTAAGCAAGAGTTGTCACCGACTTTTCTTTTATCCAAATTAAGGAAAGGGTGAAAAGAACAAAAAAAGGACCTTTTCGAGAGTTTTCTGAGTAAGGGGGTAGATTATGGAAAGGGAAGGTGTTAGCACCCTTTCCATCTGTAGTTATCTACGGGCTCTTAGACGTTTTCTCATTTTGAAATACCTTTATGTTTTGTGTGTTTGAAAATGTTTTGAAAATGCCTTAGTATGGAGAACATTATAATGTTTCTCGTGATAGTGGAGAAAGCATACAAAGTGTTTTGAAACTGTTTTTTTGAAAAGTAGTACTTGTGTAAGTGCAAAATATTTTGAGAAAACTTCTAATAGCTATCTACTTTCTACTCGAAAAGGGTCGTTCTTTTCCTCTTTTCTTTTAGACTGTGCTATCCTACTATTATTGAGTGGGTATCCCTAGTCGTTGGATGTTTGAGGGACAGTCGAAGGGACGTACAGTCATAAAGGAAACATATGGAGACTGTGATACAGTGGCCAGAACCGGGATCGTGTTTCCCTATTTCGTTAAGGAAATTGCTGGTTTGCATTTTGCGTTTGTTTTCGCAAAATGTCCCGGTAAGCAAGAGTCGCCACCGACTTTTATTTTATCCAACAAGGAAAGGAAAAAAGCACAGAAAAATTCCTTTTTCGAGATATCTCTGAGTATGGGGGGTAGATTATAGAAAGGGGAGGTATTAGCATCCTTTCTATCCGTAGTTATCTACGGGCTATTAGGTACTTGCTCATCATTTTCAAAATTGTTCTCTTTGTGTTTGTGGGCTTTGAAAAGTTTTTGTTTTAACTTCGATTTAACTCTTGCTTCTGTCTTCAAGAGTGTAATGAATTGTTTTTGAAAACTTGTTTGTAAAGGAGTGTAAGTGTGAAAAAGTTTGTTTTGATTGAGCAAGTACTGAAGAACTAATCTACCTACTCAAAAAAAGAATCATTCTATGCTTGTTTCCTTTTAGACAATGCTATCCCACTATTAGTGAGTAGGTAGCACCGTCGTTGGAGTTTTGAGGGTCAATTCGAAAAGGGACATACGGTCACTAAAGCAATGTTAGGACGTCTTAGTAATAACCCTAAGGTCTTAGATCAATTATCCGAGGCAACAATATCCGAGGCAACCTTTCTGAGGCAATTTTGATCTTTGGACAAAAGGACGACCATTAAAATATCCTATACTCAATGACCGTTTACCGAAGGCAACTAAGTGGGAGTGTATACTTGGAGTGCGCATGTGCGAGTGATTCAATTTCAGATTATTTATCTTTGCACATTTAGGGTGATCTAACTGTTTTAAACTTAGTCATACATTCTTGTCATGCATCCCTATATCAAAAATCTAACAGTTAAATATTTTCGGAATTTAAAGTGCGGAAATTAAACTATACTATTACAAGGCTTCGGGTATTTACATAGCCAAAAACAAACCCTTTGAAAATAAAGCGATAAAAGTAAATAAACGTCCTAATTTAAACTATTAAACCTTGTGAGCAGATACAATAATTGGGTAAAAATAATAATAAAGCGCACGATGAAAATTAGATCGACAAGAAATTAGGGTTTTGACCCTTCTATCCTAATGAAAATAGAAAATGTTTTTTTGTTGTTTTTAAATATTTTTTTAAGAAAAAGATTAGGTTTTAAAATTAAATGCTAAATTAATTAGTTATTAAATTAAATAATGAACATAATTACATGACATATTTTTGGGTTTTTGTTATTTTAGGAAAAAAAATAAAATATAATTAAGTTAGTAATAAAACCTATTTATTCTAATTAATTTTAATTATTTGCAAAAATAGAAATTAAAGTTACCTAAATTAACAAACCTAATTAAATTTATTTATTTTTTTAATAAAAATAAAACCTAGACCTAATTTGTAAAAAATAATATTTTTGTGATTTTTTTATAAAAAGAAAATAATTTAATTGGTTAGTAAATAAATTAAATAAGATAATTAAATGAAATATAAAAATATAAAAGGATAAGAGATGGGCCAGAAAAATGGGGGTGTGAAAAGCAATTTCCTAGGCCTAAAACAAAGAAATCCGTTTGAATTTGTGAATCCAGTGTGGCACACTGACTATGGCTTTTGGTGTTCCTCCCATCATGGCCCTTAGATCTAGCCTCAGGGCACTTGGCATGATTGGTGACGAGGGAGTATGGTGGTCGTTTGCTTCATGCACGTATTGAATTACCTGAAAGAAAATAGGAAAATAACAAATGTTGGAGGCAGGCGTCGAACCCCTGACCTCAAGCCTTCCAATGCCTTAACACCTGCCTGGCTACCACTGGGCCATCTTTTTTTGTTGTATGTAATATAAACAAGAAATATTATAAAATAAAGAGAAATACACAGATCTTGGTGCGAATTTTCAAACGAGCGAATGATGGTTGGCCACGTATTCGTCTTCTTCCTCTCTCCGTGGGTAAAAGTTTCAAACTTTTACCTACGGACGTTTGTCCGTAGCTATAAGCAATGCTCGTTCAAAAATCCTCCATGGGCCATATAAATGAAACCTAACACCATGGTTGAGTTTGTCTCATCATCCTGAACATGATGGTACCCTTCATCAAGGCTAATTTTCCCTGCATACAAAAACCCTGATTCGAAGCTCCGAACCCTAACAATGGTGAAATTCGCTACAGGCTATATAAATGAAATTAAATGATGCAGAAAGCTTGCATATGTCCCATAGATCAAGAATATGTGGTTAATTCATCCTAACAATGCCTAAATCATGCTATTCAAATTCAAGATTTCATGAGTTTCGTGATGGACTTACAGTGCAATACAGGGCCGGAATGGCTTGGTTCTTGATTGCTTTGGCTTGCTGAGAGTCCCAGGAGTCAATTGAGATAGCTAGAAGGCCTTGAGGATGCCTGGAAATAGGATTTCGATTCACCACTTTTTCTTGATTTTTTTCAAATGTTGCTTTGCTTGCTGCGCCTGTCTCTAACCTCCTTTTTGAGTCTGCACGAATTCTATATGTACCAAGCAATGTATTAGGGTTGATAAGTTGTATTCAATCTTCCTCCTTCAATGATTTGGATTGTGATTTGATACACTTTGAAAACTTTCCAAAATTGGTCCAAATCCAATCTTTTTGTGCACACATGACTTGATACGAGTTTGATTTGATGCTTGCTGTGTAATACGACCTGAAACAAGCATAAAATCTTTGGTTTTCAATATTTTGGATTTTATATGATTTGTTTTTATTTAAATTGGATTAATTCAAATAAAAATCAAAATAAATAATAAAAACATGATAAGGACAAGTGGAAAGGGCTACAGCTCGTGGACTATGTTGCCAACTCAAAACAAGTGAAAAAGATTGGGCCCATTTGGCAAAATTTGAAGTTTTAGGCATAGTTGACTTTTGGCAATTTTGCAAAAAAGGTCAACTTAAACAATGCAAAACTTCTTCAATTTTGACTCTTTGGAGGTGTTCTAGGACTTTTTAGAAAGCTTGAGATGTCCTCTAATCAACCCATTTGGTCTCATATCAATTTTATATTCCATGCTCATGTATGAAGCTTTGACAAAAAAGGTGTTTTTGTTGACTTTTCAAAATGACCTATAATGTCCAAATTCATAACTTCTTGTGAGTGCATATTTTGAACTTAGGAGATGAATATGGATTGTATGAAATTGCATCCTCTTCAAAATGAGCTTTGGATGGGTCATTTCTCATAAATTATGAGAAAGTTTCTTGGTCAAAGTTGAGTTGACTTTTCCTACAAAACCCTAATTTAGCAACTTTTGAGTCTTGATGAATTATGAGCAATCATTGATGAATTATGATCAACCCTTGATCAAATGATGAAATATCCTTCAAAATGAGGATGTTAACCAAAAATCTTAAAGTTTGACTGTATGTGGGCCATAGTTGACTTTTGCCCTAGCACAGTCGATTTTCAGGCCTTTGAGCAATTGATTGAGAAAATTTCCTCTGTAGGGCTTGAAACTTGACATGGATGTTCTTGAGAACATATTAGGACAATGTTAAGCATTTGGGATCCCTTGGACTCAAGTATATTGATGCAACATGAAACCCTAATTTGGGGTAGACTGCTTTAGGAGAGAGCTTGTCTGGCCAACCCTTGGACTACCTTGAGCAACTTGAGGATCTTTCTTGAAATGTTTTGAGGAATATGGGAGGGAAAATTTTGGGGTACAGCAGTTTCCCCTGTTCAATATTCTTAAACCTGAGGATGTAGATTGGCTTTCGTGCCTTTCGTGGTCCGAAGGTGGAAGATGATTGAACACTAGAGTGCCCAGAAATTTGCACTCGCATGAAGTGGTAATTGTCTTGTGATGTTGGGAATGGGCTCATAGATGCCATCTGAAGGAGTGTCGATCGCATAAGAGATTCCTTAGCGAGAGCTTGTATACCTGTCATTGAGGAAGATTCCGCTGGGGAAGGCTGATCTTTGTTGAGAGAAGTAGAATTTTAGGAGCTTCGGCATCTGTTATTCTGCTGGTGAGTAGTCTCTGTTTGAATTTTAGGAACTTCGATCGTACGTATTCTACTGAGGAAACTTTTTTGTTGAATTTTAGGAACTTCAGTCGTCCGTATTCTACTGAGGAATCACCTCTGTTGACATTTAGTAACTTCAGTCATCCGTTATTCAACTGAGGAAAACATCTATGTTGACATTTAGAAACTTCAGTCATCCGTTATTCAACTGAGGAAAACATCTCTGCTGACATTTAGGAACTTTAGTCATCTGTTATTCAACTGAGGAAAACATCTCTGCTGACATTTAGGAACTTCAGTCATCCGTTATTCAACTGAGGAAAACATCTCTGCTAACATTTAGGAACTTCAGTCATCCGTTATTAAACTGAGGAAAACATCTCTGCTGACATTTAGGAACTTCAGTCATCCGTTATTCAACTGAGGAAAACATCTATGTTGACATTTAGGAACTTCAGTCATCCGTTATTCAACTGAGGAATCATCTCTGCTGACATTTAGGAACTTCAGTCATATGTTATTCAAAAGAGGGAAACATCTCTGCTGACATTTAGGAACTTCAGTCATCCGTTATTCAAATGAGGAATCATCTCTATTGAAGAGGAAAATTGAATTTTAGGAACTTTGGTCGTCTGTATTCAACTGGGGACTAAACTGTTATCAGTCGTACCTGAGCTTCACAGCTTGGATTTTGTGAGAATCTGAATGTATCTTTCCTGAAAGGTAAAGGTTAGCTGTATGTAATGCATGATATGTATCAGGCAATGATGTTCTCAAAATAAATGAGACTGTGTTGTATGATGCGTATGCATGTGTCATGATGTATGGAAATGTGATGTTTTTAGCTGGGGAAAATAAATCACGGATTGCTGCTGGAGAAAAGAGTTGAATTCTTCGTTTTCGTTGGGGATAGAGAATTAAGATGATTATGAGAATAAACCTGCAGGGGAGCATAACCGCTGGGGAACAAACTGACGAGGAAATGACTCTGTGGGGAGGACATGTTCTATTGAGGATTCCGCTGATAAATTCAACTGGGGATGAATTACCGTTGCTGGTGATAATGAACCCTGTCAGGGATTGAATTTCTGTTTGTAAAAGGAATGAACTCTGCTGGAGATGAATTACCGTTGCTGGTGATAATGAACCCTGTCGGGGATTGAATTTCTGTTTGTAAAAGGAATGAACTCCGCTGGGGATGATTTTCCAGTTACGACTTCACTGGGGATAACCTTTTAGGCTCTACTGGGGACAATCCTCCAGCCTCTACTGGGGATAATTCTCCAAACTCCACTGGGGATAATTTTACAGTGCTGATGATAGATAAACTTTGCTTGGGGAGAATTTTACTGACTCATTCGCGGTTGCGAGCCTCAGCTGGGGAGAGTTAACACTACTGTGTTTTCCTTACTCTGCGGGGAGTGAGCATACCTTAGTCATATTCTTCAGCTAAATCTATTGCTATACCTGGTGGACAGAGCAACTGTAAGGTCTGGACAATTCTTATTTGCCCCTGTTCCTGATATTACGAGTAATCGTCTTTTGTTTCGCATGTAAATATTCATGAGCAGCAATTAATGTTAAATGCATATATCAAAAATAAACATTGGACGTTCTTGCAAAACAAAACAGATAAAGAAAAATTTATTTGTGAAAATGAATTGTATTGACTTTGAAGTTTGGCATGTAAATAGGCGTTTTTGTACAAGAGACTGACGTCCTAGCAAGGGAATGTCGCCGAACAAATAGAATTTATACAATTTGTGAACAACAAATAAAAACAGCTATGTGAATAATCCCATTGGGTTCCAAATCTACTATTACCTTTATATCCTTGAGCATCTCATCACTTTGCTACTTGGTTGAAGGTAGATCAGATTGATTAGTGACGTCCGAGCTTGATAGTCGATACTGAAGTCTGGTTGTAAGGTGATCCAATGAGACATAGTGTTACACTTTAATCCCTAATTTTTTCCTGGACCGCCCTTTCGGGTTTTCAGTCCACCGGGATACCCTTTTTTTCCCAAGCCGCCTTTTCAGGTTTTCGACTTGCCGGGTGTACAGATTTTTTATTTTCATCCCTTATTTTTGCCCGAACCCTTTTGGTTCGTCGGGAAGCCCTTATTTTTGCCTAGGCCAGTCGACCTAGCGGGTCTTTGATTATGCGTAGTATTTTTCACTATGTCTACATTGACAGGATGAGGAAGGTCGTCACCATACATGGTGGTTAGAATCATAGCTCCTCCTAAGAAAATGTTCTTAACCACAAATGGCCCTTCGTACGTAGGGGTCCATTTGCCCCTGGGATCACCTTGTGGTAATATGATGCGCTTGATTACTAGATCCCCAACTTGATACTCTTGTCGTCTAACTTTTTTGTTAAATGCCTTGATCATTCGCTTTTGATACGTCTGACCATGAAAAATAGCGGTAAGTCTATTTTCATCGATTAAGTTTAGTTGATCAAGTCGGGTCTGGATCCAGTCTTCCTCGCTCAAATCTGCATCCTTCATAATCCTAAGAGAGGGTATCTAAACTTCAATGGGCAAGACTGCCTCCATACCATATACCAAGGAATAGGGTGTTTCCCCGATTGACGTCCGCGCTAAGGTACGGTACCTATGAAGAGAAAACGGGAACATCTCATGCCAGTCTTTGTATGTCACTGTCATCTTCTGCACAATCTTCTTGATATTCTTATTAGTCACTTCAACAGCCCCATTCATCTTCACTCGGTAGGGAGAAGAGTTGTGATGTTGTATCTTGAACTGATTGCAGATCTCGGTGATCATCTTATTGTTGAGATTTTTACCATTGTCTGTAATGATCCTCTCTGGCACACCATATCGACAGATCAGATTGTGTCAAATAAACCGTGCCACGACGTTCTTGGTTACAGTAGCAAAGGAAGCTGCCTCAACCCACTTTGTAAAGTAATCAATTGCTACCAGGATGAAATGATGCCCGTTGGACGCAGTAGGTCTGATCTCGCCGATTATGTCGATGCCCCACATTGCAAAGGGCCAAGGAGCTATCAAAACATTCAGAGGTACTGGAGATATGTGCACCTTATCAGCATAGACTTGGCACTTATGAAAGGTCCGAGAATGCTGATAACAGTCGGCTTCCATTGTGGACTAATAATATCCTTCCCGAAGGATCTTCTTCGCCATGATGTGTCCACTGGAATGAGTTTCGGAAGTACCTTCATGCAACTCTTCCATGATCCTTTCTGCTTCGCTTTTAACCACACATCGCAGTAAGGTAAAATCATGGTTACGCTTGTAAAGGATACCATTACTGATGAAGAACTTCTCCGTGAACCTCCTCAGAAACTTCTTATCATTAACAGATGCACCCTCTGGGTACTCCTGAGCCTCAAGATATCTCTTCACCTCGTGGAACCAGGGTTTATCTGCTACCTCTTCAATCTCAATGTCACAGCAATGTGCGGGTTCGTCCAACCTTTCAATGGTAATCCGGGGAGCCTCATTGTCCCATCTGACCTTGAACACAGAAGACATCGTAGCTAGCGCGTCTGCCAACTGATTCTCCTCTCTAGGGAAATGTTCAAAGGTTATCTCCTCGAAGTGCGGAAGCAACGTTAGTACATACTCCTTGTAAGGAATAAGATTTGGGTGCTTCGTATCCCACTCGCCTTTGATCTGACTGATCACGAGAGAGGAATCTCCTAATACACTTAAGAACTTAATCTTTAGGTCAATTGCTGCTCGAAGGCCCATAATGCACACTTCATACTCCGCCATGTTATTAGTGCAGTTAAAACATAGTCGGGCGGTGAACAGAGTATGACAGCCTTCAGGAGATATGATCACGGCGCCAATACCATTACCCAAAGCGTTTGAAGCTCCATCAAAGTACATAGACCATCGGGATCCCTCCTTAGGTCCTTCATCCGGTCCAGGTGTTTCACAGTCAGTTACCAACATGATGTTCTCATCCGGGAACTCGAAGTTCATAGACTGGTAATCATCCACTGCCTGATGCGCTAAATGATTTGCCAACACACTCCCCTTGATTGCTTTTTTGGTCGTGTATTGGATGTCATACTCAGTCAAGATCATCTGCCATCTTGCTATTCTTCCGGACAAGGCAGGCTTTTCGAAGATATACTTGATTGTATCCATCTTTGATATCAATAGGGTAGTGTGAGTCAGCATATACTGTCTCAGCCGGCGAGCAGCCCATGCCAAAGCGCAGTAAGTTTTCTCAAGCAACGAGTATCGAGTCTCGCAGTCGGTAAACTTTTTTCTAAGATAATAAATAGCATGCTTTTTTCGGCCAGACTCGTCATGCTGCCCCAGCACGCACCCCATTGAATTATCGAGTATTGTCAAGTATAAGATTAGAGGTCTCCCTTCCACTGGAGGCATCAGAATAGGTGGCTCTTGGAGATATTCCTTGATCCTTTCGAAAGCGGCCTGACATTCATCGTTCCATTTTACCACTTGATCTTTCTTCAGTAATTTGAAGATTGGCTCACAAGTAGCGGTCAACTGTGAAATGAATCGGGCAATGTAATTCAACCGTCCCAAAAAGCCTCTGACTTCTTTCTCTATTCGGGGAGCTGGCATTTCCTGTATAGCCTTCACCTTTGCAGGATCCACCTGAATACCTTTATCACTAACAACTAAACCCAGCAGCTTACCAGACCTCACTCCGAAGGTGCACTTATTCGGATTTAGCCTCAGTTTGTAAAACTTCAACCTGTCAAATAGCTTCTGAAGATGGTCAAGGTGTTCCTCCTTAGTTTGGGACCTCGCAATCATGTCATTAACGTATACCTCAATCTCATGATGAATCATGTCGTGGAACAAAGCGACCATGGCGCGCTGATACGTTTCCCCAGCATTCTTCAATCCGAAAGGCATGACCTTGTAGCAAAAGGTACCCTATTGTGTAACAAAGGTTGTCTTTTCCATATCCTCGGGAGCCATTTTAATCTGATTGTAACTGGAGAAACCATCCATAAAGGATAAGACCTTATGTTGTGCGGTGTTGTCAACCAGAACATCGATATGAGGTAGGGGAAATCATCCTTGGGGCTCGCCCTGTTCAGATCCCTATAGTCAACGCACATTCGAACCTTACCATCTTTCTTCGGCACTGGAACCACGTTAGCAACCTATTGCAGGTAAGAAGTAACTGCTAGAAAACTGGCATCAAACTGTTTCATAACCTCAGCCTTGATTTTCTCAGACATCTCCGGGCGCATTAAGTGAACTTTCTGTTTCACTGGAGGACAGTCTTCTTTAGTTGGCAAGCGGTGAACCACAATATCGGTATCCAACCCAGTCATATCTTCATAAGACCAGGCAAATATCTCAACATAATCACGCAGCATCTGTATCAACCGTTGCTTGACACTAGACTCCATATTTGCACCGATCTTGACCTCTTTCTTGTCTACCTCTATACCCAGATTTACTGTTTCCACTGGCTCTTCATACGGTTGTATGGCCCTCTCTTCCTGAAGTAGCAGTCTAGCAAGTTCACCAGACACTTTGCAATCATCCTCACCTTCGTCCTCGGCTTGGTTAATCGGAATTTCAAAGTCATAACTGGCAATAGAAGAATCGTTATCAGTGGGATCCAGAGTGGATGTAGACATGTACATGTGAGTGTGTGTAAGACAATAGTTGTTTTGCAAGATAGAAAAAGAAAAAACAAGGAGCGCAAAATTCGTAATGCAAGAAAATGTCCAATGCTTTTATTGATGATATATGGAAATGACAAATAATAAGCCCTCAAACAAAGCCACGGTGTCTCGGGCAAGGCACCGGGCCGTAAAGTTTAAAATTGTTTGTTACAAACTCAAAACAAAAGTCTATTATTGTGTAATAAAAGAAATGGGCACGAATTTCTTCGCTGTCCAATTGCTCAATCCACCTCAGTAATCGGGTAAATCCAGCTTTCGAAATCTGACTCTTCTTCATCATTCCCAATAGCATTCACTCTCGCGTCATGTTTTGGCATAGGAGTCGTTATGACATTAGGATTTTTCGGCGCTTCAAACTCGATCTCCTTAGCATCAATAAGATCTTGTACCTTATTCTTCAAAGCCCAGCAGTTGTTCGTATCATGCCCTGGGCTATCGGAGTGATAAGCACAGCGGGCGTTCGGATTATACAGCGGGGATGTAGTACTGGGATTCTTTGGAGCCTCCTTCAGAATCACCAAGTTAGTTTTCAATAGTTGCAGCAAAATTTGAGATAGAGTCATACTGAGCCGAGTATACTACCTTTGTCGTCTCTTTACTCTTTGTTGAGTGTTGCGTTATGGGGCAACAGTAGGCGTTAATATAACTACCGTATTAACTGCTTGGCGGCGTTTAGGTCGGTTCTGGCTCTTTGAGTTGTAAACTGCACTAGATTCCTTCTTGAAAGGCTTCTTCTTTGTACTTGACGAAGTACCCTTCTGTATCTTGCCACTCTTGATACCGGCCTCAACTCTCTCCCAAGTCATAATCAATTCAGTAAACCCGGACGATGAACTTCCGATCAAATGATTGAAATACGGACCAGACAAAGTCCCAAGAAACATATCCACCAACTCCCTGTCAGCCAGAGGGGGTTGTACTCTTCCAGCAAGATCTCTCCACTTTTGAGCGTAGTCCTTAAAACCTTCGCTCGCACCCATAGACATACCCTGAAGTTGGGTACGCGTGGGAGCAAGGTCGGCATTATACTGGTACTGCTTATAAAAAGCAGCAGCAAGGTCCTCCCAGTTGCGGACGTTAGCTCCTTCCAATTGATAGAACCATTCAAGCTGAGTCCCTGACAGACTGTCTTGAAAGAAATGAACCCAGAGGTTCCTATCAGCAGTATATGGTTGAATCTTTCTGACATACGAGCGGAGGTGTAACTTCAGGCAGGAGACCCCATCATACTTAGCAAAGTCGGGAGCTTTAAACTTGTGTGGGATCACCACCCCAGATGCCAAACCCAAATCTCTGAAGTCAAACCCAGGTATCTTCTGGATCTCTATTGCACTCAACCGGTCTTCAAGTTTCTTATACCTATCCTCAGCAGGAGGATACTGGTCTTCATCAAAGTCAGTGTCATTGTCAGAAACCACAGGGCTAGAAGCCCTCCTTTCTTCTTGATTCTCTCCCCCTCCAGATGAGTGAGATAAATCAACTTCTTGTCTCAACCTGTTCCCAAACCTGTGACCCATATTCAGGAGGACCTTCTTCTTCTTCTTCTTCTTCTTGTCCTTCAAGATAAGAGTCTTCAGATCTTGTTGACCCTTGGCCAAGTTCATGAACATTTCCTGGAACTGAGCATTCTGAGCTTGAAGAGCCTTAATAGCTTGATCAATAGGTGTTTCAGAAGACATGTTGTGCTGAAATAAACAGCGAAGAAGATGAGAAACCTGTAAGGGTACCTGTAATGAGGTGCATGGGAATGGAATGCATATGAAATGATTTCAAATACCTAGGGAGATTCAAATTTGTAAACCAAAATGAAACACACTTTTATTAGATTAAAACTTGAAACAATGTTTAACAAATTCCTTTAAGGCGTTACAAAAGAAATACTGAAAAGCAAATCTAAACTAGAAATAGAAAAAGACATCAGCGCTCCCATGGTAATTTTCCTTTCGTGCTGACATAATCGTTGATTTTCCTCTCAGTCTCCAGCTGCCTTGTAAGCTTCAGGATCTTCCGTTCCTGCTCATGATACTTCTCTCTGTAAGTATCCCTTTCTTCCCTCAACTGGATCCAAGACCTCTTTAATGCCCCAATATCAGTAGGCATGTATGGATGGAGGACCGTATGAGGAACCCCTTCTTCATCAGTATGCTCCATAATTATTGGCAAGACAACTTCGTACGGCATCCCCAGCTTTTTAGCACGGGCTCGAACCCACCAGAGATATGGTTGCATCGAGAGAGAGAAGTCTTCATTCCTAGCTCATGTGGATCATACCTGTTAACCCTATCCCAAGCTCGTATGAACCTGCGGCGATGTCCCTCAACATTCCCCTGGAAGTCAAAGACAATGTTTTGAAGCAGAAGCTCATGAGGATCGTCCCTTCGAGCTCGTCCAAACTGTCGTAAGGCCAAACAAGGATTATAGGTTATTCCTCCTCTAATTCCAAGCAATGGAACATTGGGGTATTCCCCACACTGATCAATAACAGATACTTCTTCCATATCTTTAGTACTCCAAATGATGTCCGTGTGAGCAAGGGATATGATTCTGTAGGCCCAACCTATACCTTCCTCATTCTTCAATACAGATTTGGGGAGGTAAGAAATAAACCACCTCGCCAGCAGCGGTGCACAACACATAAGGGTTCCGTTTCTCCGAGCGGTACGGGCATAAAGAGCATGTAGAATGTCACCTAAGAGAGTGGGAACTGGATTACGGGACATGAAGATCTTGACTGTGTTCACGTCGACGAAAGAATCTAAATTAGGGAACAGAACCAAGCCATAGATGGGGAGTGCCAAGATGTCTTCAAATGCTTGAAAGTCCAAACTATCCCAGAACTGTTGAGCTTGATCAATCAAGAACATAGCCAAGAAGCCTTTAACCCCACTCTGAATGTCCCAGTTAGATACTACATCAGCCTTTGTTAGATGAAGGGATGAAGCAATATCCTCTGGCCTATGAGCTATCTCCAAACCTGTAAAGGGTGTCTGCTCTAGAATAGATATGCCAAGTAAATCAGAGAACTCCTCCAAAGTAGGGACCAACTGATAGTCCGGGAAGGTGAAACAGTGATGCAACGGGTCAAAGAACTGGAACAACACGCTCATCATTTGCTTATCCAGCTTGGAAGTGACCAAACCAAGGAGATGGCCATGTCTTCTAACAAAGGAAGAAGTATCAGGAACCTTTGAAACCAACTCTCTAAGCTGAGCAGGTACCTGCACAAAGCTGATCCGAATGGTATTTCTGCGCATATATGCCATGATCTGCAAAATAGAACAAAGATGAATCCCCTCGGTCTTTGAAATGGTTAGTCTGATGAAATATGCATGCAATGTCATGATGCATGATGTCATGATAGAAACACACCACAGGTATCACAGATAGCAAACATGGTAAGGGAAAATAAGTCACAAAATAGCCCTTAAATTTCAGGCTGGCATGGAGTTTAGGTATTACCCTCTTTCAGTTTAGTTGGTTCAACCTGTCCTAGTAATAGTAACCGAGTTCTAGAGGTTCTCAATATCAATGACCATCCTCAATCGGTCATAATTCCAGTTTAGCAACCTTTTCTTGCAGCCGAAATCATCGCGAGAGTATGGTCTCAATGAGTGTAGCATACTGCTACTTTTCTATGGCTAAGTTGGTCAATTATAGGTTCTAAGGTCAGTTGATGCTTAATGACCCATTAGCAGCCCCATACTCTCCTTGTTCCTCCATAAGGGATATCAGTACCAACTAATGTGTCACACCAACATAGCTACTGCTTCAACCGTATCGGTCTACGCCGTACAGTTCCCTCACAGTCTATTACTACTTACATAAAAGGTATCCCCAGATCCGGGTTAGGATCTATAGTAACTCTGATACAAAGCCCACAAAGATAAAGCAAACAGATCAAACAATTGAAAACAATATAATAAACTATTCCTAAGGTACACCCCACTTATTAACTCCCCAGCAGAGTCTCCAGTTTTGTGATACGGTGGCTAGAACCGGGATCGTGTTTCCCTATTTCGTTAAGGAAATTGCTGGTTTACGTTTTGCGTTTGTTTTCGCAAAATGTCGTGGTAAGCAAGAGTCGCTACCGACTTTTATTTTATCCAACAAGGAAAGGAAAAAGCACAGAAAAATTCCTTTTTCGAGATATCTCTGAGTACGGGGGGTAGATTATAGAAAGGGAAGGTATTAGCACCCTTTCTATCTGTAGTTATCTACGGGCTCTTAGGTACTTGTTCATCATTTTCAAAATTGTTTTCTTTGTGTTTGTGGGCTTTGAAAAGTTTTTGTTTTAACTTCGATTTAACTCTTGCTTCTGTCTTCAAGAGTGTAATGAAGTGTTTTTGAAAACTTGTTTGTAAAGGAGTGTAAGTGCGAAAAAGTTTGTTTTGATTGAGCAAGTACTTAAGAACTAATCTACCTACTCGAAAAAAGAATCGTTCTATGCTTGTTTCCTTTTAGACAATGTTATCCCACTATTAGTGAGTAGGTAGCATCGTCATTGGAGTTTTGAGGGTCAATTCGAAGAGGGACATAAGGTCATTAAAGCAATGTTAGGACGTCTTAGTAATAACCCTAAGGTCTTAGATCAATCATCCGAGGCAACAATATCCGAGGAAACCTTTCCGAGGCAACTTTGATCTTTGGACAAAAGGACGACCACTAAAATATCCTATACTCAATGACCGTTTACCGAAGGCAACCAAGTGGGAGTGTATCCTAGGAGTGCGCATGTGCGAGTGATTCAATTTAGATTATTTATCTTTGCACATTTAGGGTGATCTAATTGTTTTAAAATTAGTCATACATTCTTGTCATGCATCCCTATATCAAACATCTAACAGTTAAATATTTGCGGAATTTAAAGTGCGGAAATTAAACTATGCTATTACAAGGCTTCGGGTATTTACATAGCCAAAAACAAACCCTTTGAAAATAAAGCGATAAAAGTAAATAAACGTCCTAATTTAAACTATTACAAACTGTGAGCAGATACAATAATTGGGTAAAAATAATAATAAAGTGCGCGATGAAAATTAGATCGACGAGAAATTAGGGTTTTGACCCTTCTATCCTAATGAAAATAGAAAATGTTTTTTTGTTGTTTTTAAATATTTTTTTAAGAAAAAGATTAGGTTTTAAAATTAAATGCTAAATTAATTAGTTATTAAATTAAATAATGAAAATAATTACATGACTTATTTTTGGGTTTTTATTATTTTAGAAAAAAATAAAATATAATTAAGTTAGTAATAAAACCTATTTATTCTAATTAATTTTAATTATTTGCAAAAATAGAAATTAAAGTTACCTAAATTAACAAACCTAATTAAATTAATTGATTTTTTTAATAAAAATAAAATCTAGACCTAATTTGTGAAAAATGATATTTTTGTGATTTTTTGATAAAAAGAAAATAATTTAATTGGTTAGTAAATAAATTAAATAAGATAATTAAATGAAATATAAAAATATAAAAGGATAAGAGATGGGCCTGAAAATGGGGGTGTGAAAAGCAATTTCCTGGGCCCAAAACAAAGAAATTCGTTTGACTTTGTGAATCCAGTGTGGCACGCTGACTATGGCTTTTGGTGTTCCTCCCATCATGGCCCTTAGATCTAGCCTCAGGGAACTTGGCATGATTGGTGACGAGGGAGTATGGTGGTCATTTGCTTCATGCACGTATTAAATTACCTGAAAGAAAATAGGAAAATAACAAATGCTGGAGGCAGGGGTCGAACCCCTGACCTCAAGCCTTCCAATGCCTTAACACCTGCCTGGCTACCACTGGGCCATCTTTTTTTGTTGTATGTAATATAAATAAGAAATATTATAAAATAAACAAGCGAAATACACAGATCCTGGCGTGAATTTTCAAATGAGGGAATGATGGTTGGCCATGTATTCGTCTTCTTCCTCTCTTCGTGGGTAAAAGTTTCAAACTTTTACCTACGGACGTTTGTCCGTAGCTATAAGCAATGCTCGTTCAAAAATCCTCCATGAGCCATATAAATGAAACCTAAGGCCATGGTTGAGTTCGTCTCATCATCCTGAACATGATGGTACCCTTCATCAAGGCCAATTTTCCCTGCATATAAAACCCTGATTCGAAGCTCCGAACACTAACAATGGTAAAATTCGCTACAGGCTATATAAATGAAATTAAATGATGCAGAAAGCTTGCATATGTCCCATAGATCAAGAATATATGGTTAATTTATCCTAACAATGCCTAAATCATGCTATTCGAATTTAAGATTTCATGAGTTTCGTGATGGACTTACAGTGCAATACAGGGCCGGAATGGCTTGGTTCTTGATTGCTTTGGCTTGCTGAGAGTCCCAGGAGTCGATTGAGATAGCTAGAAGGCCTTGAGGATGCCTGGAAATAGGATTTCGATTCACCACTTTTTCTTGATTTTTTTCAAATGTTGATTTGCTTGTTGCGCCTGTCTCTAACCTCCTTTTTGAGTCTGCACGCACTCTATATGTACCAAGCAATGTATTAGGGTTGATAAGTTGTATTCAATCTTCCTCCTTCAATGATTTGGATTATGATTTGATACACTTTGAAAACTTTCCAAAATTGGTCCAAATCCAATCTTTTTGTGCACACATGCCTTGATACGAGTCTGATTTGATGCTAGCTATGTAATAAGACCTGAAACAAGCACAAAATCTTTGGTTTTCAATATTTTGGATTTTATGTGATTTGTTTTAATTTAAATTGGATTAATTCAAATAAAAATCAAAATAAATAATAAAAACATGATAAGGATAAGTGGCAATGGCTAAAGCTCATGGACTATGTTGTCAACTCAAAACAAGTAAAAAAGATTGGGCCCATTTGGCAAAATTTGAAGTTTTAGGCATAGTTGACTTTTGGCAATTTTGCAAAAAAAAGTCAACTTCAACAATGCATAACTTCCTCAACTTTGACTCTTTGGAGGTGTTCTTGGACTTTTTTGAAAGCTTGAGATGTCCTATAATCAACCCGTTTGGTATCTTCGTAATTTGATTTTCCATGCTCATGTATGAAGCTTTGACAAAAAAGGTGTTTTTGTTGACTTTTCAAAATGACCTATAATGTCCAAATTCATAACTTCTTGTGAGTTGATATTTTGAACTTTGGAGATGAATATGGATTGTAGGAAATTGCATCCTATTCAAAATGAACTTTGGATGGGTCATTTCGCATAAATTATGAGAAAGTTATGTTTGGTCAAAGTTGAGTTGACTTTTCCTACAAGACCCTAATTTAGCAACTTTTGAGTCTTGATGAATTATGAGCAATCATTGATGAATCGTGATCAACCCTTGACCAAATTATTAAATATCCTTCAAAATTAGGATGTTAACCAAAAATATTGAAGCTTGACTGTATGTGGGGCACAGTTGACTTTTGCCCTAGCATCGTCGATTTTCAGGCCTTTGAGCAATTGACTGAGCAAATTTTCTCTGTAGGGCTTGAAACTTGACATGGATGTTCTTGAGAACATATTACGACAATGTTGAGCATTTGGGATCCCTTGGACTCAAGTATCTTGATGCAACATGAAACCCTAATTTGGGGTAGACTGCTTTAGGAGAGAGTTGGTCTGGCCGAGCAACTTGAGGATCTTTCTTGAAATGTTTTGAGGAATATGGGAGGGAAAATTTTTGGGTACAACAGAGACGCTTTATAAATTTTGTTTAAGGGACTAGATCATTTACCGAAAGGAAACACCGTAGGGTCATCGAGGGATTATGATCTTTAAATTTACGGGTCTTTGCTAAAGCATCCCCATTCTCAAGGGACATGATTGTTTTACTTTCCGAAAGGAAACCAAAGTGGGCATACCTTAGAGGTGTATATGTGCAATGATTCAATTCATTTCATTTATATTTAGTTATTAAGTTTGCTAGTGTTGGATTCCAGTCTTTCCATATAAGCCTAGTTACTAACAGTTAATAGGTACAGGAATTTAAATTGTAGGAATTTAAATTGTAGGAATTTAAATTGCAGGAATTTAAATCTATGATATTACAATGTTTTTCAGGGAGGGGGTATTTACATGTCCAAATGGGGGAAAGAAATTAAAGAAAGTGATAAAGGTAAATCCTAAATTAAGCTATTACATTCAATCAGCAGATACATAAAATATGAAGAAAAAATGTGAAAAGTAAGATAACGCGTGCAAAATGGATCGAGACGTCTAAGAACCTAAAAAAGGAAACTAAATAAAAGAAAATCTTTTTGTTTTTTATTAATAAAAGAAAATAAAGCCTAGGTCTATTTAATTTAAATTTTAAGAAAGATGTCAAAATAATTAATTAATTAGCTTAAAGAGATTAATTTTAATTATAAAAGGCTAAAAGCTAATTTTTTTGTGATTTTGATTTAATGGTTAGTTTAAGAAGAGAAATAATGAAAACAAAAAATAAAGATACAAAGGGGGCATCCTTCGATCCAGAGAGAAAAGGGGGCTTTTCGATCCATGGAAAGATGGGATTTTCGATCCAGGAGGGATGTTGCCTTTAGATCCAGTGAAAGGTGTTACCCTTTGATCCAATGAAGGATGTGGCTTTTGACCCAGAGGGTATTGTCGAAAATGCCTGATAGATCACTTGTGAGGGCACTGAATCTGCAAAGATATGTTAGCCAAAATAAAATCATGACCTGGGTGCAAAACCCAGATCCTTCGATTCTCTACGTATTGGCCTTATTTAGGCTAGATCTGCAACATAAACGTTAGGGACAAAAGAAACAAATAAGGACCTAGGTATCACACCCTGGTCCTTCGATCATGGATGAAAATTGAATGACTATGACATACAAAGAAAATATAGAACTTGATCCCTTACATTTTTCTTACCAATCGTGGTGTATGAACTTGTGGTGTTGGAGATGCCTAGCGTTGGGGCACGCTATCTGCAACCTTCAGGGAGTGAATGGAGGGTTGTTGAAAATTCTTTCGATCTGGATCACTTATTTGATTTTTGATAAACTTTGGTGTGGCTTCTAGGGCAGCGTGTGAGTATGCAAGTAGTCTTTGGGCGTATGTGTGTATGTTCTCTAGTGTATGTATCTCTTATTCGTCTCTAGTCCTTGACCAGTGGTGTGAGTGTCTTGTATTTATAGGAGATGGGGGTGCATGGAAATGGAAAGAGACAGCCATTAACCAAGCCTTGAAGGTCATGAGACAAAAAAATCAGACCCATTAAAAGACGTCCATTTTTGAAATATCCATGCCCCTTTAAGCCTTGGGATGAACCTGGACACATTTGGCTCATTCGAATTCCCTCCAGCGTTGCTCTTCGATTGGCCTTAAGTTGCCTCCTTCGAATGGACTTCTTGTGTACCCTTCGAATGGACCTTCTGCATGCTTCTTCGGATGAACCTCTTGTGTACCTATCGACAGGCTCATGTTCTCATCACTGGGGCTTCTTCGTTTGAACCCCTATTCAGCTAGCCCAAACAAAAACTCTTTCCTGGCCAATCGAAGCTTCCTTTAGCATGAATGTGCTTGTGCATGTTGGTTTGAAACTGGCAGTATGTTGGCTTTTGGGATAGCAGGCCTCTTTGAATATTTTTCTTTCATTTTGACCAAGTAGATCCATCCTTCAACCAGACCCCCTTTTTAGACAGCAATATGTGTTTCCCATCAAAGTGTCCTTCGAATGGGCCTTTCATGTATTCTTTATTTTGAACCAATGTGTGTGTTCTTTTGAAGGGACCACATGCATGCTTTGTGCCTTCTTCTAATGACTCTCCAATGTGTTTCCTTCGACTGGACCTTTGGAATGCTCTTTCTAAGGGGCCATATTGTGTGCCATAGTGCAGAAATTGTGTTGAGGGTTCTTGGCCTTGTGCATTAAAGGCAAGCACAAAGGAAGTATTTGTTTGATGCCTTGAAATCAAGTTGAAAGGAGCCTTTGACTTAGTGAATCGAAGCTTTTGTGATATAAACTTGATCGAAGGGGGTCCAGCGCTCAATCGAAGACTTGTGGACCAAAGCTTGATCGAAGGGTGCCAAATGCCCAATCAAAGACTAGCGAGTCAAGCTTGTATCGAAGGATTTAAATGCCCAATCGAAAACTGTCAATATGCCAATCGAAAGACCCTTTGACATGCCAATCAAAAGACCTTGTTTATCTTCAAAAAATTTATTGTTTTCTTTAATCAAGTGTTTGTAATCACCTATGTAAGAGAAAAATCTTGGAAAAATATGAGAAGACAAATTTTGGGGTACAACAGCTGCCCCTGTTCAATCTTCTTAAACCTAAGGATTTAGATTGGCCTGTCTGCCTTTTGTGATCTGAAGGTGGAAGATGATTGAACACTTGAGTGCCCAGAAATTTGCACTCGCATGAAGTAACACTGATTGTTGATGATGGCGGGAATGGGCTTACAGATTCCATTTGGATAAGATGACAGAGAGTCGGCAGAGATGGGCTTAAAGATTCCATCCAAAGTAGATGATAATTTCACACATGGTCTCTTTAGGGGTTCATATTCCTGCTGTCTGAGGAGAAGTCCGTTGGGGAATGTTGATTGTTATTGTTCTCCTTCTTGAGGAAAACTTTGTGGGGGAGTAGAGTCTAAGAACTTTAGTTGTCCATGGCTCTACTGAGGAGTTATCTCTAGATTGGAGATATGAAAGTTTGCTATTTTTCTGGTTGAAATCCAGGATTCACAGTAATCTGCTGGGGATAATGGAATTAACCGTTATCTGAAAATATATTAGAAAGAGCTTGTGTAGGGCTGTTTCTGGACGAGTCTGTGTTAGACTGCATCTTGATGACGAGAAGGAATTCGTGTAAGATTGCTTCAGGATGGTCGTGTGGATAGTTTTCCTGTCTAGTTTCGGGTATTAATCTACAAGTCAGTTGTTCATAGATAGTTATCCTATCTGGTTTCAGGTATTAATCTGGAACTTGAAAATTGTCGCTCACTGAGATAGTTGTCCTGGCTTGTTATAGGTATTAATCTATGACCTGAGAAAGAAAGATAGTTTTCCTGGCTTGTTACGGGTGTTAATCTTAAATCTCTTCACGTGGATAGCTTTCCTGGCTTGTTACAGGTATTAATCCACAGTCGGTCATCCACAAATAGTTCTCCTTGCTTGTTACAAGTATTAATCCACAGTCGGTCATCCACAAATAGTTCTCCTGGCTTGTTACAGGTATTAATCTGGAACTTGAAAATTGTTGGTCGGTGAGATAGTTGTCATGGCTTGTTACAGGTATTAATCTTCAATCTGCTCATGTAAATAGTTTTCCTGGCCTGTTACAGGTATTAATCCATAATCAGTCGTCCACAGATAGTTCTCTTGGCTTGTTACAGGTATTAATCTGGGACTTGGCAACATTAGTCACATAGATAATTCCTCGTTTAGTTTCGGGCATTAATTTGTGGCCTGCTGTATTTGTTGGTAAACTCGTCTTGCTTCGGGAGTTCATACCACTTGGTTGTGTAGATAGTTTCCCCATCTGGTTTCGGGCATTAATCTTTGACCTGTTGTATAAGTTGATAGTGTTCGTCTATCTACGAATTCAAACTGAAAAGGTAAAGTCAATTTCATGTGATGTCATGATATATGAATTGCATGATGCTCTCAAAATAAATGATACTAGGATATATGCATTGGTGCTGTATATGCTATGATTTTTGTAGAAATGATGTATGAATGCAATGTATGAACGTGTCAGTTGTTCCATTGTTGTATTATTTTCTAGGGGGAAGAATGTAGGTCTTCCAATTTGTTGAAGTTGAAACTCTGGGAGATGAACTTCTATTGTTAGAGAAATAAACTCCATTGGGGAAGATAAACTTCGTGAACTGTTTGGGGATTTTGTTGAAATCCTGTTTGGGAATCCTGAGAAGCTTGGCGAATTTACTGGAGGATCTTTTGTTGGAGCAGTAAATTGGAGATTCTTGCTCCGCTGGGGATATGAGAGCACCCGACACCATTAAGCTGCATGCTGAGAATATGGTGGTGGCCTTGTAGTAGGATGTCCCTGCCTCTGTACTTGTTGGAGAAGGTATCTACTGGGAAAAACATATGCATGGATTTTGTGGATGGCCCTTAGATATTGTCTCGTCTCTTAAAGTCATTAGCAACTGTCTTTCTGTGTTTAGGTGTATATTTGTAAGAAGTAATCATATTCAAATGCATATGTTCAAAAATAATCATTGGACGTTTTCGCACACAAAACAGAAAAAATAAAAAATAAACAGAAGTTTTGCACTTTCAAAGGAATAGTTTTTTATTAACTTGAATAAGCGTCTTTGTACAAGGAGACAGACATCCTAGTAAGAGAATGTCGTCGTAAGAATAGAAACCATGCAAAGATAGTATACAAAGAAAAAACAGCTATGTGAAATAATTCCAATGGGTTCCCATTCCGATATTGCCCTTATGTCTTTAAGCGTCGCATCTCTTTTGATGCTTGTCCGAAGCTGACTGGATTGATTAGTACCACTTGAGCTCGATAGTTGATACTGAAGATTAGCTTTAAGGTGATCCAACGGGACATAGTTATACGCTTTAAATCCATAATTTTTTCCTGGAACGCCCTTTCGGGTTTTCAGTCCACCGGGATACCCTTTTTTGCCCAAGCCGCCTTTTCAGGTTTTCAACTTGCCAGGTGTACATATTTTTTTATGTATATCCCTAATTTTTGTCCGGACCCTTTTGGTTCGCTGGGATGCCCTAATTTTTGCCTAGGCCAGTCGACCTAGCGGGTCTTTGTTTATGTGTAGTATCTTTTAACTATGTCCGCGTTTACTGGGTGCTAAAGGTCGTTACCGTCTATAGTGGTTAAGATCATGGCTCCACCAGAAAATATGCTCTTGATAACAAATGGCCCTTCGTATGTGGGAGTCTACTTGCCCCTGGGATCACCTTGCGGCAGGATAATGCGCTTGATTACCAGATCACCAGCTTGATATACTTGACGTCTGACCTTCTTGTTGAAAGCTTTGATCATACATTTTTGGTACATATGACCATGACAGACGGCTGCGAGCCTCTTCTCGTCAATCAGGTTTAACTGGCCAAGTCGATTCTGAACCCATTCGTCTTCATTCATCCATGCATCCTTCATGATCCACAAGGAAGGGATCTGGACTCCTATGGGTAGGACGACTTCCATACCGTATACCAAAGAAAAAGGAGTTGCCCTTATTGATGTGCGCATTATGGTGCGGTAACCGTGAAGAGCAAATGGTTACATCTCATGCCAATCTGTATATGTCACTGTCATCTTCTGTGTGATTTTCTTGATGTTTTTGTTAGCAGCTTCTACAACACCATTCATCTTCGTCGGGTAAGGAGAAGAGTTATGATGCTGGATTTTTAATTGCGTGCAGAGCTCGGTGATCATAGTGTTGTTAAGATTGGTACCATTATTTGTAATGATTCTTTCTAGAATACCGTACCGACAGATAAGGTTAGGTTCAATGAATCGGGCCACAACGTTCTTGGTAACAGAAGTAAATGAAGTTGCCTCGACCTATTTTGTGAAGTAATCAATGGCAACCAGAATGGAGCGGTGTCCATTAAAAGTCGTAGGTATGATTTCCCTAATCATATGGATGCCCCACATTGTGAATGTCCAAGGAGCGGTCAAGACATTTAAAGGAACCGGGGGTACATGCACCTTATCTTCATAGATCTGGCATTTATGGCAAGTTCGCGAATGCTGATAACAGTCTGCCTCCATGGTGGACCAGTAGTATCCTGCCCGTAGGATCTTTTTAGCCATTGATTTCCCACTAGAGTGGGTGCCGAAGGTACCTTCGTGTAAATCAACCATAATATTTTCTGCCTCACTCTTATCTACACAACGAAGCAAGGTAGAATCATGATTGCGCTTGTCAAGGATCACATTATTGAGAAAGAATTTGACAGAGAACCTTCTTAGAAACTTCTTATCATTGACTGAAGCTCCCTCATGATACTCTTGGGCTTCGAGATATCTTTTGACTTCATAGAACCAAGGATTGTCCACTACTTCTTCAATACCAATCGCGTGACAGTATGCTGGCTTATCCATCCTCTCAATGGTGATTTGAGGAGCTTCATTGTCCCACCTAACCTTGAACATGGACGACATCGTAGCTAGCGCATCCACTAATTGATTTTCCTCTCATGGAAAATGCTCAAAGGTGATTTCTTCAAAACACGGAATCAATATCAACACATGTTCTTTGTAAGGGATGAGATTAGGATGCTTCATGTCTCATTCTCCTTTTATCTGACTGATTACTAGAGCTGAGTCTCCAAATACACTCAAGAATTTGATCCTTAAGTCGATAGCAGCTTTGAGACCCACGATACATGCTTCATACTCAGCCATATAGTTGGTACAATTGAAACATAACCTGGCAGTGAAAGGAGTATGACAGCCTTCAGGAGATATGAACACAGCACTGATGCCATTTCTAAGAGAGTTGGAAGCTCCATCAAAAACCATAGTCCATCGGGATCCTTTTTCAGGTCCTTCATTCGGTCTAGGTTCTTCATAATCAGTTACTAACATGATGTTCTCATCCGGGAACTCAAAATTCATGGATTGGTAGTCGTCCACAGCCTGATGAGCCAAATGATCAGCTAGTACACTTCCCTTAATTTCTTTCTGGGTTGTATACTCAAAGTCGTATTCGGTCAGGATCATTTTCCATCTTGCTATTCTTCCGGAGAGAGCGGGCTTCTCGAAGATGTACTTGATAGGATACATTTTAGATATCAACAAGGTAGTGTGAGTCAGCATATACTGTCTTAGTCGGCGAGCAGCCCATGCCAAAGTGCAACAAGTTTTCTCGAGCATTGAGCATCTTGTTTCACAGTCGGTAAACTTTTTGCTAAGGTAGTATATTGCATGCTCTTTTCGACCAAACTCGTCATGCTGCCCCAACACACACCTCATTGAGTTCTTTAATACTGTTAAGTACATGATCAGAGGTCTTCCTTTAACTGGTGGCATCAAAATTGGAGGCTCTTGGAGATATTTTTTAATTTTGTCAAA
This sequence comes from Vicia faba, assembly GCA_948472305.1. NCBI lineage: Eukaryota > Viridiplantae > Streptophyta > Magnoliopsida > Fabales > Fabaceae > Vicia > Vicia faba. The sequence goes on along the minus strand of OX451740.1, from coordinate 134,736,899 downwards.
GGCATACTGGAAGTCGTCATTCCACTTCATTGCTTGATCTTTCTTAAGTAATTTGAAGATTGGCTCACAAGTAGCGGTCATATGTGAAATGAATCTGGCAATGTAGTTCAGACGTCCAAAGAATCCCCTAACTTCCTTCTCGGTGCAAGAAGTTCGCATTTCTTGTATAGCTTTGACCATTGTAGGGTCCACTTCAATACCTTTGCCGCTGACGACGAATCCTAAGAGTTTACCGGATCTTACTCCAAAAGTGCACTTATTCGGGTTCAACCTCAGCTTGTACTTCTTCAACCTTTCAAACAGCTTCTGTAGGTGATCAAGGTGCTCCTCTTCAGTCTGAGACTGGCTATCATATCATGAACATAGACCTCTATCTCGTGATGGATCATATCATGAAATAAATCTATCATGGCGCGCTGATAGGTTATCCCGGTGTTGTTTAGTCCAAAGGGCATAACTTTGTAGCAGAAAGTGCCCCACTGTGTGACAAAGGTCGTCTTCTCCATGTCCTCGGGTGCCATTTTGATTTGATTATACCCCGAGAATCCATCCATGAAGGAGAATACTTTATGTTATGCGGTGTTGTCAACTAGAACATCAATATGGAGAAGCGGAAAGTTATCCTTGGGGCATGCCCTGTTAAGGTCTCTGTAATCCACACACATACGTACCTTACCATCCTTCTTAGGTACTGGAACGATATTAGCAACCCATTGCGGATAAGAGGTGATATCTAAGAAACCGATATTGAATTGTTTCATGACTTCAGCCTTGATCTTTTCTGACATATCCAGCCGCATACGATGAACCTTATGTTTCACTAGAGGGCAATCCTCTTTTGTAGGTAGGCGATGAACCACAATATCAGTGTCAAGTCCCGGCATGTCTTTGTACGACCAGGAAAAAACCTTAACATAGTCATGTAGCGTCTATATTAACCTCTTTTTGACACTATGTTCCAGATCAGTACCTATCTTGACTTCTTTCTTGTCCTCTTTAGTACCCAGGTTAATTGTCTTAACCAGCTCTTCATGAGGCTGTATTGCCCTTTCTTCCTGTTATAACAGTCTGGCAAGTTCTCCTGGTACTTCATAATCTTCCTCACCTTCTTCCCTGGCTTGGTAGATCGGATTTTCAAAGTCATAATGAGCAATAGCAGAACTGTTATCAATGCGATCTAGAGTGGATGTAGATCTGCAGTTTTATATGTGGGTGTGTGTAAGAGCATAGTTGTATATTTGATAAAGTAAAGAAGCATAAAAGAAAAACAAAGAGCGTAAAATTTGCATGTGAAACGTCCAATGTTTTATTGATGACATATGAAAATGAAATAATAAACCTCACAAATAGACCATTATGTCTCGGGTAGGACACAAGGCTTTAACAATTCAATTGTTCAAATATTACATTTCCTTAAAACGAAAAGACAAATTACTCTTGAATAAAAGAAATGGGAACAAAATCTTTAGCCTCCCAATTGTTGAGTCCACTGCTGATGGTTGGGAAGATCCACTTGTCCAGGTCATGGTCACTATCATTGTCTTCCAGAGCATTAACTCCATGGTTGTTGATCCGTAAAGGTGGTTCCCCGATGCGAGCATGACGAACAGCTCTCTGGGCTCCTGAAGTAAAACCCAAACCAAATTTGTCATATTTGTAGGGAATATCCGGAAGTTGGTCCCAAATTGTACACCCACCTTCTTCAATTACTTCCTTGGCATCTCTCAAAGAAGCCATCTTCAGCGGAGGCCTAGTAGTCTTAGGAACATTGGCAGTTGTCTTGGTTGCAGCAACGGTTTATGGAATCTCCTTAAAGTTCTAACAGGGAGTCTCAATGAACTCGCCGTCCATTTCAATGTACCTGAAAGAGTTCAGGTGGCTCACCATGTCCTCTTCCTCCCCATGGACTGTGATAATCTTCCCATTGACTGGATACTTCATCATCTGATGTAGGGTGGAAGTCATGGCACCAGTCCCATGGGTCCAGGGTCGACCCAATAAACAGGATTAAGATGGGAGGATGTCCATCACATAGAAAGTGGAATTAAAATTCTGAGTACCCACTTTGATAGGGATGTCCACCTCCCCATGCACCATTATTTTGGAACCATCAAAAGCCCTCACCACAATGTTACTAAGTTTCAGAGTCAATCCTTCGCATTCCAATTTGTCAAGAGCCTTCTTAGGTAAGACATTCAGTGACGAACTTGTGTCCACCAGAACATGGGCTAATGTGGTGCCCCTGCACTTAATGGAGACATGCAGGGAATCATTGTGTTTCCTTCCCTTGGGAGTTAAATCTGCATCAGAGAATCCCAAGCCATTGTCAGCAGTCAGGCTGGCCATGCAATTCTCGAATTGATTAGTGGAGGTCTCCTGAGGTACGTGGGCAGACTTCAGGAATTTTACTAAAGCCTTGGCATGGGCTTCAGAGCATAATAATAGGGCTAGCACTGAGATTTTGGAAGGGGTCTTCCCCATTTGTTCAACCACATTGTAGTAACTCTTCTTGATTATTTTTAATATCTCTTCTATCTCCTTTTTAGAAGCCTCAGGGATGGCTTCTGAATACGCCTTTGTTCAGACAGGCTTAACCAATACTTCTTTGCCCCGAGTCTCGGTTGACTCGGTAACAGGGATAACAGTAGGACTAACAGTAGGAGTAACCATAGGAATACTGACAGGAGCTGCAGCAGGAATAATCACCGGAGTAGTAATAGGAGTACTAGTAGGAGCAGAAGCAGCAACAGGGATGATCACGGGAGTAGAAACAGTTTTAGGAGAGATCTCGGGAGAGAAAACTCTTCCGCTTCTTGTTATCTTACTGGTCCTAATGATATTGGTGACGTCAGGATCAATACCTTCGGCAACTTTGTCTTTGATAGCCAATAGGTCTTGCTTGACGCCATGGTAATAAACGCCAGCCCCATAATTCCAGGGAACAACTTTATCCGAGGAATATGGTATTGGCCCCAGCATGGTGATGATCAGGGGAGCAAACTTCGGAACAGATGTAATCCTGATGGGTCTTTTGGTGGAGACCCTGGGAGGATTGTCAGAAATGGTGATTATTGACACATCTTCATATGAATTTCTGGCAAGAGGAACTTTCTCAAACAAGATTTCTTTGTTAACCATCAGGCACTGGACGCCCATCTTCAACAACAAACATCCATCTGGTAGAGACATTCATAAGTGGAAACCTTCACCATAACCCAGAAATAAACCGGCGCTCAAAATATTCTCTTTTGCAGTTAGACGAGGAGTAGCTAATTCATCCATGGAAGAAACAAAACGGTCATCATCAATAGCATTGACACCTTGGCCATGTTTAGGCATTGGCGCAGTTATTACGTTAGGTGTCTCGGGAGCATCAAATTCAATCTCCTTTGCCTTAATCAAATCATGAACCTTGCTCTTTAAAGCCCAACAGTCATTTGTATCATGCCCTGGAGTTTCGGAATGGTAGGCGCATCGAGCATTCGGATTGTAGCGGAGAGAGGCAGTATTAGGATTCTTCGGGGCCTCTTTCAGAGTCACCAGGTTGGACTTCAGCAGATGTGGTAAAACCTGGGATAAGGTCATGTTGATTCGAGTAAATTGTATTCTAGGCGCATCTGGTTTGCGCTGATTGTTTCATTGTTGGTTTGAAGCCGGATTGGAAATCATAACAGTCCCTACCGTCGGACGACACTCAGTTTTATTGTGATTTCTTTGGCTATAAGAAGCATTGACCTCCTTCTTTCCTATGACAGGCTTCCTTGCAGAACTGGAGGATGCATCTCTCTAGATTTTTCCACTTTTAATACCAGCGTCTACTCGTTTACCAGTCATTATCAGTTCAGTGAACCCAACAGACGAACTTGCAATTAGATGGTTAAAGAACGGCCCGGATAATATGCCCACGAACATGTCCACCAGCTCCCTATCAGACAATGGAGGATGGACTCTTCCCTCAAGGTCTCTCCATTTTTGGGCATAATCCTTAAAACCTTCACCGGAACCCATAGACATACTTTGTAACTGTGTACGAGTCGGGGCGAGGTCGGCATTATATTGGTACTGCTTGTTAAAAGCAGCAGCCAGATCTTCCCAATTGCGGACGCTGGTTCTCTCCAATTGATAGAACCATTCTAGCTGAGTCCCTGTTAAATTCTCCTGGAAGAAATGTACCAACAGATTGCTGTCAGTAGTGTGGGCTTGAATCTTCCTGACATACGACCTTAAATGAAGCTTAGGACAGGAGACACCGTCGTACTTGGCAAAGGTGGGGACCTTGAATTTATGCGGGATGACATCCCCTGAAATCAGTCCTAGCTCCTCAAAATCCATCTTGAGTATCCTCTGGATCTCCATAGCATTGAGCCAATCTTCTAGTTGTTTGTATTTATCATCAGTGGGGGGATACTGCTCCTCAGAATAGTCAGGTTCCTCTTCCTCATACCCTGGGTTGTTGTTTTCTTCCACAGGCTTCTCTTCTTGATTGTCCCCCTCATTTGACGGGGTCGCGAAATCTATAGCCCGCTTAACCGGTCCTCTGATCCTTCTTTCCAAATTCACTACACCAACTAGTTTCTTTGGCTTCTTGGTCTTCTCTTTGAGGATTAAAGATTTCAGGTCTTCTTGCCCCTGGGCCAGAGCCAGGAACATTTGCTGAAACTGAGCGTTCTGAGCTTGAAGATCCTTTACTGTTTGTTCGAGATCCATTTCTTTTTCTGAAATAAACAGCGAAAATAAGAAACCTGTCTTGAAACCTATTTATGCAATGATATGTATGATATACATATGCAATGTTTTCAAGGACTTCGGGAAATTTAAATTTGTGAACCAAGATGAGACAAAGATTTTACTAGTAGAATTCAAAATACAATTTTCTTTTAGGCTTACAATTGAAAATTTCTAAAATCCAAGAAACCAGGTTTCCCATGGGTGCTTCCTCTTTATGCCGAGATAGACATTAAGACTTTTTTCTTCGTGAAGTTGCTATGTAAGCTCCAACATTTTCTTCTCATTGACATAGAAATGATCTCTAAAGGTATCTCGGTCTTTCTTCAACTGAACCCAGGATCTCTGCAGCTCTTCAAGATCAGTGGGTATGTCAGGATGGAGAACTATATAAGGAATATCTCCTTTGGTGATGGGCTCCATAACCACTGGTAAGATGGCTATATATGGCATTATAAGGTTCTGGGCGCGAGCTCGTACCCATTTGAGATAAGGTTCCATAGGGATGGAAGTTTTAGGCCCTAAAGTCTTGGTGTCAAGTCTGTTAACCATGCCCCAAGCTCGTACGAACCTCTGACGATACCCTTGAACATCATCCTCGTAGTTAAACATAATGCCCTGGATAAGCATATCGTGGGGACCATCCCTTCGAGCATAACCAAATTGTCTCAAAGCCAGACAAGGATTATAAGTTATGCCTCCCCTAATGCCAAGTAGTGGGACATTAGGGAATTCCCCGCAGTGGTCAATGACAGAAATATCTTCCATAGATCGGGAATACTAGAGAATATTCGAGTGAGAGAGTGACATTATCCTTCGCGACCAACCCGAACCTTCTTCATTCTTCAATACTGATTTAGGGAGTTGTGAAATAAACCACCTTGACAGAAACGGCACGCAACACATAAGAATCCCTTTTTCTCTTTATGGTGCGAGTGTGGAGGGTATACAAGATGTCTCCGAGTAGAGTAGGCACAGATTTGCGAGAGAGGAAAACCTTGATAGCATTCACATCTATGAGTAAGTCTGGATTAGGGAACAACACTAAACCATAGATTAGAAGGGCTAGAACCTCCTTGAAAGCTTGGAAATCTAAATCATCCTAAAAATACTGAGCCTTCTCTAATAGGAATTTGACTAGAAAACCCTTCACTCCGCTTCTTGTTTCCCAGTTGGATACAATGTCAGACTGTTTCAGATGCAAAGTTGTTGCAATAAGTTCTGGCTTTGGAGCTTCTTCTAGCCCGGTGTAAGGCATCTGATCAAGAATAGGTATACCCAATATTTGAGATAATTCTTCCATGGTGGGTACCAGTTGATAGTCTGGGAAAGTGAAGCAATGGTGTTTAGGATCAAATAATTGAAAGAGTACACTCATCATCTTCTCATCAAAGCCCGAGGTAACTAGATTGATAATCCGACCATATTTCTTGGTGAAAGAGGAAGTCTCAGGAACCCTTGATACTAGCTCTTTGAGTTGGAGAGGTATTCTTACAAAGCTGATTCAGATAGTATTTCTATGAGCGGAAGCCATGATCTGCAGAATAGAACAAAGTAAAATTCCTTTGGTCCTTGAAATGGTCAGTGTAATGAAAAGTGGATGTTATGATGCATGATGTCATGTTTAAGCAAACTAATCATACATAAGCAAAACACACAAGTCCTTAGGTTTACGCTTGCATGGAAATTACAAGTAAGTACCCTCTTGAAGTTTAGTTGGTTCAACCTGTCCTAGAAATAGTAACCGGGTTCTAAGGAGTCTCGATATCACTGATCTTTCTTTATCGAGCATTATTTCATCTTAGAAATCTTTTCTTGCAGTCGAAACATCTCGAAAGTCTAATCTCAATGAGTGTAGCATCGAGTATCAACCAATCCCCAGCTTTACACCGAGGTCGGCTATCTCACTACTTTCTAACAGCCAAGTTTGTTCAACTAAGGTTCTAAGGTCCATTAGTGCTTCACGACACCACACGGCGGCCCCGTATTCTCCTCGATTCAACACAAGGGATACTGGTACCAACCAAAGTGTCACACCAACACAACTATCGCTTCAACCATATCAGTCTATGCCATACAGTCTCCATGATCTATTGTTGTTTACCTAAACAGATGCCCCCAGATCCGGGTGTAGGATCTATAGTAACAACCCAAACAACCCTCCTAGGATAAAGCATACAAAGTACAAAAAAGCAGTTAAATAATGAAATAACTCTAAGGTAAACCCCACTTTTATTTTTCCCCAGCAAAGTCACCAGTTCTGTGACACAGTGGCAGAACCAACTATTATAATGGTTTTGCGTTTGTGTTTGCAAATGTTACGGTAATCAAGAGTCGCCATTGACTTTTCTTTTATCCAAATTAAGGAAAGGGTGAAAAGAACAGAAAAAGACCTTTTAGAGAGTTTTCTGGGTAAGGGGGGTAGATTATGGAAAGGGAAAGTGTTAGCACCCTTTCCATCTGTAGTTATTTACAGGCTCTTAGAGGTTTGTTCATTTTGAAATACCTTTTTGCTTTGTGTGTTTGAAAATGTTTTGAAAATGCCTTAGTATGGCGAACTTTGTAATGTTTCTCGGGATAGTGGAGAAAGCATACAAAGTGTTTTGAAACTGTTTTTTTGAAAAGTAGTACTTGTGTAAGTGCAAAATGTTTTGAGAAAACTTCTAATAGCTATCTACTTTGTACTTGAAAAGGATCGTTCTTTTCCTCTTTTCCTTTAGACAGTGCTATCCTATTATTATTGAGTAGGTAGCCCTAGTCGTTGGATGTTTGAGGGATATTCGAAGGGACATACAGTCATAAAGGCAACATGTCGAGACGCTTTAGCAATTATGTTTAAGGGACTAGATCATTTACCAAAAGGCAACATTGTAGGGTCATCGAGGAACTATGATCTTTTGATTTATGGGTCTTTACTAAAGCGTCCCCATTCTCGTGGGACATGACTGTTTTACTTTCCGAAAAGCAACCAAAGTGGGCATACCTTAGAGGTGTATATGTGCAATGATTCAATTCAGTTTATTTATCTTTAGTTATTAAGTTTGCTAGCGTTAGATTTCAGTCTTTCCATACAAGCCTAGTTACTAACAGTTAATAGGTACATGAATTTAAATTACAGGAATTTAAATCTACGCTATTACAATATTTTTTGCGGAGGGGGTATTTACAAGTCCAAATGGGGGAAATAAAATAAAGAAAGTGATAAATGTAAATCCTAAATTAATCTATTACATGCCATCAGCAGATACATAAAATATGAAGAAAAAAATTGATAAGTAAGATAACGCATGCAAAATGGAACGAGACGTCTAAGAACCTAAAAAAGGAAACTAAGTAAAAGAAAATATTTTTGTTGTTTTTTTTAATAAAAGAAAATAAACCCTAAGTCTATTTAATTTAAATTTTAAGAAAGATGTAAAAATAATTAATTAATTAGCTTAAAGAAATTAATTTTAATTATAAAAGACTAAAAGCTAATTTTTTTGTGATTTTTATTTAATGGTTAGTTTAACAAGAGAAATAATGAAAACAAAAAATAAAGATACAAAGGGGGGCATCCTTCGGTCCAGAGAGAAAAGTGGGGCTTTTCGATCCAGGGAAAGATGGGATTTTTGATCCAGGAGGGATGTTGCCTTTCGATCCAGTGAAAGGTGTTACCCTTCGATCCAATGAAGGATGTGGCTTTCGACCCATGTGGCATTTTCAAAAATGCTTGATAGATCACTTGTGAGGACATTGAATCTGCAAAGATATGTTAGCCAAAATAAAATCATGACCTGGGTGCAAAACCCAGAACCTTCGATTCTCTACGTGTTGGCCTTATTTAAGCTGGATCTGTAACATAAACGTTAAGGACAAAAGAAACAAATAAGGACCTGGGTATCACACCTAGGTCCTTCGATCATGGATGAAAATCGAATGACTATGACATACAAAAAAACTTGATCCCTTACATTTTTCTTACCAATCGTGGTGTATAAACTTTTGGTGTTTGAGATGCATAGAGTTTGGGCACGCTCTCAGCAACCTTCAGGGAATGAATGAAGGGTTATTGAAAATTCTTTCGATCTGGACCACTTAGGTGATTTTTGATCAACTTTGGCGTGGCTTCTGAGGCAGCGTGTGCGTATGCAAGTAGTCTCTGGGCATATGTGTGTATGTTCTCTAGTGTATGTATCTCTTGTTCGTCTCTAGTCCTTGACCGGTGGTGTGAGTGTCTTGTATTTATAGGAGATGGGGGTGCGTGTAAATTTCAAGAGACAACCATTAACCAAGCCTTGAAGGTCATGAGACAAAAAATTTAGACCCATTAAAAGACTTCCATATTTGAAATATTCATGCCCCTTTGAGCCTTGGGATGAACCTGGACACATTTGGATCCTTCGAATTCCCTCCAGCGTTGCTCTTCGATTGGCCTTAAGTTGCCTCATTCGAATGGACTTCTTGTGTACCCTTCGAATGGACCTTCTGTATGCTTCTTCGAATTGACCTCTTGTGTACCCTTCGACTGACTCATGTTCTCATCACTGGAGCTTCTTCGTTTGAATCCCTATTCAGCTAGTCCAAATGAAATCTCTTTCCTAGCCAATCGAAGCTTCCTTTGGAATGAATGTGCTTGTGCATGTTGGTTTGAAACTGGCAGTATGTTGGCTTTTGAGCCAGCAGGCCTCTTTGAATATTTTTCTTTTGTTTTAACCAACTTGATCCATCCTTCGGCCAGACCCCCTTTTTAGACAACAATATGTGTTTCCCATCAAAGTGTCCTTCGAATGGGCCCTTTGTGTATTCTTTGTTTTGAACCAATGTGTGTGTTATTTTGAAGGGATCACATGCATGCTTTGTGCATTCTTCGAATGACTCTCTAATGTGTGTCCTTCGACTGGACCTTTGGAATGCTCTTTCGAAGGGGCCATATTCTGTGCCATAGCGCAGAAACTGTGTTGAGGATTCTTGGCCTTATGAATTTAAGGTAAGCACAAAGGAAGTATTTTTTTGATTCATTGAAAGCAAGTTGAAAGGAGCCTTTAACTTAGTGAATCGAAGCTTTTATGGTTTAAACTTGATCGAAGGGGTCCAACGCTCAATTGAAGAATTGCGGACCAAAGCTTGATCGAAGGGTTCTAAATGCCCAATCTAAGATTAGCGAGTCAAGCTTGTATCGAAGGATTTAAATGCCCAATCGAAAAATATCAAGATTCCAATCGAAAGACGCTTTGACATGCCAATCGAAAGACCTTGCTTATCTTCAAAAATTTATTTATTTTCTTTAATCAAGTGTTTGTAATCATCTATGTAAGAGAAAAATCTTGGAAAAATATGAGAGAGCAAATTTTGGGGTATAACAGAAAGCTTCAAAGAGTATGCCCAAAAATAGAGAGATATCACAGGAAGGGTTCAACCTCATTTAGCTAATAGGGAATTAGTTGACATGTTCATTAGCACGCTGACAAGTCCTTTCTATCATTATCTACTTGGAAATTCTTCAGTCGGTTTCACTGAACTGACATTGATAGGGGAACATGTTGAGAATGGAATCAGAAGTGGTAAAATCCAGGTTCCTACCTCTTCCGGTACTTAGAAGAAGTCATACAACGGGAAGAAAGAGTCCAATGATGTGTATGACCAAAAGGGTCGTAATAAGAGAGGCCACAACCAATATGTGGGGGCAGTATTGATCTTTAATCCTGCACCAGTGCAACAACGACAACAGGGTAATCAGTGTAAGCAGGATACACCCAAAAGATAATTTACCAAAATCAACATGTCATTGAATCAAGCATTGCAACACATGTTGAAGGGAGAGTTAATTACGTTGAAGGATCCTCCTCAGAATCCCAATACTTTTGCTCCTAACTATCATCCCAATGAAAGGTGTGCATATCATTCTAATAGTTTTAGACATGATACGAATGGTTGTTGGGCATTGAAGAACAAGATTCAAGATATGATTGATGCTAAGGAGATAGATTTTGACCCTCTTGAGACTCCTAATGTGATCACTACTCCCATGCCAAATCATGACTAAGATTGAGAGTGTCCAGTTCATTTGAATTTTCAGTTGTAATTTCTTTTGTTTGTTCGAACACTTATCTTTATGTCAAACTTTGTTTTTTTTTTCATTAATTCATTGCATATGTTTGTCTTAAATTAATCCATTCGTTTTCACTATATTTAAACTATGCTTTTTACTTCCTTTTTATGATATTCAACTCTCGTTAAAAGCTATAAGCATTTAGAGGGAGGATGACGAAAATGATACCATAATCTCATACAATATAATTTTAAACAGACCTTGCTAACGATGTACAAGCGTTGCTTCAATTCCTAAACACTGGAGATATAAGGAAGTTAATCCCTAGTCAACCCCTTTGAGCCTAAGAAGTAGGAGTTTTATTTTTCACGCAAATTAAAACTCTTAATCATAACCTGGGGCAGAGTAGTTTCTCAATTAATTTAATTGTGTATTCAATCGCAAGTTTTTCCTTCGTACACAACAGGTAGTATCGAAGACATCCTTACAAATTAAAAGTCGGTGATGGTTCCCCGTAATCATTAAGTTGGGCAGTCATTATCTTTTAAAAGAAAATCCCGCTAAGTCGAACCTATGAAGGAGACTTAGGGGAAAACTAGGGCATCCCGCTAACTGTAATCGCAAACAAAACAGTTTAGGAAAAAGTTAGGGATAATAAAGTCAAAAAGAGGTCGCTACAAATCCTCAACAAAAGAAAGATGTTACAAGAAAAATGACTACCTTCTCAAATAAACTTTTGATTTCTGAACCATCACCAAGTATCAGTGCTATAATTCCAAACTCTATTGGAACCTAAATGCTTAATTAACTAAGTATAGGACTGAAGGACATCATGGAGAATGGGTTGAGTACAAATAAACTTTGAGCCTTTATCTTTTGTTTCTTAAACTGTGGACCAAGCCATATTACAACCCTTCAAAGTCCTAACTGAAGCATGAGTTAGTTCGAAAACATATTGTTACAAAAAATATCCTGACTCCTGTAAGGCTTACTATAAATCCTGAGTTAATATCACATTCTTAAAAATTTTGTTTTACTAAAAAATGCATTTTTTAAACTTCAAGACAGATATAAGCTTTGCATTTTAATACCACTGTTTGTATATGACTAAGTGTTTGACAGCAGATAAATTCGCATGACGAATATTCAATGAATGAAAATCCTCCCAATGGACAGAATTACTTCAGAGGATGGGTCAAAGAGAAAGACACTTCCAATAATAGGCCTTTTATGGACCCAATTGGTTATAAATCAAGGGGAATGACATGTTATTGTCCAACTCATCTGTGGCAGTCAAGTCAAGATTCAAAGAATCTTTCAAAAGGGCTAAATAGTCAGGGGCAGATCTCCATCTGAATCACTTGGGGAATGTTATATTGATCATGAGTTTCAGAAAAAGCCACTATGAAAATTCAATCTTCGGTATAACTAAATTTCTTGTCTATGTCAGTAGTATTAGACGGTGTCATTATACCGTGACAGTTCTTAGAAAAATACTGAGGAAGGTCAAGAATATCAGAAACCCGGTGATCAATGGTTGATCAATAACTTCAAACATCGGTTGCACCTGACTAACCCCATGGGAAAATTATAACGCCCCAATAATTTAATTAATTATTTAATTAAAATTATTAGTTGGAGTTGAGCAATGTTGTGAATTATTGTTAAGTTGTTCTGTGACATTATTTAATTAAATGGTGGTTCAATAATATTAAATATATTGGAGCATTATAAGATTAATTGTTGGGCTTATTTAAGTGATGTCATATAGTAAATATGGGAGTGTGGATATTGGCCTAATAAGAATTACTAGAATTACAAGGTTAAGTGGATATAAAAGGAATTAGGTTAATTGAGAAAAAGTGAGAGAATAGATGGGAAAAACTCATTCCCGTTTTTATTGCAGCAGTCTCACTAAATCGTCAATCCTTGATTCGTTAACCGTTGGATCATGCTAAAATTGTGACGGTAGATTCGTAACACCTATATCTAACTTTTGACTGTTGGGATCTACAAAATAAGGTCAGAGTTGGGAGATATCATCATCGCACTGTAGTTGCATATTTGGGAAAATTTTCAGCTTTGATTCTGATCTAGAGAGAAAAAAATCTTGGAAGACTTTGGTACAAGAGAAGTTGCAGAGAAGAGAAAAATAAGGGTTTTGAGGAGAATAAGAGGGATACGTGGAAGTTACATCAAGCGGACAAGAGGAGATTCAATCGGAGACCCTCAGAGGTACCTTTAATCCAAACCAGGTAAGGGTGAGGTTCAATCTCTATAATCGGGAATATGATAAATCGTATGTGGGGTTGGGTTGTATAAATTTGTGCCATGAATTGTTGTCGATTCGTTTATATTGTGATTCTGTGAAGATTATCAGTCCTGCAATTTTAGTTATCAGTGAATGTTCATAATGTGTTGATGAAGTTGTTCCGCAATTTATTTAAATCATATTTCTGTTATGATGTTGTTATGGCTATTATTGAGTTGTTGTCCTGAGATGAGACTCGAAAGAACATATAGGTGTGGTGGAAAGACTATGTCATATCTTATATTATTAATAAGTTAATATAATTAGTAAAATAATTTAGTATCAGATTGGATTAAAGAAGTTGCAGGAATAAATTGTAATACTTTAGTCAAATGAATAGCAGGATGTATATGTAAGAGTAGCAGAAATAATAATGTATGGACTAATTTAGCTGAGCATTGTTACGAAGTATCAGTAGATGTAGGAATTGAAAATTATCATACAAAAAGTATAACAGAGAATTTCAGTAACAGGATGAATAAGTTGAAATTGGTTTTGGTTTATAACTAATATTTGTCACTGGCAGGAAGTTGTAGTAATAGAAGTTGTAGATAGCAAACAAGTAGTTTTGGCGGAAACCAATAATAAGAGTAAGCTAAATAACAGAGGTAGCATAATTTAGTAGAATAAATTGATTAGTAGCAGTATAAATAAATAGTAATAATAACAGTATATAAAACAGTACCGATTAGCCGAATTTGTAGATTTATGCGGTAAAAGTAGTTAACCGGAATTAGTTGAAGTTATCGGAGTGAGTCATATATACATATGGGTATTTTTAGTTGGTTTGTTTTGTTAGAAATATGTAGAATAAATTTGATTTGCAGGTGAAGTCGAATTAAGTTGAATGGTTCCGGTTTATGGAATTGTGTTGTATACCTTGCTGAAAAATATGAAATTACACGTGATAATGAACTTGGTTGAATTGCCTCTATTTATGGGCAATATTATGTTGTAGGCATATGGCCAATTTTGAGATGTTGTGATTGTCTCTGCGAATTCTTGTTGATAATGTGAAGTTGCAGAGAGTTTAGATGATGATTAATTATCTCTATTTACTAGTAAGAATGGTGATTTGGGCTTATGCTTTGCGATGAATGATGATTGTTGTTAGTATGTGATGGTGCATTCATTGAGTCAAATACATTTGCATGATCTGTGATGGCCTGTATTGGCAGATTTTGTGAAGGTCTGTATTGGCAAACTGCGAAGAAGGCTTATGCCTTGTTGATGCCTCTATTAATTGGAAATTTTTAAGTTGGGAGTTCTGCTCCGATGGTACCACATACATGTGTATTGTGATTGAGTCGCATTTGATGTTGCATCTTAAGTTGTGGTGAAGATAGATTCGTTGTTGCTTTATGTTTTTGACTTGTTGTGACAAGTATTATCTAAAAGCTGTGAATTTAGTAGTTATGTCGTGTTGATGTTTTATTGTGATTAAAGTTGTTTGTAAGTTGTGAAGTGGTGATTTTATATGATCTAATTTAATATATTATTTATCATACGACTAATTATATAGTTTGATATCTCACCCCTTCTGTTTTAATGTTGCCCTCTGTTGGTAATGTGCATGTAATCAAGAAGGATAGTTATTACCTCTTTAGTTCGAGTCGGTGTTGTCGCTCTGATACGTAGAACTCGGGGGGATGAACGCTTGATGTTTAGTTGATTATTATTTTAGTTTCTAAATTTTTAAGTTGATTACATGAAATAATTGTTGTCTTGAGGTTGTTTTAGTTGAATAAAAGATGTTAAGTGAATTGAAGTTGAGTATGTATATTTTGTTGCTTATCAATAAAAATTTGTTTTATTTTGAAGAATAAATCAGATTGTTATTGGTTCATCTGAGTTAAGTGTTATGTATCTGTTTTTATGCGATTAAATGAAGATTGATTTTTAGTTGAAAATGTAGCATCCTATTTATGTTGAACTCTGATTTTCTTATTATCCGCCGAGTAGAAATGAGGTGTTACATTAGTGGTATCAGAGCAGGTCGGTCCATCCGACCAAGTTGTCTAATGTTGTCTGTTCCTTAGTGCGCGACAAGTGTGTGAAACATTGTCGATACTTGTTTGCCTTAATTGCAGGAAGTTGGTTGAAGATAAGTGGGGGAGAAACTCTGTTTCTCGAATATGTTCAATTGAAAGGTGTTAGTTCGGTGTGCTGCCGACGACGACAATGTAAGAATTGTTGGAGTCTTATTGTTCCCGAATTTGAAGGTGACTTGGATTCAAGGTCTTGTTGTTAGTTGAGTTAGAGCGCCTTGAGATGAATTGATCAGACATTGTTGGTGCTTACTTCTCGAAGAATGAAGAGCAATGTAATATTTGTTGATTTACGAAGAAAGTGTAAGATGTCGATGTTTGAACAATGATGGAGTAATAAAGTTGCTGTAAATTTTGTGTTGGGATCACATAAGTGATTTTCAGAAGTAGGTGATGTTGATAAGTAGTTGTGAATCGCGAGTCTGAGTCGAAACTTGAAGAAGTGAGTAGCATTGCTAAAAGAATTGTTGCCCTGGTGTTTTGGAACCTGAACTTTGGCGAAGGAATGCATCTCTCGAGTTATAAGAAGTTAGAGAGCACGAGATATATTAAGATTTGTTTGGAATATGTATAAGTTGAATACAAATGAGTTTTGAAGTGGAATTTCCGTAAGCGAATCGCAGGAAACTGCAGAATTACTGTGGGACTTCGAAAATTCAAAACTAGAGTTTCGGGCATCCAATTTGAGTTCCGTTTGAAGCGTTGGAAAGCTAATGAAATGAGCTTCATTTTAAAAATGGTTCTAGTAGCTGTAATATATTCATTTATCACGTGATGATATTGGAAGTAAGTGCAGTTTGTTGTTAAGCTCGTCTTTGGGACTAGACTTGTTCTTCAGTGTTGTACGGGATGTCATCGTCCGAGTTGGGTGAATTAAAGGAGAAATTGGAAGATTTATTTAAATTAATTTGTAAAATCAAAGGTATCATTTAGAAATCTCTTGTTTTATTAATTAGAACAAAAGACGATAGTGCAAAGTTGTGTGGAATTTACGGTGTCGAAAAGGAGGAAGATTTATGCTAAGTTGTCAGGATGTATGTTATAGTTTTAGGAGAAGAGTTATCTTGAGTAATTTTATTTCCAAGTGAAATTGTATGTAGATCCATTCAAGGTGGATGCAGTTCTAAGTTGGAGAACGACGAAGTCTGTTATAGAGGTTAGTAGCTTATTGAGCTTAGATGACTACTATCGTAGTTATTTGAGGTGTATATATATATATATATATATATATATATATATATATATATATATATATATATATATATATATATATATATATATATATATATATATATATATATATATATATATATATATGAAATGTTGAGAGTGTGATTAGAATGAGTTTGAGAGGTGGAGATACATGTATTTTTGATGTTGTGAAATTCGGAAGAGGATTAAGAGTTTAAGAATGTTGTTAGAATCTTTTATGTAGATAAATACTCAGACTAGAGTGGAAGGATTTGTAATGTATTGATAAGCCAACAGATCTCAAGTTAGAAAATGATTGATCATCGTGGGATAGTGGGTGAATAAGGATTAGACATGTTGTGTTTTAGAAAACTTGAATACTATTTTTAAGGAAATGCTATTATAGTTTGGTACAACGATTTATACTCCCTTATGGTTGTCGAATATTAATTGACAAATTGAGGAACTGATCATCCTCAATCCATTGTTAATAGTAGACGAGATTATGTTGAATGTTATAGATTGTCTTGCTATCTTAATGGTGTGAAAAAGTATGGATGTTATATCGTGAGAATAATCGCTCACCAGTTGTGTGAAATTAGTAGAGGAGTCAGTGAGTGAGAGTTGAGACGTAATGAACAATTCAGAGTAGTGGGTTTGTATGCAAGCTAACGTCGCAAAGTGAAAGTTTGAGAATATCAAGTGAACAACAATTTTATGACAGATGTTAAAGAAAGTTTGGGATTAGATTGAAACTTATAAACTATATAATTGACATAAAATTTAATGAGGACGATGACTTAAGATGGATGATCAGAGTTACGCAGTTGAAGCGTGATATGGCGCAATTGTTATGCTTGTACGACTCGTTATAAGTGAAGGATTAAAACATCAGAAGCCTATGAGAATGGTGTGTCTTAATTTACATGCTTGATTTGGTGGATGGTTGATATAGAGATGTTGTGCCAGGGCACTATGTTTGCTAGTAAATATTTGCGGATTTTATAAGAAGATTGTTGTGGATTGTTGGTTGATGGTGAGCTATGGGTATGCTTGCTGAGTTATACAGTTAAGTTGATGTTGTAATGATTTTTTTTATCATTATTGAGATGTTATTGTTGGTTACCGTAAGTGATGAATAATATCCTATAATATGGCGAAGTTAATTTTGTTGACTATGTTGATGTCACTATAATGGTGAATAGAGTTGTTGATATTTTGTTGATAGTTGACATACATATACGTATGAGAATAAAGTTGTATACACGTTTTGGTGTTGGGAAATTTGTTAAGAGGTGATGTGGTATATCCAAGTATAAGTGAGTTATGGTTGTTACATTTCTACTGTGAGAGTTGTTATGTCAGAGTATTGCCGAAAAGATTGGTAAGTTATTGACGGGTATGTCGTGAGGGTGTTGAGTGATTAGCATGTGTGTAGTAGATTTACATCATGATTGAGTTGTTACTATGTCAAAAAGTAGTGGCTGAAGTGTTGGTAAACGTGAAGTTTGAGGATTAGAGAGTTGGATACGACGTTCGCGTTAAGGATGGAATTATCGAGTAGATTATTAAGGACTAAAATATCCTAAGTGGGGGAGAGTTGTAACGCCCCGATAATTTAATTAATTATTTAATTAAAATTATTAATTGGAGTTGAGCAATATTGTGAATTATTGTTAAGTTGCTCTGTGACATTATTTGATTAAATGGTGGTCCAATAATATTAAATATATTGGAGCATTATCAAATTAATTGTTGGGCTTATTTAAGTGATGTCATGTAGTAAATATGGGAGTGTGGATATTGTCCCAATAAGAATTACTAGAATTACAAGGTTAAGTGGATATAAAAGGAATTAGGTTAATTGAGAAAAAGTGAGAGAATAGATGGGAGAATATCATTCTTGTTTATATTGCAGCAGTTTCACTAAATCGGCAATCCTTGATTCATTAATTGTTGGATCATGCTCAAATTTTGAGGGTAGGTTCGCAACACCTATATCTAACTTTTGACCGTTTGGATCTTCAAAATAAGGTCTGAGTTGGGAGATATCATCATCGCACTGTAGCTGTATATTTGGGAAAATTTTCAGCTTTAATTCTGATTTAGAGAGAGAAAAATCTTGGAAGGTTTTGGTACAAGAGAAGTTGCAGAGAAGAGAAAAATAAGGGTTTTGAGGAGAAGAAGAGGGATACATGGAAGTTACACCAAGCGGCAAAGAGGAGATTCAATCGGAGACCCTTAGAGTTACCTCCAATCCAAACCAGGTAAGGGTGGGGTTCAAACTCTATAACCGGGTATATGATAAACCGTATGTGGGGTTGGGTTGTATAAATTTGTGCCATGAATTGTTGTCGATTCGGTTTTATTGTGATTCTGTGAAGATTATCAGTCCTGTAATTTTAGTTGTAAGTGAATGTTCATAATGTGTTGATGAAGTTGTTCTGCAATTTATTTAAATCGTATTTCTGTTATGATGTTGTTATGGCTATTATTAAGTTGTTGTCCTGAGATGAGACTCGAAAGAACATATAGGCGTGGTGGAAAGACTGTGTCATATCTTATATTATTAATAAGTTAATATAATTAGTAAAATAATTTAGTATCAGATTGGATTAAAGAAGTTGCAGGAATAAATTGTAATGCTTTAGTCAAATGAATAGCAGGATGTATATGTAAGAGTAGCAGAAATAATAGTGTATGGACTAATTTAGCTGAGCATTGTTAGGAAGTATCAGTAGATGTAGAAATTGAAAATTATCATACAGAAAGTATAACGGAGAATTTCAGTAACAGGAGGAATAAGTTGAAATTGGTTTTGGTTTATAACTAATATTTGTCACTGGCAGGAAGTTGTAGTAATAAAAGTTGTAGATAGCAAACAAGTAGTTTTGGCGGAGACCAATAATAGCAGTAAGCTAAATAACAGAAGTAGCGTAATTTAGTAGAATAAATTGATTAGTATCAGTATAAATAAATAGTAGTAATAACAGTATATAAAATAATACCAATTATCCGAATTTGTAGATTTAGGAGATAAAAGTAGTTAACCAGAATTAGTTAAAATTACTGGAGTGAGTCGTTTATACATATGGGTATTTTTGGTTGGTTTGTTTTCTTAGAATTATGTAGAATAAATTTGATTTTCAAGTGAAGTCAAATTAATTTGAATGGTTCTGATTTATGGAATTGTGTTGTATACCTTGCTGAAAAATATGAAATTGCAGGTGATAATGAATTTGGTTGAATTGCCTCTATTTATGGGCAATATTATGTTGTAGGCCTATGGACAATGTTGAGATGTTATGTTGTTATGATTTTCTCTGTGAATTCTTGTTGATAATGTGAAGTTGCAGAGATTTTAGATGATGATGAATTACTTCTATTTACTGTTAAGAATGGTGATGTGGGCTTATGCCTTGCGATGAATGATGATTATTGTTAGCATGTGATGGTGCATTCATTGAGTCACATACATTTGCATACTCTATGATGGCATGTATTTGTGGATTTTGTGAAGGCTTGTATTGGAAAACTGCGAAGAAGGCTTATGCCTTGTTGATGCCTCTATTAATTGGCAATTTTTAAGTTGGGAGTTCTTCTCCGATGGTACCACATGCATGTGCATTATGATTGAGTTGCATATGATGTTGCATCTTGAGTTGTGGTGAAGATAGATTTGTTGTTGCTTTATGTTGTTGACTTGTTGTGACAAGTATTATCTAAAACCTGTGAATTTAGTAGTTATGTCATGTTAATGTTTTATTGTGATTAAAGTTCTTTGTAAGTTGTGAAGTGGTGATTTTATATGATCTGATTTAACATATATTTTATCATATGACTAATTATATATTTTGATATCTCACCCCTTCTGTTTGAATGTTGCCCTCTGTTGGTAACTTGCAGGTAATAAAGAAGGATAGTTATTACCTCGTTAGTTCGAGTCGGTGTTGTCGCTCTGATACGTAGCACTCGGGGGGATGAACGCTTGATGTTTAGTTGTATATTATTATTTCAGTTGCTGAATTTTTAAGTTGATTACATGAAATAATTGTTGTCTTGAAGTTGTTTTATTTGAATAAAAGATGTTAAGTGAATTGAAGTTGAGTATGTATATTCCGTTGCTTATCAATAAAAAGTTGTTTGATTTTGAAGAATAAATCAGATTGTTATTGGTTCATCCGAGTTAAGTGTTATGTATCTGTTTGTATGCGATTAAATGAAGATTGATTTTTAGTTGAAAATGTAGCATCCTATTTATGTTGAACTCTAATTTTCTTATTATCCGTCGGGTAGGAATGGGGTGTTACACAAATGGACTTCCGCATACAAAAGGCCACGTATGATCAAGAAAATATTTTCTGGCATTGCTACAACACTTACTACCATGGACAGTGAAAATTCCCCACGCCTTGTGAATGCGGACATAGTAAAAAATACTACACATGAAAAACAGATTCGCTAGACTGATTGGCCTAGGAAAAAATAAGGGCATCACGATGAACCAAAAAGTTTCGGGCAAAAATTAGGGACATATAAATAAAATTGTACACCCGGCAAGTCGAAAACCTGAGAAGGCGGCTTGGGCAAAAAAGGGTATCCTGGTGGACTAAAAATCTGAAAAGACAATCCAGGCAAAAGTTAGGGATTAAAGCGTATGACTATGTCCCATTATCTCATCACTTTTTATCACTTTGATCAACATTTACTAAAGACTCTAGAAGTTGGGATAATGTTCAAGTCATCCATAAATCCCCACAAAGCAATATCCATGGAACTATCTCTACAGAGCTATCTTCACAAGCTCATCTCCAACAGAGATATATTCCTTAGAAAGTCTAATATGCCCTCAGACAGAAATTGGGGTATCTTCCAAAGGTTCACATCCATATCCCTGATGGATAGCTTGACATGATCATCTTCCCAAATAGTTCCCCTAGCATATAAGGAAGTTTGATCATTTCCCCAGCATACAGTGGAGACTTCCTAAGCGCATCCTATGAAATTTCAATCCCTATCAGAGTTTATTTCCTCGACATAGTTTACAGGAATTTAATTCCCCAGTGGAGTTCATTACTCCAACGCTATAAATGCCTAACAAAATTCTCTTCTCCATTAAAGTTTAATCAAAGTTACTATCCCCATAAGAGTTGCTACGATATCTGAAACTTAGACAGATAGCACGCCAGAGGGATATCCATCTCTTTTATCCCTAGTCAAGGTACGTAAGAATCAAATCCTTCAACAAAATAACGGAGAATGGACGAATCTCCTTAAATGCCTCTACCCTTAAGCAGAAGTCGAAAATCCCCAGCGGAGCATCCTCAAACAGAAAGCAGGAATCTCCAGCAAAATTATTCCCAACAGAAATTGAAGAATCACTTTCTTCATCCCTAACAACAGTATGGGATTTATTTTCCCATCTAGACATTGTTACAAGGAGCTATCGATACGCTTCAACGACATATATTGCATCCATACATTATTTCACAATACATCATAGCATATGCATATCGAAACGCATATGACATTCTCATTTATTTTGAGAGCATCATTACGTAATGCATTACATACATCATGATATTACATAAAGCTAATTTTGTCTTTTTAGGAAAAGTTCACAAACAGACGAATATCATCAGCAATTTTCAAACAGGTCTGAGATTAATTCTCGAAACAGGACGGGACAACTATTTATATGACCAGGCAGTATGAATTCCTGAAACAGGATGGGTTTACCAACAAAAAAATAGGTCGCAGATTAATTCCCGAAACAGGACAGCGCAACTATTTATTGACCAGGCAGTATAAATTCCCGAAACAGGATAAGTTTACCAATAAAAAAAGGTCACAAATTAATTCCCGAAATAGGACGGGGGAACTATCTTTCTGACCAGGCGATATGAATTCCTGAAACAGGACGAGATTACCAAAATAAAATAGGTCGCAGATTAATTCTCAAAACAGGACGGGGCAACTATCTATATGACCAGGCGATATGAATTCCCAAAATAAGATGGGTTTACCAACAAAAAAAACAGGTCAGAGATTAATTCCTGAAATAGGACGGGGAAAATATCTATATGACCAAGCAGTATGAATTCCCGAAATAGGACGGGTTTACCAACAAAAAACATATCGCAGATTAATTCTCGAAACAGAACGGGGCAACTATCTATATGACCAGACGATATGAATTCCCGAAACAAGATAGGTTTACCAACAAAAAAAACAGGTCAAAGATTAATTCCCAAAATAGGACGAGGCAAATATCTATATGACCAAACGGTATGAATTCTCGAAATAGGACAGCTTTACCAACAAAAAATAGGTCCGAGATTAATTCCCGAAACAGGACGAGGCAACTATCTATATGACCAGGAGGTATGAACTCACGAAATAGGACATGTTTACCCATGAAAAACAGATTGTAGATCAATTCCCAAAACAGGACGGGGCGACTATCTGCATGACCAAATGATTTCATTTAGAGACTGAATTTTGACGAGCATTCCCCCCTAGAGACTGAATTTTGGCGAGCATTTCCTTCAGAGGTTTATTCTGAAAAGCATCTCCTTCAGGGTTTCGTTCTGAAAAGCAACTCCTTCAGAAGTTTATTCTAGAAAGCGTTCCCCCAGAGACTGAATTCTGGAAAGCATTTTCATTCTGAAAAGCATCCTTTGGATATAGTCAGACGTAGGCTCATTCTGATACTCCAATCAATAGTTACTTTGGATGGCATCTGTAAGCCCATCTCTGCAATATTTTATCACCTCTTCAAATGGCATCTTTAAGCCCATTCAAGAAGTATAATCAACCAACAGTGTCACTTCGTGTACATGTGAGTGTAAATTTCTGGGCACTTAAGTGTTCAATCCTCATCCACCTTTAGATCACGAATGGCAGACATGTCAATCTAACTCTTCAAGTTTAAGAAGATTGAACTGGGGCAGATGTTGTACCACAAAATTTGCCCTCCAATTTTTGAAGACAATTGATTCAAGACACCTCCTCATGCTCCTATGGTTCTCAATTTCTCAAGAATACTTGAGGGTTTGAACATACAAACATCTCTCATAAGCAATGGCCTACAATTATGGTTTTGGGTTTCTCAAAGAAAATTGAGTTTCTAATGCCTCAAGTGAGTTTCATGGTTCCTCATATGCTTCAAGGTACCCTCATATGCTTCAAGGTACCCTCATTATAAGTTTTAAGCCTTGTGTCACAAGTTTACTTAGTCAAATGCTCAGATGAGTGAAAATCAATTGTATTGGACAAAAAGTCAATTGTGGTCAACATACAGTCAAACTTCAAGATTTTTGGTCAACATCAAGATTTTGAGGTCAAATTCATCATTTTATCAAGGGTTGATCATGATTCATCAAGAAAACTCAAGATTCATCAAAAGTCAAAAATTGCTAAAATTGGGGTTTTCTTTAGGAGAAGTCAATTGAACTTTGACCAAGCATAACTTTCACGTGTTTCATAATAAAATTCTCAACTAAATCCCATTTTGATTGAAATTCAATTCTCTACAACTTTTTCTCTCTAAGCTCAAGTCCAAAAAATGCTTCATTTGAGAGATATGAGCCAAAACATTACAGGTCATTTTGAAAGTCAACAAAGAGACATCTTTTGTCAAAGAAATTTACATAAAGTTAAAGACTTCAAATGAAAAATCTACCAACATGAGAGTTGTAGGGGACATCCCGAGCTTTCCAAAAAGTCAAAGATCACCTTTATACGACAAACATTGAGTGATATGTGATTAGTTCAATTTGAGAAAGTTTTGAGAAATGCATGAAACCTCAATTGAGAAATTTTGAAATTTTGGACTAGTGGGCCTATCTTCTAAGGTCTAAACATGTTCATGACCTTATAGAGGAATCCTAAACTCATTCATACCTTACCATGATTTTTTATTTATTTATTATTTTTATTTTTATTTTTATTCAATTAAATACAAAATAAATAAAATAAAATAACATATGATGGACCAAGGCATGTGGGCTTGGTTTTGGATCATATTTGAGGCCCAAGAACACATATCCAACTTTCCAAAATCGTGTTGCCTCAATATGGGAAGAGTTTCATTTGTTTTGGAAGGTTTTTAATTGGTTTTGGAAAGAAATCATACTATACGTACATATGGTTCCATACCACATTTGTTGACCTAGAATAATTGGCTTATAAATAGACAAACATCAAACCAAGATGAGGACCACTAAATTCTACCTCAAAAGCTAGTTCAAAAAATCACCAAAAATTCAAGAATTAGGGCATATTCGAATTCCATTTTTCAGTGGTTTTGAGTCCAAATCAAGGACTGAACCATCATCTTGACATTCCCAGGAACACGCCCAGATCAAGAACTAAGCAATTCCACGTCCAAGGTCATCATACTCACACTCGCCGTTTGGGTAGGATTTTGAAAATTCAAATCTATTAATTTATGCATGCTTAACTGTTTTTGTGTGTCTAAACATATTCTACAGGATGATTAGAACAGGTTTGAGCCAAAACTTGCAAGGTTGAGCGCATGAATCGTGACTTGCCATTGCTGGGTATAGTCATTGTGAAGCTTCAAATCGCTACTCACAGACACTTTCAGACAAAACAGAGGGTGTCATTCGGTTCCCAGCCTATGCAATTTCTTTTAACCTTTTTTCTAACCTTTTTTCTTTCTTATATTTCCATTTATTTATTTATTTATTTATTTTTTAAAATTAAAATCAAAAGACAATACAATTTTTTTTAAAACTTATAAAATCAAAAAACTAGGTTTAGTCTTTTTTTTATCAATTAATTTAATTACCTTAGAATTAGGTTTTGTAGTTAAATTAAATAACTTTTAATTAAAAATTAGACATTAGGTTTTTTTTAATTATTATTAACATATAAAATCAAATCAAAAATTCAAAAAAAAAAATTTGATTTTCAACATTTTAGATTTTAGGACTTTAGGATAATCTTTCTTACATTTTTGTTTATTTTTCTTTTGTATTTAAATTCCAAATTCCTAGAAACAATTGTATAGGTTGCACGAGGTTTTTTGTAATAACCTAGTTTAAATTCTCTCACAATTTCTTTATCATGCAACTATCCCAAGGCCTTGTAATAGCGTAGGACTTTACTTTTCCGCACTTATACTTTATGGCTTGTATATATATATATATATATATATATATATATATATATATATATATATATATATATATATATATATATATATATATATATATATATATATATATATATATATATATATATATATATATATATATATATATATATATATATATATATATATATATATATATATATATATATATATATATATATATATATAACTTCTAGTAAATAAGCTTGTATGATAAGAATAAAATCAATCGGTAGATAACTCTTAACTAATCAAGATAATATAATTGAACTGAATCACCCTTGCACACTTCACCTTTAGGGTAACCTCTCTTCGTTTCCTTGTGATACTAATGGTCCCGTCCCACGAAAACAGGAATACTTTAGCAAAGACGGTCGGTTAAACAATACCATTATGGTCTATTTCGAATAAAGATCATAATCCCTTAATGACCCTTCGAGTTTCCTACAAAATGATCTAGTCCATTCGATGACCCTACGAGAAAAATGATGATAGTCCCTTCAAATTGCTAAAAGTATCCTTACATATTGCCTTCTATGACCATACGATGACCATACACATGTCCCTTCACATCCAATAGATAGGGCTACCTACCAACTAATAGTGTGGATAGTACTAGCTCTAACAGAGAAGGAAAATAACAAGAACAACCTTTAGTGGGTAAGACTCAACAAATTGCTTGCTCATAACAGTTTCAAACAAAAAAATTCATTTTTACACCTCACGTTTCAAAACAAATTTTTTCAAAAAAACACTTTGTATACATTCTTGAGGACTGATACAAGAATTATTATAAAGTCTACCTCACAATTAGCATTCAAAATATTTTCAAATCACACACACACACAAAGCAAGTTTAAAATGAGCTAAGCAATTAAGAGCCCGTAGATAACTACAGATGAAAAGGGTGATAACATCTTCCCTTTTTATAACTTACCCCCCGAACATTAAATTTATGAAAGGTTTTTCCTGTTCTTTTCACCTTTCCTCACTGGATAAAAGAAAATTCGATGGAGACTCTTTCTATCTGCAACATTTGCGATAAAAACGCTAAACAAATCAGTTCTCTCACCGTATTACACTTGTCCTCTAGCAGTCGGATACATAATCTCTGAGAGTTGAATGACTCACTACATATTAACCCATATTTCCTTCCCAGATCAAGAAACTTCGGTCTTCTAACTCAAACATATGTCAAGACTGTATGGTACATAAAGAACAAAGTGAAATTAAATTGGACCCAACTAATAGTTGATTACATGATAAATGTTAAAACAAGAGATTCACCACTACCCTATGGAAACCTAGTCACAAAGATACTATAAAAATATTGCATTAACCTAAGTGATAAAACTGACATCAAAGAGAGAACCACCAGAATAGGAAAAGTCATCCTACCCTCAATGCATTATGAGTTAAAAGATGGAAAATTCATAGAAAAACCAGGTGCCAAAAAAAGGAAGAGAAAAG
Source organism: Vicia faba (assembly GCA_948472305.1). Classification (NCBI taxonomy): domain Eukaryota; kingdom Viridiplantae; phylum Streptophyta; class Magnoliopsida; order Fabales; family Fabaceae; genus Vicia; species Vicia faba. Next base: position 134,709,963 of record OX451740.1, on the reverse strand, counting down.
CATGCAGTTAAGACATGCCTATATAAATTATCAAAAGTGATGATGCCTCTCCTCGAATTCTCACAACTATAGATCTGATGAAAATTATGTGTGAGAAAATCGACATAATAAATGAAAATATTGACTTCATCGCACACCACTTCATTCCTGACAAATCCAAACTTCCCAATTGCCTCTTCAATCACGATGATTCTGATAAACAATAATCCATATTAGGCTTCTTGCTTTCTTTCTTTTAGATCGTATGATTTTTGCAAAATTCCTTTTCGATTATTTTATTCTGTAATTTACCTTCAAATAATATAAGTATGTTTTTCCATTAAATTGTACTTGATTGCAAATAACTTAGAACAATAAACTTGTTTTGTCAAGAAATTTAAGATTCTTTATAAAGAAAACTTAGGGTACATATCCTAAATACATAGGAAATATAAAATATTTTGTAGGAAACGCTTGAGTAAAGCTTGTATACCTTATAGTATATTCCTCAAGTAATAATAATAATATCTTCCCTTCCTATAATATTATTTTCCCTTGTTCTGACATATTCATACATCTTAGGGAATCTTGTTTATACAAACATTAGAATTAAGCTAAATATGTTTTCTCTATACCATGATATATGTGCTAATAGCGTATGTTCTCCTTATCCTTATAAAATACATACCATGTAAGAAAAGTTTGAGGTTAAATCCATATGTTCAAAATTTAGGATCATTTAACACACACATAAGGAACTTATTTATCTCTCACACTTGTAGTTAAAAATTCTTTCATAGATACACATGCTTTCAATAATGCTCATCATGAAATTCTTGCTAAGACACTTTTATATTGCTATGTCATGACTAAAAATCTTTCTCTCATCAATGATTTCTTTCACATATAACATGATTTTTGCCATACATAAGTGTCTCTCATCATTACTTGCTTAAAACTTCATTATCCTTGCTCGTTGTAATAGTTGATACCATGAGATCCTCTACAACATGTCTCTATATGAAAATCTTGGATTTTGATACACACACACACGCACAAACGTACGCGCGCGTACACACACACACACACATACACACACACACACACACGTGTGTGTGTGTTTGATTTTGCATCTTTTACCCGCCTTTTTAATTATGACAAAGAGAGAGAAATATACTCTCAGGGGGATATACATTCTATCTAACTGAAAGGGAGTGTTATCACTCCAAATATATGTATTACTTTGTTTCTTTTACCACATCCCTTGAGAGATGTATTGTCATCATCAAAAAGGGGGAGAATGTGGAATTTTATAGATAACAGATATAACATATAATGTTTTGATGATGACAACTGCAAGAAGTAGGAACATATATGATCAACCACAAAGATCAGAAACATAAATCAAACATGATGACAAAAGAGCAAGATAAGATAACACTCAACCTAGTAAAAGATGCAACCATTTAGAAAGTCATTGTAAAAAGTCAAATTGAGCAGTCAGAGATGCAAGACATAGGTTTGAATATTGACAAAATATCAGTGAAAGTCTCAGTTGAAGGACTAGTTGAAGAACTTACAAAGTTTCAGAACAAAACTTTGTCCGACAAAGGCAAACAAAGAAGAATACATCACAAGCCTCAAAAGAAGATCTCAAGCAAGATGCCAACTTAATGGATACATCAATATAACAAGCTTAGGGAAGTTACCCCAATTTAGTAAGTGAAACTTTTGAAAAAGCATAAGCTCTTTCTTTTTAGAAGTATTGGCTATAAGCACACACACACACACACACACACACACACACACACACACACACACACACACACACACACACACACACACACACACACACACACACACACTTAAAACCTTTTTATAATTTTTTTTGAAAAGAAATATTTTTGAAGAAATATATAGAAGTTTCCTAGAAAGTATGGAAACATTCAAAAAGCCATAAAAACCTTTTTTTTACTAATGTCAATCGATTATATTGGCGAGCTTTTTAAGATAAAGGTGGTTTAAATATGCTCAAACAATTAGCAACGACTAAATATCTCTTCTTGCCTATTTCGGAAAACATAGTCATTACCTTTAAATGACTTAATTGATTGGTAATAGTCAAAAATGAATTTATTATTTATTTTAGAGGATTTGAACCCTATAAATAGAGGTCTCATTCCACGGTTCAAATTATCCAGAATACGAAATGTATATTAACACACTCTCTCTATAAGTTTTTCATTGTTACTTTCTCTCATTAGTTCTTATAGAAAAATTCTTTTATGAGGGATCTTTTGTGAGGAGAGGTTTATGTAATTTTGGATGGGTAGAAAAAACATGTTACCTTTAAATGAATTAATCGATTGGACTAATCGATTAGTAACAGTAAAAAATGAATTTATTATTTCTTTTAGAGAATTTGAACTAGGGGTGTAAAAATGGGCCGCCTTCCCCGTCCCATCTTAAGCCCTCCAAAAAAAGAGCGAGGCGGGCGGCCAAGTGAAAATAGGCTTAAAAATCTAGCTCACCCTGCCAAGGTAGCGGGGTTGGCAGGCGACGGGCTTGCCTGCCTACTTTGTTATTGATTTTTTTTCCTTTTTTTAAATAGATAAATAGGTTTTATTTTTTACATTTCAATTAGATTTTTCACTTACTTTTTATAATGAATTTTTATAAATCATCTTTTTAATAATATTGCATATATTCATAAATAAATGTATAAAATGAAATAATCAAGAGTTAAAATTACTATAATTAACTAAAAAAGGTGGGCTTAAGGTGGGACAAGCTAAACGAAAAGGTGCGACGGGCTTTAGCGGGTGGTAGGTTTTGGCGGGGGTGGCGGTCTTTTGCGGGGCGGGTTTTAGTGGGCGGCGGGTCCAAAATCCCAACCCAACCCGCTATTTTTTGGTGGATATGATGACTCGTTTTGCCACCCCTAATTTGAACTCTTTAAATAGAGGTCTCATTCCACTGTTAAATCATCCAGAATATGAAGTGTGTATTGACACACTCTCTCTCTAAGTTTTCCTTTGTTACTTTCTCTCACTAGTTCTTATAGAAAAATTCTTTTGTCAGGAAAGATTTTTTGTGAGGATAGGTTTATGTAATTTTGGATGGGTAGAAAAAACATTGGTTCGAAGCTAAATCTGATAAAAGCTTTGGTTGGGAATTTGAGTGAGAAGTCCCATGTTCTTGGAGGTTGAAGATTGTTAATATTGATGAGCTTCCCTTAAGGCTATTATAAAGACTTATTCAGAAGGTTGAAGATCATCAATATTGATGAACTTACTGATAGGTTAATGGTGTTAGCCTGTTATAAAACCATACTTTAGAAGATCAGCCTGTTAAAATCTCAAGAGAAAAACCTTTTTATCTACTACTAAGTTTAAGAAAAACCTTTTCGAAACTTTGATAGATCTTAAGTTTTAGAAAATGTTTTTCAAACTTTGTTTCTTATCTTTGAAAAGTTTTCAAAACCATGTTTTTCCCAACCACACAATTCACCCCCTCTTGTGTGTGAAGTCTCAAGTCCAACAAGTTGATGTCTGCCAATTAATCTTTTTCACCAGTTCGCGTATGGCGAATCATTTCAAAGTCCAGTTCCCTTTTGGAAAATCATTTCAAAGTCCAGTTCTCGTTTGAAAAATCATTTTAAATTCCAATTACCATCTGACAAACCATTTTAAGTTCAGTTTTCGTTTAGAAAATCATTTTTAAGTCCAGTTCTCATTTGAAAAATCATTTAAAATTCTAGTTCCTATCTGACAAATCCTTTCAAAGTTCAGTTCACGTCTATAAAATCATTTTTAACTCATTTTCAAGTCCAATTGTTGTCTTACAATTAATTAAATCATTTTCAAGTCCAGTATTCGTGTAGCAATCAAAATCGTTCATTAACCCATTACATTCATCGACCATGCATTACATCATTTCATATCACGCCCGTAGATATGGTGCATTGTTCCAAATAATCAAAGATATGGAATTCATAAACAAATGCATCAATCAAAAATATATCATGCATCAACAAATGCATCTGCATAAAGCATGCTTATGTCGCATAAGCTGGGATTTCGTGACCGCTCATGGTAGTCCAAATTAATCCCTAGCTAAGTCTTAAACAATCCATACTAACTTGTAAGTGGGCGTTGACATTTCATATCCCCAACAAATCTCCTTATCTCAATCTAAGGATCGACCTTCGGGTTGACGACGATCAGGTTGTTAATCTAATCATCGACATTTCGTTGACGAAGATCAGATTTTATTGATCTAAGCACTAATCTCCTGATTGACGAAGATTCTTTTTCTCTTTGTCGATCTAAACACTGATCTTCAAATTAACAACAATCTATTTATCTTCAATCTAAACACCGAACCCCAGGTTGAATCTATCTATTGTCAAGATACCAGTAATTTACATCCATAGTGTAAAGTTATTTATATAAAAAATTTGTTTGGATTTAAAATGTATAAAATCTTACCTAAAGTTGAATTAATTTTAAAGACAAAATTAACTATATTTAAGAACAACCATATATATATATATATATATATATATATATATATATATATATATATATATATATATATATATATATATATATATATATATATATATATATATATATATATATATATATATATATATATATATATATATATATATATATATATATATATATATATATATATATATATATATATATATATATATATATATATATATATATATATATATATATATATATATATATATATATATATATATAGATATTTTGGAAATATTTATTGAATCTCATTAACTATTTAAATTGAATCAATTAATTAATTACTAAGGAAAATTACAATCAACTTCCAATGAAATACGTTAAAATGAATATGACATCTTCTCCATTTAAAATATGCTCAAACTTTTCATATATTTATATATATCAACACAAGTTTTTAATGACATTGAAAAAACTATTAATAAATGTAATATATTTCTATAATTTTTTATTTTCACTAAAAACTAAAGAGGATATTAATATCATTTTTATAGACCTCATGAAAAATAAGTCTATATTTTAAAATTAGATGGGATAAGAAATGTGAATGTAATTTCCTTAGATATATTATAATTTCTTAACAATTAAGAAAATATTGAAACATATAGAAACAAAAATGTGAAGATATATCGCTTTCAATTTTCTCCTTCTATTTTTCTTTCTATTTTTCTTTTTTCTCTCCATCTCTCAATATCACTTTCTCTCTAAAATAAGAATAATTTTATAACGAAGAAAAATTGTGAGATTAAACGAGATAAAGAAAGACGAGAGAAATGAAAAATAAAAATAAAGGGAAAAGATTTAAATCCAATGATATATATTATTAATTAAGTTATATAATTTTATTTAGATATATTCATTTTTCGTTAATCATTTAATAATTCTAAAAGGTAATTATTTTTTTATAATGATTTAGATGGGCAAAGCAGAATCTATTTCTTCTACAACAAAGTAGGAAGTAACGATATCGTGCTTGAAGCATCTCTAGGTAAAAAACAACAAATTAAACATTTTTCCTTGGTCTACAAATCATTAGGAAAAAAACAATGCTTGATATAACGTAGAAACGACATCTAAGGGAGAAATAAACTATTTTATAAGGTTAAAAATTAGTCGAGTCAAATCGAATTTGTTTTAGTTCGATTCAATTTATTAGGAATTGGTCCAGTTTAATATAGATTTGAGTTTGTCTTAAATTTTTTTCAACTCAAATTTAATTCGTTAGAAATTTATAAATAACTCAATTCAATTCGTTAGGTTAACTCGTTTATTTTATAATATAAAAGTTATTTTTTAAATTTTATTTTTTATTTATATATTTTATATCTTAAATTAATATTTTTTAAATAAAAATAAATAGAAATAAAATAAAAATGATAAGATTGAATTTTATATGATGTTGATTTTATTTATTTAATTATTTTTAAAAATATTTTACTCTTTTGAGAATAAAAATTATCAATTAAAATCGTTAGATTAAAAGAAAATATAAGATTAAAATTTGAAACAAATCTTTAAATTTATTTTTAAAAATAATATAATTTATGTCATATATGATTGATTTGATTCTTAATCTAATAAATCAAATTATATATAATTCAATTTAATTTATGAACTTAAGTTTTAATTTTTATTCAGTTAATTTAATTTATAAATCTAGTTTAATAATTTAATTGATGAATTAAATTTCAAATTATTTTAGAGTTGGTTCGATTTATTGTTACTCTATTTTTCCAAAATCATTGGACACCTTCAATTGATTTACCGACATCAACTTTCCTTTCAGTGGTTGTTAGTAACATGTCGACCGCAAGTCCACACGTAGCATGGGTAGACGATAAGGTAGTACTTAAATTCCGGGTCACATCCAATTTTATGTTAGTTAAAATAAAATCATAAAATAGATATATGATCATGTTATTTATATTTTAATATTTAATTTTTGGTCTTAAATCTAACATATATAAACATTCCTTAAATATATTTTATTTATTATTTACTTTTCAATTATAATATATTTATTTTATACTTTAATATTGCTGTAATTTTATTTTATTTTTTAATTTTGAATTTAATATGTTTATTTATATTTTATTATTAGTATGATTTTATTCATTAATTCATTTTAAATTATAATAGTTTTATTTTATACTTTAGTACTGGTATGATTTTATTCATTACATAGTTTTGAAAAATAATATGTACATTGTCTTTAATTTATTTTTTAGAATTCATATAATTTTATTCATTATTTAATCATAATAAAAACATATTATTTTTTATAACCTATATATATGAAGAGGGATATATTTAAAATTTGAAAAAAAAATGGTTTTATTTTCAAGAACAAGAAAATTAAAATAAATTGAAATAAAATTATAAGCATAAATTTGATTTTATTATTGATCTAACCAGATCAGACTTGGACCGTCACGGCTGGCTCCGAGCTGAAATTTTGAACGAGGTGGGGGGTACCTGCAAGGCACTCCGATGCTGAAGTAAGTAAGAGCACGAGCAGGCAATAATATGAGTATGGGTAAAAGAATGAATACCTGACCCTCTGGGAACAGAGGGTATTTATAGCCCCCAGCGTTGGGCCAAGGTTCCTTCATTGGGCTGGGCAGGTTTGGCCCAACGGAGGAACTGCCAGGTTCTACGTGCATAGTGGGGACCCGCACGTGGCCCCCTTCCTGGATGTTATGCGTGAAGCACGGACGGACGAGGACGCGGTCTTTTCGGGATCCAGGTGATGGCGTAGTTGATAGAGTCTGCCCTAGGAGGGGTGCTCGAGCTGAGGTCGAGCAGGATTGCGTGGAGTCGAGGACGTCATACTAGCAGAAAGCGCCGGGCAAGGGTATGGCCTTTTGGTCGGCGTGACCCTTTGTAAGACCGTTTGGATTGGGCCTTCAACACTTCTTTTGGGCCAGCCCGGCCCAGTCCAGAACAGGAGCCCCCCAAGTCGTGGTTCCTGTAGTAGGAGCCATGACTTGATCTTAGGTCGCCTGCGTCGCGGGGTCCCGTTCCCGGCTAGAATATGTCGTTCTTGTGACTTACTCGAGGAGTTTTTTCTCGTGTCGGGCATACGTGATGATGTCGCGCGAGGAGCGTTCGGGGGTCTCGACGGGCTGTGTTCATCGGGCACATGAGGTATCTCTTGGGAATCGTGCTGCCACCCTACTGACGATAGGGTCATCATTGCCTAGAGGAGGTACATGTCGAGGAGGGAAGTTCTGTGGTTCCCCGAGGTGACGTTTGGTATTCCACGTCATCACTATAAATAGGTTGTTTTGGGCCCCAGCACGTGTTTTCCCTGTTCGCGCTTCTCCTCTGCACTCTGTTACTGCTGTTGTTGTTCTTCCGAGATACTCATAGGACCGCCGTGATCTCCGTCGCTAATTTCCTTTCTCCGTCGTCACATTACCTTCCTGATTCCAAGTAAGTGCCTTGTCTCCTTCGTTTTTCCTCCGTGATGCATGATTTTCATTGTTTTCAGATGTTTTAGAGACTGTAAGCCTGGGGTTAGCCCGGTAGATTTATGCTTAGCTCGACAAATCCATGTTTATGCCCGGCGAACGCATGTATGCGCCCGGTAAACGCATAGTTTAGGTATTTGACTCGCAGTGCTGCCCGGGGACTTCATGACTCAGGGCGCCTAATTCTTGGTGGTGCTCGGTGAACTCATGGCTCTAGTTTTGAGACCCATGACGTTGCTCGCCACGTTCGTAACCTGGGTCGACACGTTCGTGAGTGGTCGAGATGTTGGCCTATTCAGGCGCTCTGTAGCTTGTCGTGGTGACTGGGAGTCGGGGAGGTGACTGCTCTTTTTTGTTTCGAAACACCACTTTGTGGTCGCGCATGGAGCGACGTGGTTTGTCGTGCCCTTCATCTTGTTCGTTATGGCGAGCGTGTGGTTTCGCTCCCAATTGATTGGTTTCCCGTGCTTTGTAGGTAACCATGGCGGACGAACCGTGCTCTTCAAGGCGCCCTGAGGTGGAAGAACAAAGTGCTGATGAAAATGTGAATTTGGTTGACACCATAGAGGACCCTCTGCTGGACTGGGTGGGTGCCGAGCCCAGAGGGATAGCTTCGGCCTACAGTCGACGTAGTCGAAGGGCGTACACCATTCTCGAGGCGGGCAGTAGCCAGTCCGATTTCCAGAAGAACTTCGTTGTCACTCGACCAACTTTCACCGCACGAATCTGCTCGGAGTTCCCCGAGTATGGATTCCCTATGTACGAAATTGCCTTCAAGGACCTTGGGTTGCAGCTTCCCTTCAGCGATTTTCAGGTCAGGGTCTTCGGCCATCTGGGGCTGGCCCCGTCGCAGCTTCACCCAAATTCGCTCGCTTTCATCCGGGCGTTCGAGCTAACTTGTCGGTTTCTAAGGATTGGGGCGACCATACCCCTCTTCTTCAGAGTCTTCCACCTACAGCGCCAATCCCGGGAAGGTAAGCATAGCTGGGTTTCCCTGAAACAGTCGAAGAGACTTTTCAGGATGTACATGGATTCCGTGCGGGGTTTCAAGGACAAGTGGTATATTGTGAGGCCGGTTACCGCAGCGGGTTTGGAGTCTGTGTACAAGGAGGAAGCAGTCATAACCGACGATCACGGGGAAGCCCTTTTGGACGACGAGGGACATCCGGTGTTAGGGCGCGTGGCCAAATTTCCCTTGCATTGGACCTCGAGGCATTACGAGCATGGGACCAGATACTACCACACGTCCGCGGGCGAGATGAGCTCTGAGGACGAGAAGGCTTACGGTACTCTCTGTTGCTACGTCGACAGTTTCTTCCCCGCCAGATGGGCCACGAGGGAGGGGGAGGACATCCTTGACGAGGAAGGTTATCCGACCTTCGAGGCCCGACCGATTGACACAAAGGCACTTGTGGAGTGCCAGTCCTTCGGGCAGGCTGCGAGTTTGCTAGGTCGTTTGTGGTTTTGCCTTGTTTGAATTTTTGTACTTGTTATTTGTTCGCTTGTTTGCTCGGCACTAACCCGGGGTTCTTTCATGCAGGTTTGATGGCCGGACGAAGGGAGAGGCTCTTGAAGTTATCCTGTGACAGGAAGGTGAATAAGAGGGTGGTGAGACCTCCTCAGGCAACGAGGATGGGCCCGCCACATAGCCCGGGAATTTCTCAGGCGACGAGGGTGGACTCGCCACCTAGCTCGGGAGCTGCTTCAGGAGGGATTCCGGATGTTCAGGAGGTCGAGCCACACACCGACCTGATACAGAGAAAGAGGAATCAGGTGGAAAGTCAACCGGAGGTCGGTGAGGACTCTAGCGCTGTGAGGTCCTTCGGGCTGCCCCCTTGCTTTAAAGAGGAGGGTTTCTTCGAGGGATTTCCCTTGTCCGTGAGTCCCGACGAAGCTGAAACCATCAGGCGGATGAACAAGGAAAGCCGGAGAAGGCACCTGGCCGCCAATATGGACGGGCTGGTGAAGATGGTCGAGATGGCCGTTGTACTAGCCGAGGAGGGGGAGGACGCTGACCGTATCAAAGAGTTGGAATAGGAGAAAGCTGCCCTCACCTCGAGCTCGCGAAAGTTGAAGGCTGCTCTGGAGCGCTCCGAGGAGATGTTCCGCGAGCAAGCCGAGCTGCTGGCAGCGGAGACAGAGTTACTGGCTCTTGAGAAAGAGAGCTCGGGGAAGCTGGCCGAGGAGAGGGACCTTTTTCGTGCGGATCGGGAACGACTGGAAATTGACAACGGGCGCCTCGCCAGAGAGATCGAGGACCTAAAGGCCGCTATGCTTCCTGCCGAGGATGAGTCGGAGGATACAGCTCCTCTGAGGAGTCGATCGGAACTGGTCGCTCGTATCCAACTTCTCGAGGGGGACTGTGTCGGAGCTATGGTGGACGGCTTCGAATCCGCGGTCAGCCAGCTTTCCTTGTTGAATCCCGGCCTGAACACAGAAGGGGTGAGCCATATGTCGCAGATTATTGATGGTCAGGTCGTGCCTCCGCCCGACTCTCCTGTTGTTGGTGATGGTAGCTCGGGGGAAGCCGAGTTGTGAGATAATGATGGGGCATGCGCGCCTCGTTGATGTTTGTTTTGGGCCTGCGTGTCCGTTCATATTTTTTAGGCCTGCGTGCCCGTTCTTTGTATTCCCTGAATATTGCCGGCCTTTTTGGTCGGTTTACATCTATTTGCTTTGTTGCCCACGGGCATTTTGAATGAATGTTTGTTTACACTTTTGATTGTTCGCCCGTGCTTGTGTTTTACGTTTTTGCGCAGAAATTGGCCTAAGTTATAGGCCCGAGGCGTGCCCGCACGCGGTTGTGATTTTGTTGGCAAATTTGCCTAAGTCTTTTGTTCGTGTATGTGCTCGGCCTCTTCTCGATGGCCAGAGTCGCCTAAGTGGTGAACTTGAGGGGAGAGACTCCTTTTTGACCCTGTTAGATGCCCCGACGTTCTTGAAGATTTGTCGGGCAAGCGAAGCGAAGCCGCTTGGTCGGGTATATGACCCGGTCGGGAATATTTGCCCGCGGCGTGAACTGCCCATCGCGAGCTGGGTGTTCTGCCCTACAGGTACTTCGACGGTGGAGCTCGGTAGAGGTGTCCACGTCGGGCATTATCGTTTGTTCTTGTTTGAACGATGTTATGCGGTTTGGGCGTAGGGCGGGCCTGTACCTCGGCCTCTCTACGGGGTCGGACGTTTCTCCTCGTTGACTGGGCGTGGGAGCCGACAGTCGAGGGTCCTCAGTGTTGGTGGTTTTCAACTATAGTACTGCTTTAGTTTAGCAGCGTTCCAGGGTCGTGGTAGTGGCTCTCCGTCTAGTTGCTCGAGGTAGTACGCCCCGGTACCAGTGGTGCCGTGGACGCGATAAGACCCTTCCCAGTTCTCGGCCAGCTTCCCTTCGCGGGAGTCTTTTTGCTTCCTTCGCAATACCAGGCTGCCGATTTCGAACTCGCGCTTAAAGACCTTGTCATTGTGGCGCAGAGCCACTCGTTGTTTTAGGGTGGCTTCGCGCAGGGCCGCACCAGATCGGATTTCCTCGACTAAGTCGAGCTCGTCCCTTAGTGCCTCGTCGTTCATTTCTTCGTCGAGGGGGCTCTCCGTCCGTCTGGATGGTTCCATGATTTCTACCGAGATGACGGCCTCGGTCCCGTATGTTAGTCGGAATGGGGTCTCGCCCATCGTTGAGTGGGGCGTGGTACGGTATGCCCACAAGACGCTGTGCAGCTCCTTGACCCATCCCCTCTTCGCTTCGCCGAGTCGGCGTTTGAGTCCTCGGAGGATGACTTTGTTCGCAGCTTCGGCTTGCCCGTTGGTTTGAGGGTCCTCGACCGAAGTGAAGTGTTGTTTTGTTCCTAGTCTGGTGACGAAGTCTTGGAACCCGTGGTCGGTGAATTGGGTGCCGTTGTCGGTCACTAGTGCACTCGGAATTCCGAATCTGGCGAGGATGTTTCTCTTGTAGAAGCGGAGGATATTATGCGAGGTGATCTTCGCGAGAGCCTCGGCCTCGATCCACTTCGTGAAGTAATCCACGGCCACGATTAGGAATTTATTTTGATAAGTCCCTTGCACGAAGGGTCCGAGGATATCCATACCCCACCAAGCGAACGGCCACGGGGACGATAGTATGCTCAGCTCGTGAGGGGGGGCGAGGTGCATGTCGTCGTGCTTTTGGCACTTGTCACATTTCTTAACGTGCTCCTTGGTGTCCTGCTGCATTGTCGGCCAGTAATATCCCGCTCGAAGGGCTTTCCTCGCCAAGGACTTACCGCCCATGTGCTGGGCATTGATCCCTTCGTGTATCTCCCGTAGTACCTCGGGGACTGTGGATTCGTCGATGCATTTTAGGAGGGGGATGGAGAATCCCCTGCGGTACAGTTTGTGCTCGAGCACCACGTAGGAGCATGCTCGCCGCTTTGTGACGGTCGCATCGGACTGCTTCGATGGAAGTTCGCCCTTTGTCAAGAAATTGTAAACCGGGGTCATCCAGGATGAGGCGTCCCCAATGGCGTGGACCTCGACTGGCGTCGAGGATCTTTCGATACTCGGGCGAGCTAGGGATTCTTGGATGACGGATTTGTTCCCGCCCTTCTTTCTCGTGCTCGCGAGTTTGGACAATATGTCTGCCCTCGTGTTTTGCTCGCGGGGAACATGTGAGATTTCCGCCCGTACAAACTTTGTCATGTATTTTTTGACTAAGTTCAAGTACTCGACGAGGTTGTCGTTTTTGGCTTGGTAACTCCCTTGGACTTGGGAGGCGACGAGTTGGGAGTCGGTGTAGATCTGTACCTCGCGGGCTCCCAGGTCCTCGGCTAGTCTCAGTCCTGCGAGCAGGGCTTTGTACTATGCTTGGTTGTTCGACGTCGGGAAGGAAAGAACTAGGGAGTGTTCGATCACAACGCCTTCTTCGTTCTCCAAAAGGATTCCTGCGCCACTTCCGGACGAGCTGGATGCTCCGTCGATGAAGATGGTCCATTTGTGTTCCTTCCCCGTGGGTGGGTCATGAGCGGTCATTTCCGCGACAAAGTCGGCCAGGGCCTGTGCTTTCAAGGCTTTCCTACTCTCCTACTGAATGTCAAACTCGGAGAGTTCCAAGGACCATTTCAACATCCTTCCCGCCATATCAGGCCGACCCAGGAGTTGCCTCACCGGTTGGTCGGTTCGCACGATGATCGTGTGGGCCAGAAAATAGTGTCTGAGCCTCCTCGCCGCGTTGACGAGGGCTAGAGCCACCTTTTCTATCTGTTGGTATCTGCTTTCGGGTCCTTGCAGGGCTCTGCTCGTGAAGTAGACGGGTTTCTGTCCGTCGGTGGTCTCGCGGACAAGGGCCGCGCTGATGGCTTCGTTCGAGACGGCCAAGTACAAGTACAATGGCTCCCCGTCGGCCGGTCGGGATAGTACGGGTGGTTGAGATAGACTTTGCTTTAGGTGGCGAAGTGCCTGTTCGCACTCCTCGCTCCATTCGAAGGCTGCTTCCTTACGAAGGAGTTTGAAGAAGGGGAGGGCGTGCTGAGCGGAACTCGCGACGAAGCGGGACAACGACGTGAGCATGCCGTTCATGATCTGTATTGACTTCTTCGATGTTGGTGTCGGGAGATCGGAGAACGCCCGACATTTGTCGGGGTTGGCTTCAATTCCTCGTTTTGTTAGGTAGAATCCGAGGAATTTTCCTGCCTTGACCCCGAACGTACATTTCTCGGGGTTGAACCTCATTTTACATTGTCTTGCTTGGGCAAAGACTGCCTTGAGGTGTGCCGCATGGTCGGTATCTGCTCGGGATTTGACGATCATGTCGTCCATATACACCTCGAGCATGTCGCCTATCTGTTTGTGGAAAACCTTGTTCATCATGCGTTGGTAAGTCGCCCCGACATTTTTCAGTCCGAAGGGCATTACGTTGTAGTAATAGTTACCCGAGCTGGTCATGAAAGTCGTGCAGTGTTTGTCGCCCAGGGCCATCGGGATTTGGTTATAGCCCGAGTAGGCATCCATGAACGATAACGTTTTGTAGCCGACCGAGTTGTCGACCAGCATGTCTATGTTGGGCAAAGGGAAAGCATCTTTCGGGCAAGCCCGGTTGAGATCGGTATAGTTAACACATATCCTCCATTTTCCATTATTCTTTTTAACGAGTACAACATTTGACAGCCAGGTGGAATACCGGGCTTCAGAAATAAAATTTGCCTCTAGGAGGTCTTTTACAGCTTTTTCAGCAGCCTCTGTTTTTTCTGGAGACTGCCTACGCCTACGTTGTACTACGGCCCTAGCGGCTGGATCTATGGCGAGGTGGTGACAGGCGACCTCAGGGTCGAGTCCGGGCATCTTCGCGGCGCTCCAGGCGAACAGATCAGCATTCTCGCGCAAGCAGGCCTTGATTTGCTTCCTTTCCAGGTCGGGGAGATCTTTGCCAATCTTTACTCCTCTGGTCGGGTTGGTGCCGAGGTGGACGAGCTCAAAATCCCCGTCCGGTATTGGTCGGAGTGGGACTTGCTCGCCGCTGGGAGGTTCGTCCTGGTCGAAACGAGTGTCCAGAGCTATAGAGTCGACCTTTGGTGGAGCTCTCTGGACTTCTTCCTTGGGGGACTCTTGCTTGTCGGGCTCCTGTCGCGTCCTTTTGGCGGGCCTGGTCCCTATGTCGACAGTATCGCGTCCCTTAGAAGTGGCATTGAAACACCTACGGGCAGCGGCTAGGTCTCCTTGGATACTGGCTACCCGTGCCCTCTTGGTGTAGAACTTCATATTCAGGTGGACGGTCGAGGGCACCGCTGTCAGTTCTGCCAGTGTTGGTCTCCCCAAGATGCAGTTGTACAGAGACGGGCAGTCGATGACGAGGAAGCGTACTTTGACTTGTCTTGTAGCCGTCCATTCGCCGAACGTAACCAGAAGCTCGACATATCCCCAAGGTTTGGAGGTCGAGCCGTTGAAACCTTGTAAGTCCGACCCTACATATGGCGAGAGATGTGAGTCGTCCAACTGTAGAGTTCGGAACAGTTGGTTGTACATCACGTCGACGGAACTCCCTTCGTCGACGAGGATGCGATGTACATCAAAATTGGCCATTCTGGCCCTTATCAGTAAGGGGATGACCGCGTTCGGGGCTCCGCCGGGGAGCTCTTCTAGGTAGAAGGTGATGGGCTCTGACCTGCCCTTCACCCTTTCGAACGTCACTGTTTTCGGGGGAGCCGCGTCGACCAGTTCGTCCAGTTTCCTCTTGGCTGAATTGATGGTCAAGTCGTTGAATCCGCCGCCGTTGATGACCAGGGAGGAGGGGAAATATTCCCATCTGCTGTGCGTTGTGAGCGGCTCATGCAGGTGCTCGGGGAAGTCGAAGTCCTCGGGCCTGGTCACGGAGAAGGCGGTCTGGATGGGGACCGACTCGTCAGATGGTCGGGCATCCTCCTCCGGCTCCCTAGTTTCTTGGGCGTCACGACGGGGAGCGTCGCTTCGCGGTACTGCGCGAGCCTCCCTCCTTTGATGAGGGTTTCGATGGCATCCTTGAGGTGGACGCAATCCTCAGTCAGATGACCATGGCTCCTATGGTACTGACAATACTTGTTCTTGTCTGCTCCGGGCTTGGCGGGAGCAGGTCGGGGACGTTTGACACCGCCGTCCTTGAAATCAGTGCTGGCACACTCCGCCAGAATGCGCTCGCGGGAAGCTGTGAGCGGAGTGTACTCGGTGAAACTCCCCGAAGGTCCTCTTTGTTCCCGGACTTCCCAGGGTCTGTCTTCTTTCCTTTTCTCCCCGGTTCGTCGAGGATGAGCTTCTTGGCGCGAGCTGCTGTTGGGCCCGCGAGTTCTGGGGTCTCGGGCTCTGTTGGCCGCTTCCCTCTCCTCGTAGTCCATGTATGCCCGAGCTTTTTCGAGGATGGCGTCGAATGTCCGAGGTGGCTCGATACCCACGGCCTTTCTGAATTCCGTGCCGGGGAGGAGCCCCCTCTCCAGCAGATATCTCTTCATATGGTCCGCACAGGGGACCTGTATAGCTTCCCGGTTGAAGCGATTGATGAACTCCCTCAAGGTCTCATCCTGTCGCTGGATGATGGCCTCGAGGGCCGCCTCGGTCTTTGGATGTCGCCGAGAAGCTGTGAATGAACTGATGAACTGGTTCTTCAGGTTTCGCCACGAGGTGATTGAGCCCGGGGCGAGTCCTTTGTACCAGTCCATTGCCGCCTTCCTGAGAGTCGTGGGGAATAGTCGGCATTTGATGGGCCCCCCGACGTTGTGGTAATGCAGCATAGCCTCGAACCCGTCTATGTGGTCGACCGGGTCCGCGACTCCATCGTACTCCTTCAAGTGTGGGGGCTTCTCCATGCGCGGGGGGATGGGTGCTTCCATAATAGCTTGCGACAGGGGACCGCGGGGGTCGTCCTCGTCGCTTCTCTCCGGAGACAGAGATGGGGACCTGTAATACTGTCTGGCACGACGGTCCAGGTCGTACTGAGTCTCTCTCAAGCGGGATGCTCGGTGGTTGAACTTTACACGCCCGTCTCCGGAGTGCCTTCTTTCTTGTCTCGTCGGGTCGCGACTGGGTTCTCCGGCTTGGATGATGGGCTGCCTCCTCGGGGGTCTTCGATCGTCTTCTAGCGCCCTTAGTCTCTCCCCTTGGGCGAAGATGAGATAGTTCATTTGATTAATCGCTGCGAACGGCGCTTGAGTTGTGGCATCCGCCCCGGCGGGGACGGGGACTTCCTGGAACCGGGCAGCCCTGTAGTTTGCGAGGGCTGCCGGGTCGTCTTTGAGTGGCGGAGGGACCGAGGAAGATGAAGCAGTAGCTCCGTCACGGTAGGTGGAAGGTCCGGGGGCAGTTGTCGCAGGAATGGTGTTGTGGTCGGGGTTGCCGGCGTTATCAAGGTGTCCGTTTTTGTCCGCGGTGCCGTTGTTAGTGTCGACGACGCAGACGTTCTGCTCATCGCGAGCTTGATCAACCATGACAGTGGTAGTTGAATTTGAGCTTTGGTCTTTGAGTTTTGCAAGACGGGGAAGCTAGTTCCCACAGACGGCGCCACTGATCTAACCTGATCAGACTTGGACCGTCACGGCTGGCTCCGAACTGAAGTTTTGGACGAGGTGGGGGGGGGGGGGGGGTACCTGCAAGGCACTCCGATGCTGAAGTAAGTAAGAGCACGAGCAGGCAATAATATGAGTATGGGTAAAATAATGAATACCTGACCCTCTGGGAACAGAGGGTATTTATAGCCCCCAGCGTTGGGCCAAGGTTCCTTCATTGAGCCGGGCAGGTTTGGCCCAACGGAGGAACTGCCAGGTTCTACGTGCGTAGTGGGGACCCGCACGTGGCCCCCTTCCTGGATGTTCTGCGTGAAGCACGGACGGACGAGGACGCGATCTTTTCGGGATCCAGGTGATGGCGTAGTTGATAGAGTCTGTTCTAGGAGGGGTGCTCGATCTGAGGTCGAGCAGGATTGCGTGGAGTCGAGGACGTCGTACTAGCAGAAAGCGCCGGGCAAGGGTATGGCCTTTTGGTCGGCGTGACCCTTTGTAAGACCGTTTGGATTGGGTCTTCAACACTGCTTTTGGGCCAGCCCGACCCAGTCCAGAACAATTATTAACATAAGTTATATTTTTTTCCTAAATTGAATTTTGTTTCAAACTATAAGCATAAATTGGATTTATTATTAACATATCAAGTTTTATTTGTTCATGTTCTCTATTACAATTATTTTTCAAATTTTTTCACCTGTATATATGAGGAGGGATACATGAGATGATAAATAAGTAATATATTTTATAATAATTATAAAATGAATAAAATTATATGAATTCTGAAAAAATAAATTAAAGATTGTACATAGTATTTTTCAAAACTAAATAATAAATAAAACTATATCAATACTAAAGTAAAAAATAAAATATTATCATTTTAAGTTAATGAATGAATAAAATAATACTAATAATCAAGTATAAAAATAAACATATTACAATTCAAAATTAGAAACTAAAATAAAATTACATCAATATTAAATTATAAAATAAATATATTACAATTAAAAAGCAAATAATAAATAAAATTATATCCAAGTTAAAATATAAATTAAAAAAATTAACCTTTTTTAATTAAAAAGATTATAAATTAATTTTAAAATTAATAATTTTGAAATCAGAATAATTATCAAAGGCGCCCATCCTTAATATTCTACAATATATTTTATAGACATGCCATATTTTAAATGATAAATAATACTTTCTAACATTAAAAAATATAGAAGGTGATAGAATCAAGAAATTTTGAAAACAATATTTTACTAGAGAACATGAATAAATAAAACTTGATATGTTAATAATAAAATTACACATATTTAAGAAATGTTTAGATAGGTTTGATTTTAGAACCATAAAAATCAAATATTAAAAGATAAGACAAAATATTTATTTTGGTCATTTAATTATGTCATGGTTCAGTTTGGTCTCTTAACTATTTTTCGTGTCAAATTGATCTTTTAATTTTTAAAATATAACCACGCTAATTCTTCCGTTAGTGAAACGTTAGTCAAATTCAAAAAACAAACTTCATGCGACATTTGTCTTGCTGAAGTGGCTAGCTGGAGTCCACATGGCTAGCTGGAGTCCACATGGTGTACCTCAACTCCACACCATCAGATCTCAATTATCTTGATCCAGCATTTTCAAATCAGCACGCCTATGGTGCACTCAAAGGAATTGTCCATACTGAATCGAACGCAGTATTGGGCTTTGGGCAGTTTTGGGCTTGATGAATTGTTTTTCTCACCCCCTAATTTACTTCTATCCCAGGTTCATCTAATTTTCTTTATTTTGTTTTAATTAACCTTTTCTTTTTTTAATCATGTTATTTAATAAAAAAATCACAAGATCATATACAAATTAGATTTAGGTTTTAATAAATTAATTTAATTTTTATTTAATAGAAATTAATTAATTTAATCACACTTTGTTTTATTTTAAATAATTAACTAATGAATTAATTAGAATTAGGTTTTATTCTTTATTTTACATTTCAAATATTTTTCTAAACAAAAACAACAAAAATATTTTCTTAAATACTTAGAATTTTTTAGGGTTTTTAATATACTTTCCCTTTCCAATCTTCATGCGTTTAATTATTTTTCGCCTTATTATCATTATGTAACGGTCAATGGTATGTAATAGATAAATTAGGACTTCTTTACATTTTTTCCCATTTTAAGGTTTGTAATTCTCCATCCCCGAAGCGTTATAATAGCGTATATTATTTCCCACATTTTTACTTTCCGCAATTATGTATGAATGCATGTATATATTTAACTGTATAATAATTAGGCGTGCATGGCAAGACATAAAAAAGAAAACATTGGAAAACCTAATCTCAAGACAAATACTTGAAATCAAAATACTTCGCACATGCACACCTCTAGGGTGACCCTCACTTGTTGCCTCAGATGAAAAATAGTCATGTCTCTCGAATGTGGGAGGCTTTAGCAAAGACACTCGGTTAAAAGATCGTAGTCCCATGATAAACCTTTGATGCTGCCTTCGGTAAATGATCTTAGTCCGTTATGAAAATTTCTAAAGCGTCATATAATTTGCCTTCTATGGCTGTACGATGACCCGTGCCTGTCCATCACATCTAATGATAGGGCTTCCTACTAACTAATGATAGTATAACACTATCTAAAGGAGGAGGAAAAGAACAAAGACTTTTTTGAGTAGGTAGAACGCTCGTAGTCGCGTCGCATGCTCACAAACTTTTCAAAACTAAAACATCTTTTCACAAAACAACACTTTCTTTCACAAATATTTTCAAATCAAACATTTTGTATACATTCTCAATGATACAAGAATCATTACAAAATTGTCTCACTTAGACATTTTCAAAATATTTTCAAAATATTTTCAAACATACACAAGCACAGAGCATTTTCAAAAATGAGCTAGCGATTAAGAGCCCGTAGATAACTACGGATGAAAAGGGTGCTAACACCTTCCCTTTTCATAACCTACCCCCTTACTCAAAAAATTATCAAAAGGTCTTTCATGTTCTTTTCACCCTTTCCTTTATTGGATAAAAGAAAAGTCGGTGGCGACTCTTGCTATCCGCATTATTTGCGATAAAACGCAAAACCCAAAAGTCAGTTTTCCCACTGTATTACAGAACTGGTGACTTTGTTGGGGAGGAGATAACTAAAAGTGGGGTTACCTTCAGAGCTGGATCACCTTTATTTCTTTACTTGTTTGCCTTGTATGCTTTATATTTTAGGATATGCTTGGGTTTATTTCTTGTATAGATCCTATACCCGGATCTGGGGACATTTTAGGTAAGTAGCAATAGATCGTGAAAACTATACGGCATAGACCGATATGGTTGAAACGATGGCTACATTAGTGCGACACATTGGTTAGTGCTGGTGTCCCTTGAGTCAGTCAAGGGGAATGCTGGACTTCCGCATGGTTCCATAAGCACTAACTGACCTTAGAACCTTAGTTGACACAACTTAGCCATTATAAAATAGTGATATGGCCGACTTTAGTGTATACTGAAGTTTTTTGATACTCGATGTTACACTCATTGAGATTGGACTCTCGAGATATTTCGGCCGCAACTCAGATGCTTGACCTGTAACAATGCTTGAGAGAAAAAAATCAGTGATATGAGATTCCTAGAACCCAGTTACTTCTTTTAGGACAGGTTGAGCCGACTAAAACTCAAGAGGGTACTTACCTATGAACTCCATGCAAGCCTGAACCTAAGGCTTGGTGTGTCTTGTTTGTGTTTGATTAAATTTGTTCGAACATGACATCATGACATTATTACACATATCATTTTCACTAACCATTTAAAGGACCTAGGGATTTATCTTCATTTCTTTGTTGTAGGTTATATCCTCTACTCGCAGAAATACTATCTGGATCAATTTTGTGAGGATACCTCCTCAACTTAAGGAGTTAGTTTCAAAAGTTCCTTAAAGCTCTCAATTCACCAAAAGGCATGGTCATCTACTCAGTCTAGTTACCCCGGGTTTTGAAAAAGACATGATAAGTGTTTTATTATAGTTCTTTAATCTCACACATCACTGTTTCACCTTTCCAGATTATCAGCTGGTGCCTACAATGGAAAAATTCTCTAAGCTACTGGGAATACCTGTTCTTAATCGGACACCTTTCAATGGTTTAGAAAAATATCCACAACTGGAAGAAATTGCAGCAACCTTACATCTTAAGCAGCCCGACATTGTATCTAATTGGGAAACAAGAAGTGGAGTCAAGGGTTTTCTTACTAAATTTCTATTATAGAAGGCTCGACTATTTTCGGGTGCTATGAGTTTTCAGGCTTTCGAGGAAGTATTGTCATAGAGGATAGGGATGTTACTCTCAAATATATTGAAGTCCTCAAGTTGACTTTTCATCCAGAGTATTTGCGTACTGCATCCAGCTGCTGCTATGTATTCAACTTCTGCTGTTGATAGAGCTATTGTGGATTGTCTTTTGCTGGACCTTGAGATCAGATTTTCTCCCAGAAACTGGCAGCTTCCAGAAGTGCTTTTACGTTCTACTCTCCGTAGACCTTCTGTTCTACCTTTTTACTTACCTCTTCTTTTTCCAGAATGTACGTGGGATGCATTGGAATCCTTGATGGCTTACATTCTGAGAGATCAAATTTATTCAGAAGTTCTCTGACATATTTGCTCTGATGAATGTAAGTTCCTTCTGGAGTTTGATTAATCTGAATGCCCAGAAAGAATTTTAGTTCCCCCATTAGGCTCATCTCAAACTCTGCCTGCATACATTTAGCAAACTCTCTTCCCAGAGAGGGTTTAGTGGATCCAAATATGATGTCATCAACATAAATCTGACATACTAAAATGTCATTCTTAACTGTCTTACAGAACAAGGTTGTGTCCACTTTCCCTCTGGTGAATTCCTTTTTCAACATGAAGTTATTTAGTCTTTCATACCAAGCTCTGGGAGCTTGTTTCAGACCATAGAGTTGCTTCTTTAGTTTGAAAACATATTCTGGATTTTTGGAACTTTCAAAACCAGGGGGTTGGTGCACATATACCTCTTCTTCTATATAGCCATTTAAGAATGCACTCTTGACATCCATCTGATACAGAGTGATGCCTTTATTAACAACAAATGATATTAAAAGTCTGATAGATTCTAACCTGGAAACTGGAGCAAAGGTTTCTGTATAGTCTATCCCCTCTTGCTGACTATAACCTTGTGCTACCAGACGTGCTTTGTTTATGATGACTTCACCTTGTTCGTTCAGTTTGTTTTGAACACCCATTTTGTACCAATAACGTTGAATCCTTTTGGTTTGGGAACCAGATCCCATACGTCATTTCTGGTGAATTGATTTAGCTCCTCTTGCATTCCCAGAATCTAGTCATTGTCCAGAAGTGCTTCATCAATTGTTGTTGGTTCAATCAGAGAAACCAGTCCCATGAGAGACTCTTCAGAATTTCTGAAAGTAGATCTTGTTCTGATTGGATCTTCCTTCCTTCCTAAAATTGTTTCTTCTGGGTGATCAATGCTGCTTCTGGATGGTCTTTTCTGGAGTTGATCAACAGAAGGTGCTGGATTTCTTACAGTGACTCTTTCTGATGTTGAGGGAGTGTCTCTATTGAGAGCCTCTGATGAGTTTTCTTCAGTACCTGTGAGTTCAACTTCCATACCTGCAAGGAATTCATTCTGCTTTGACTTTTGAGAGTCAAGCTTATCATCAAACCGAACACTGGTTGACTCTTTAACAATCTGTGTTTCTGTATTGTATACTCTGTACCCTCTTGAGCGTTCAGAGTATCCTAACATAATACACTTTTGTGCTTTAGAGTCAAACTTGTTCAGATAATTTTTTGTATTCAAAATAAAACATGTACATCCAAATGGATGGAAATAAGAAATGTTGGGCTTTATGTTCTTCCATAATTCATATGGAGTCTTTTCCAGAATAGGTCTTATGGAGATTCTATTCTGAATGTAACACGCTGTGTTTATTGCCTCTGCCCAGAAGATCTTAGCAACGTTAGTCTCATTGATCATGGTTCTGGCCATTTCTTGCAATGTTCTGTTCTTTCATTCTACAACTCCATTTTGCTGGGGAGTTCTATGACAAGAGAAATCATGCAGAATGCCTTTTTCATTAAAGAATAATGCAAAATCTTTATTTTCAAATTCTCCACCATGATCACTTTTGACTTTGACGATTCTAAGATCCTTTTCATTCTGAACTTGGTTGCAGAAGGTAACAAACACAGAGTGTGACTCGTCCTTGTGCCTTAAGAACTTTACCCATGTCCATCTGCTATAGTCATCTACGATTACTAACCCATACTTCTTGCCACTAACTGAAGCAGTTTTTACTGGTCCAAATAAGTCAATGTGCATAATTTCTAATGGCTTAAAGGTGGAAACAACATTTTTGGATTTGAAAGCAGGTTTTGCAAACTTGCCTTTCTGACATGCTTCACACAGAGCATCTGAATTGAACTTCAAGTTAGGAAGTCCTCTGACTAGATTGAGTTTGTTAATCTGAGATATTCTTCTCATACTAACATGTCCCAATCTTCTGTGCCAGATCCATTGCTCGTTGTTAACAGACAGAAGACATTTTACATTCTGACTTTTCAGTTCAGAAAGTTTGATTTTATAAATGTTGTTTTTCCTCTTTCCATTAAATAGGATAGTCCCATCTTTCTGACTAACAACTTTGCATGAATTTTGATTGAAGATTATATCATAACCATTATCACTTAATTGACTTATGGATAACAGGTTATGCATTAATCCATCAACTAATAAAACATTACTTATAGAGGAAATATTTCCATTACCTATTGTTCCAGATCCAATGATATTTCCTCTCTGATTGCCTCCAAAGCCTACGTGGCCTCCAGGCTTAAGTTCCAGGCTTTGGAACATATGCCTTCTTCCCGTCATGTGTCGTGAGCAGCCAGAGTCCAGGTACCATGATTGGTGTCTTTGCTTTGCTTCTAAAGATATCTGCCACATGTATTATTTTATCCTTAGGTACCCATATTTTCTTGGGTCCTGATTTGTTAGTTTTACCAAAACTGTGGTTGAATTTTGGTTTGACAGAGTAATCACTACTTGTGTATTTTATGTCATGTGTGTGCCCATATATAAAGTGTGAATCAAGTGGAGTGCGTTTTATAACTAAGTCCATGGAATTTTTTGGTGTAGGTACCTTACCTTGATATCCTATCCCTTTTCTGCCATTTCTGCTAACTCCATAAACCATTGAAGCCATCTTACTTCTGTCTATGTTATTAGCAAGAAACTTCTGAAAGTTGTGATCATACTTTTTGATGATCTCATCAGCATTGCTGGGAGTTTCAGGGATTGTTTCCTTCTGAGAGTTTTGCAACTGGTTTTCTAATTTTGAAATTTTTTCTTTTAACTCAGAATTCTCTAATCTGAGACTCTCAATCTTATCAGAGTCAGAAGCAAGATTCCTTTTCAGGTGTCTGAATTTGACTCTGATCTGCTGATACCTTTCTAGAATTTCATTAAGGATTTCAGATAGTTCAAACTTAGTAAAGCTTATAGTAAAGTCAGGGAATAACTCTTCTGTATCTGATTCAGAGTCTGAACCAGAAGCTTCACTGTCTTCAGATACGTTTGCCATAAGAGCTATGTTTACTCTTTCATCATCTGATTCTGAGTCAGCTTCAGATGTGTGAGAATCATCCCATGTAGCCATGAGACTTTTCTTCTTTTCCTTGATAAACTTCTTTTTGGGCTTCTCCTTCTGAAGCTTTGGGAAGTCACTTTTGTAGTGCCCTTGCTCGTTACATTCATAGCAGATGATGTCTTTGTTGTTTGGCTTTCTGTATCCTAAAGAACCTTCAGATCTTCTGTGTCCAGAGGAGGATTCTGACCTTCTGTATCTGGAGGAAGATTCATTCTGATTTTCTGATCTTCTGGGATTCCTGAACTTCCTTTGCCTCTGCTTCCACAGTCGGTTCACCCTTCTGGAGAGGAGAGACAATTCATCTTCTTCTGATGAGGATCCATCAGAGGTTTCTTCCGCAGCCTGCAAAACTTTGGAGTCAAATTTTCTGTTAGATTTTAAAGCTAATGACTTACCTTGATTTTGAGGTTCATCTGCTTCTAGCTCTATCTCGTGACTTCTGAGGGAGCTGACAAGTTCCTCCAGATAGATTTTGTTGAGATCCTTGGCTAGCTTAAGCGCTGTGACCATTGGCCTCCACTGTTTTGGCAAGCTTCTGATGACCTTCTTAACATGATCAGCAGTGGAATACCCTTTGTCAAGAACTTTTAGACCAGCAACAAGAATTTGAAATCTTGAAAACATAGTTTCTATTGATTCACTATCTTCCATCTTGAATGCCTCATATTTTTGAGTGAGCGCAAGGTCTTTGGTTTCTTTGACTTGAATGTTGCCTTCATGCGTCATTCTCAGAGAATCAAACATATTCTTGGCAGTTTATCTGTTTGATATTTTCTCATATTCTGAGTATGAGATGGCACTGAGAAGAATTGTTCTGGCCTTGTGATGATTTCTGAACTCACGCTTTTGTTGATCAGACATCATTTTCCTGTCAATCTTCTGACCACGTCCATCCACTGGGTGCGTGTATCCATCAGTCACCATGTCCCACAGATCAGCATCATGGGCCAGAAATAAACTCTCAATTCTGTCTTTCCAGTAGTCAAAGTTCTCTCCATCAAAGACTGGAGGTTTGCCACTGAATATGTCCCTTTCTTCATTGTTGTCATTGCTGATGTTTTGACTTGGTCCTGCCATTGTGTTTTTCTGACGTTGGATCTTGTACTGACACGGTTAAGTGTTTAAGCTCAAAACCAGGCGCTCTGATGCCAATTGAAAATGTGAAAAACACAAGAAGGGGGGGTTGAATTGAAAAACTTAGATCAAAACAGCTTAATGACACAGTATTTTTATCCTGGTTCGTTTGATCTCAAACTACTCCAGTCCACCCGTCAAGGTGATTTCTCCTCTCTCCAACGAGGTCTTAATCGACTAATCTCAAAGGATTACAACAGCTACTTTAACAACTGTTAAAGTCTTCTTGAGTACAACCACAAACCGGTTAATCTCAAGGAAATCTTTTACAAATAATTGAACAAGAATGTGTTGTTGTTTTCTAACAAAACAGTATATCACAACTGTGATAATTACATAGGTTAAGCTTAGAATAGAATAAATTTGCTAGAGCTTGAATATGCGTGGTTTGGAATTCTCTGAAAATTGATGTGTGCGTACGTACGTGCTTCTTTCACAAGCAGACTTGTTTATATAGGCAAGGCAGATACGTTGTCCATAAAGCAAGTTTAATGTTAATAACACACTTTCCTTTTGTAGAAGATCTTGTCTAAAGAAAGCCGTTGGCATTTAATTCTGTCTTGAATAATTAATAACGCTTTAGAGTCTTCTTTGCTTTAACCGCTGATAACGCTTCAGAGTGTTGATGACTTGGTTGAGATGTCTTTGTTCAGAGTCAGAGTGTACTTGTTTAGGCGCAGATTCTGGTCATCAAACTTCAGCGTAAAACCTGTTTTGTTTTCAGCGTGTAATACTTTATTGCTTATCTTTTGATGCTGATCCCATCAGAACTTCTGCATACATAGAACATATTTTTAAGGAGCATATTTGCTCTTTGTATATATTCTTTGTATTTATTTATTCTTTGTATTTTGTTATCATCAAAACTTTAATCAAGGGTTGTAGAATCAAACTATGTTCTAACATGCACCATGGGGAAACATTCCAAGGCACTGGATCTGGCCTTGTGGTGATCTGATGATTGAGGATTGAACACGTATGATAGGCGCGCTGGAGCACAACATACTGGATCTGCAAGAAAATGTGAAAAAAAAAACCTCGCACCTAGATCAAACCCAGGACCTGGAGGGGATATGCCTTAAGTGCGTGTGTATTGCCACTGGGGTAGTGTGTTTCATCTGTTAGTATAGTGTAAACAAAGAATATAATGTGAAATCAATCATATTCTCATTTTTCAAATATGCGCCCAGTCAGATTTGAATGGACAAATTGGAACATTGCTTTTGTCCATACAAGCCTCTTCGGAGTCAACAGAAGTCAGAGACTCCAAAATCAAACTTCGGTCGTCTTCTCCGACCAAACAAAATTTAAAACACGCGAAAACTTAAAATTATTGAACAACTAAGAGTTCTATTCCATGTAAAATCATCCTCTGAGTTCAAATCTGGCCTCAGTTTGGACTGAAATTCCTTGCATCACTGAATCTGAAGCTCAAAAATGCCTGCGCCCTAACAATATTATTTTGGGGTTAAAGCACATAATCTCGCATGTAGCACGTTAGATCTACTCCAATCATCAATAAAAACATGAATATGTGCATAAAAATAATTTAAATCATGTAGTTAAAGAGTTTGGGATCCAGAATTTTACCAAAACTGGTGGGCTTGGTGTGGCTGTTTTGGGCGTGCTGTAGGCTCGAATAATGGCTGCTATGAGCTCATGGGAGTCTCAGGAACACAAAAGTGTGATTGGCTTGGATCGAGGACGGATAGAAGTTAGGTCTTGAATTTTACAACTTTGAGATTTTTTTTTGTGAAATTTTGTAGAGCTTGTGAGGCAATGCATTCGTGGGATTCTTTCTTTTGACTTGTATCTTATATAGAGGGAGAAGAGGAGTGCAAACCATCACGGCAAGAATCAAGCCTTTAAGACATGGCTTTAATACAAAAATCAAATTTGAAAAAATTTGTCAAAACTACGATATTCTTGCCATTTTGTGTTTTGGAATGCACCTGGACAAGTTGCTGGTGTTTTGCACGAAATATTGGTCTCCATGATGGGTCAAGCTAAGCCCAAATGCACTAGCCCATTATTTCTTGTGTTTTTATTTAATTTATTTGATTTTAAATTAAATTAAATCAAAATAAATATAAATAAAAAACAAAGCCATGTACAAATGGACTTAGAGGTCCTATAAGATGTTATGAACATGTTTGAACATCAAAAACTAGGCTCATTGGTTCAAAATTACAATTTTGCTCAATTTGCACTTCATGAATTTCTTCAAAATTCCCCAACTTGTGCAACTCATAACTTACTCAATTTTCATCTTTTAAAGATTGTCTTGGACTTTTTGGAAATACCAATATGTCCTCTACAATCTCTATGTTGATCATTTTTGCTTTTGAAGACATTTCCTGATGTAAGTTACCTTGACAAAAAGTCTCTTTTGTTGACTTTTGAAAATGACCTATAGTGTATGAGATCATATCTTCCAAATGAAGCATTTTTTGGACTTGAGAATAAAATAAAGGTTGTATGGAATTGATTTTTCTTCAAAATGGGCTTTTTTTTTGGGGAAAATTTGATGAAGCATGTGAAAGTTATGTCTGGTCAAAGTTTAGTTGACTTCTCCTAAGGAAACCCTAATTTGGATATTCTTGACTTTTGATGATCTGAGGGCTTTAATTGAGGAATCATGATCAACCCTTGATCAAATGATGAATATCACTTCAAAATGTTGATTTTGACCAAACTTTTTGAAGTTTGACTGTATGTTGACCATAGTTGACTTTTTGACTAATACAATTGATTTTCAAACATTTGAGCCATTGATTGAGCAAACTTGTGATGTAGGACTTGAAACTTGACATGAACCTTTTTTATGACCTATGAAGAACCATGGAAGCCACTTGAGACCTTTTCAAACCAAATTTCCTTGAGAGACTCCAAACCCTAGTTGTAGGCCTTTGGTTTAGGAGGAGCATTGACTGGTCATCCTTTGAGATTCTTGAATACTTGAAGAGCCTTGAAAGAATGCCTTGAGAAAAATGGGAGAGCAAATTTTGGGGTACAAAATCTTCCCCTTTTCAATCTTCTTAAACCTGAGGAGTTAGATTGGCCTGTTCGCCATTTGTGACTTGAAGATAGAAGATGATTGAACACTTAAGTGCCCATAAATTTGCACTTGCTTGTGCAAGAAGTAATGTTGTTTGTTGAGTATATCGAGAATAGGCTTATAGATTCCATTTGGAGAAGAGAGTCTTCAGACACAGGCTTATAGATGCCATCCAAAATAACTGTTGACCCCAACTGGAAAAGTATTATAATAAATCTTTGGTCGATTTAATCCGAAACAAAAGAGTTCTTTCCCCTGTTATTAACTGGAAGAATAAATCCACACTGGAAGAGGTATTTTGCCCGTTTTTAACTGAAAGAGATGAAACCATACCATAAGAGGTCTTTCGCATGTTATTAACTAGAAGAGATAAACTCATACCAGAAGAGATCTTTCTCCTGTGATTAATTGAAAGAGATGAACCCATACCAGAAGAGGTCTTTCACATGTGATTAACTGGAAGAGATGAAACCATACCAGAAGAGGTAAATCGCCTGTTATTAACTGGAAGAGATAAACTCATACCATAAGAGGTATTTCTCCCGTGATTAACTGGAAGAGATGAACTCATACTAGAAGAGGTCTTTCGCTTGTGATTAACTGGAAGAGATGAACCCATACCAGAAGAGGTCTTTCACATGTTATTAACTGGAAGAATAAATCTACACCAGAAGAGGTCTTTTGCCTGTTATTAAATAGAAGAGATGAAACCATGCCAGAAGAGGTCTTTCGCCTGTTATTAACTGGAAGAGATAAACTCATACCAGAAGAGGTCTTTTGCCTGCGATTAACTAGAAGAGATGAACTCATACTAGAAGAGGTCTTTCGCCTTTGATTAACTGGAAGAGATGAACCCATACCATAAGAGGTCTTTCACATGTCATTAACTGGAAGAGATGGACCCATACCAGAAGAGGTCTTTCGCCTGTTATTAACTGGAAGGGATGAACCTATACCAGAAGAGGTCTTTTTGAGAATGACCTTCTGAGGAAACTGCTGAAATAGCTCTTCGTCATATGTAGCCTTTGAGAAGACTGTCAGGTCATATAAGTAGTTGATGATGTTCGTCTGTCGATTGATCCTTTTCTGAAAAGGTAAAGAGTCAGCTATATACAATGATATGATGTATAAAATGTGTAACACCCTGATATTTAATCATTTATTTAATTAAATATTTTTGAATATTTTATATTAATTCGAATTTTTATCGTCGAAGTCGGAATTATTTTATTTAGTGGCATGATGAATAATCGGATTTAATTTGGTTGAATTAATTTGAGAATTATCAGTATTATTCTAAGAAGCATAATTGGATAAATATGTTGGGTTGAGCAGTAAGTTGATAGTTGGATAAATTAGACGGTTTAGTCGGAGAACTATTATTAGAATATTATTTACGAGTTAGTATTATTTAAAGTGTGGATCAATCATAGTTGAAGAATATTATTGGAAATAATATTAGATTATATTATGTGACTATTTATTTAATTGGGCTTATGATGTGATAGCAGTAATAGTGGGGTGTGTATGTAGGCCCACTAAGAGAAACAATATTATTTGGATCAATAGAATGATATATATTATTATTAGAAAATAAGAAAGAGGAAGAGAGTAGGTGTTATCAGGAAAGAGAAGAGAAAGAGGAAAATAGGGTTTTTGGAGAAGAAGAGAGCTACGTGAAGTTGAACCAAGAGGCCAAGAGGAAATTCAAATCGGAGACACATAGAGTTGTCATCAAATTAAACCAGGTACGAGTGGGGTTTCTTATCTGTGATCGGTGGATCTGGAACTGACTGTTTAATGCTGGTTCGCGAAATGTCGCGGAAGCAAGAGTCGCCACCGTCTTTTATTTTCTCCAATATGGAAAGGACAAAAGCACAGAAAAATTCCTTATTGAGATTAGTTCTCGGTTCGGGAGGTAGATTTATAGAAAGGGAAGGTGTTAGCACCCTTTCTATCCATGGTTATCCATGGGCTCTTAGATACTTGCTCATTTGTGTTTTCAAAAGGTTTGTTTGCTTTTCAAAGTGAGTGAGTTTGAAAAAGTTTCGTTTAAAATTTCAGTTCGACTCTTGTATCAGTCCTCAAGAGTGTTTGAAAAGTTGTTTTTGAAAGCTTTTTGAAAAGTGTCAGTGCAAAAAGAGTTTTGTTTGTTTTTGAATAGAGCAAGTATCCATGAGTCATCCACCTACCCTAAGGAATTAGGCTGTGTAAATGTCCTTAAGGTAGTGCCATCCCACCATTGAGAGATAGGTAGCACCACCGTTGGAGGTGTTCGGGTCAACTCGAGGGTCAGGGATAGTGTGGTCACCGGAGTAATAGGAGGACACCTTAGAAGCTACCCCCATGCCATGTTCATGGACATGAGGACTTACTAAAACGTCCTCTACTCGACGACCACGTTTCGAGGGGCAAGGCAACAGTGTGGTCACCAGAGCAATAGTAGGACACCTTAGAAGCTACCCTTATGCCATGTTCATGGACATAAGGACTTACTAAAACGTCCTATACTCGACGACCACGTTTCGAAGGGCCAGACAACAGTGAGGCGCACCCTAAGAGTGGTGTGTGAATTGTGTGTCATTTTCAGTTATTATTTGTCTTGTCATGTATTGGGTGAGATACGCTTCGATTTTATTTGGGTATACATTCTTTCATGTGATTATTAGCAGTTAAGGGTGCGGGAATTAAAATGCGGAAAAATAAAGGTCCTACGCTATTACAAGGCGCGGGTCTGTACATCGCCAAATTAAACAAAGACCCGATTTTGAATAAAAGTGCGGAAAGTAAATCTCCTAATTATCTATTACAAAGCTTTGGGGCAAATACATTATATTCACAAAAGAAATAAAAATAAATGCGCGAAAAGGAATTATAATCGAAGATGCGAGGGCGTTGGACCCTTTAAAGAAATTAAATTGAAATTAAAAAAATTAATTAATGATTAAATAAAGAAAGGGACTTATTTTTTGATGTTTTTGTATTTAACGGAAATAAAAAAAATTAATTGGAATTGAAACCCTAATTCTAAGCATTTTTAATTATTAAAGAAAAAGATTCAAGCTTGACCTAATTTACTAATTATTTAATATACATATTTACTTACAAAATAATTAATGGTTAATAATAATAAGAATGAAAATTATTTATTGAGGAAAAAAAAAGGAATGAAAATGCTAAACCTAATTTTTATGTATTTTATTTATTTAAGAAAAAAAACATTAAAATTAAACCTAAAATTAAACTAATTTGGTTATTAGAATTTATTTACAAAATTGATAGAAATTAATATTAATAAAACATATTTTTTTGTTTTATGATTTTATGGTTTTTTGTGTTATAAAATTTATTTTATGAATTAAATAAAACAATTAACATAATTAAAATAAATAAAAGAAACGAATAAAAAGAGAGAAAGAAAATGCAAACATAGGGGGGTGTTGACCCAATTGAGGAGGTGTATGGAGCATTTGGCCCACTGAAATCTGGCCTTTTTTGACTTTCCCATGATAACGTGTAGACCCATTGAACAAGGTGCATGATGGAATTCCTGTGCTGGCCATCGGATTGATGTTGCTGGACAAATGGCAAGCACTAGCGTTGGGGAATTTGGTGGACCATTGGAAGGGAATTGTACCTGAACGCCTTACAAACAAAATTATGAAGAACATGGGGGACCTGGGAATCGAACCCAGGTCCCATTGCCTGCGTGACAACACATCAACCAACCCAACCAACGCTTGTCTTTGTTAATTAAATGGAATATGAATAATATGAGAGAGAAACAATTATTATGTTGGACAAATAAAAAAGGGCGCCAGTTATTCAAACCAACCAACCATAGTCCAACACGCTAGCATCTTCTTCATCGTTTTACCTGTAACATAAGCAGATAGCGGGGGTTTTAAACCCCCACAAACTGAAACAACGAATAATAGCGAATAGAATTTGAGCAAGCATAAAAAAGGCGCGATGAGTGATTTGGCTTCATGGGAATGTCACGAGTTCATTGGTCCCAGTTTCATGGCCTGATTTTTCCATATATGCAAAACCCCAATTTGAGGTTTCTGAAACCCTAGCAAGCATTAATGGTGGATTCTTGTACAGGGCTTAAAAATTCAATCAAAGAATGGCAACAGCTTTAGAATACTCATGTTAGTATAAATCAATGCTTAAAACGTATGGAAAAGGTATGCAAGTGCAAACACGAATATGAAAATATTTGGGAACAGGGCAACGTGGTTCTACCAATTCTGGATGTATGGAGACTTGATTTCGATTGGAAAAGATTCCTGGTAGTCTTGGCAAGCTTGTGGAATAGTTTTGAGGCCTTGAAACACCCTGCAATTCAGTTTTTAGTTTCCAAATTTTTGGTCAAAAATTGCAATGTTGTTCTTTTGTCTCAGCGCAGCTTTTTTCGTTTCTTAGCATTAGGGTTTGTTTGTATATGTATGAGGAATGATTTAGGTTAGAAAACAAAGCCCAAAATCCATTGAATCAATGTTTCAATATTTGATTTTTCAAGCATCTTTTTCAATCTTTTTGTCATGAAAAACATGCCTATTTTGGAAGATCTTGCCTCTTGATGTGGTACACGAAATCCCTAGGCCTTAATGAGAGAATATGCTGCACAAAAAGATTTGGAAAACTTGATTTAGTATTTTTCTTATATTTAATTTTAATTAAATGAATTAATAGGATTAAAAACTCAATTAATTAATTAAAAATAGGAAAATAACTCCCCTTTGGGTCAATGGGTCGTGCATAGCTTTTGGGTGATGATTCTTGGAAGAAATTGAGGCCCATTAGCAATTTTGAGGCATTTGAAGCAAAGTTGACTTTTCAAAATTCCCAAATATTTTCCAACTTCCACAAGGCATATGTTGCTCAATTTTTAAGCTTTGATCATGTTCTTGGACATTTTGGAAAGGTCTTGAAGTCCTATAACCAATGTCTTTAGTCCCATGTCATTTTGATTTACCAATCTCAAGTTATGGTCTTTGACTTAAAGTGCCTTTTTGTTGACTTTTGAAAATGACCTATAATGTTGAGATTGATAACTTTTTGTGAGAGCATTTCTTGGACTTGAAGTGTGAATATGAGTTGTAGGAAATGTCATTCTCTTCAAAATGAGCTTTGGATGGAATTTTTCTGATAAACCATGTGGAAGTTATGCCTTGGTCAATTTGCAGTTGACTTTTTCAACTGTCCAAACATAGAAACTTTTGCATCTTGAGACTTTTTGAGCCATGCTTTGAGAATCATGATCAAGAATTTATCAAATGATTTTTGTGGCTTCAAAATAAGATGTTGACCAAAAATTTGGACTTTTGACTGTCAAATGACCATTTTGCCCCTGCAGTTGACTGTTGAGCAATTAGGGTTTTTGACTGTGCAATTTTGTGCTGTAAGTCTTGAAACTTGACATAAGGATGCTTGACAATGTTTATAGGCATGTGGGACTTGTTTGGACCCTTGAAAACTTCAATTTCTTTGCCAGAACCAAAACCCTAATTTTTGACTGTTAGGAGGCCATTGAACTGTGCAACCCTCGAGAGATTTTGAACCTTGATCTTGGAAAATCTTGAAGAAAATGGGAGGGCAAATTTTGGGGTACAACAGTTGCCCCTGTTCAATCTTCTTAGACCTGAGGATGTAGATTGGCTGACGTGCCTTTCGTAATCCGAAGGTGGAAGATGATTGAACACCAGAGTGCCCAGAAATTTGCGCTCACATGTTAGCAGTGTGATGATGGGAATGGGCTTACAGATGCCATTTGGAGATTAGTGGATAGGAGGATGGGCTTATAGATGCCATGTTGAGAGGTGATGGATAGATGGATGGGCTTATAGATGCCATCTGGGTGTCGATCGCGTAAGAGATTCCTTAGCGAGAACTTGCGTACCTGAAAAAGAAAGATGATTACCTGACCTGTTACAGGAGTTGGTCTTCGAACTCTTTGTGTGGATGCGTTCTGGCTGGTTACAGGAATTGAATCTTTAAATTCTTCAGACGCACCCTCAGCAGGATGATGAATGGATCAGGGACGATTACTACCTCAACAGTAATGATGAGATAACCTGGGGCGATTACTACCTCAACAGTAACGATGAGAGAACCTGGGGCGATTACTACCTCAACAGTAACGATGAGAGAACCTGGGGATATTACTACCTCAACAGTAACGATGAGAGAACCTGGGGCGATTACTACCTCAACAGTAACGATGAGAGAACCTGGGGCGATTACTACCTCAACAGTAACGATGAGAGAATCTGGGGCGATTACTACCTCAACAGTAACGGTGAGAGAACCTGGGGCGATTACTACCTCAACAGTAACGATGAGAGAACCTTGGGCGATTACTACCTCAACAGTAACGATGAGAGAATCTTGGATGTCTTCTACTGAGTCTTCATCAGGAAAATCTTTAGGAATCGATTTAACTGGACTAGGGAAGGCCTTTGACTGGATCGGCATCAGAAAAAATCTTTAGGAGTCGACTTAACTGAACCAGGCAAGGTCTTGGAATCTTCAACTGGATAAGAATCAGGGAGATCTTAAGGTCGATCTGACTGAACCATAGAAGGCCTTTGACTGGATCGGCATCAGAAAAATCTTTAGGAGTCGACTTAACTGAACCAGGCAAGGTCTTGGAATCTTCAACTGGATAAGAATCAGGGAGATCTCAGGGCCGATCTGACTGAACCAGAGAAGGCCTTTGACTGGATCAGCATCAGAAAAATATTTAGGAGTCGATTTAACTGAACCAGGCAAGGTCTTGGAATCTTCAACTAGATAAGAATCAGGGAGATCTTAGGGTCGATCTGACTGAACCAGAGAAGGCCTTTGACTGGATCGGCATTAGAAAAATCTTTAGGAGTCGATTTAACTGAACCAGGCAAGGTCTTGGAATAACTTTGACTGGATAAGAATCAGAAAAATCTTAGTATCAATTTAACTGAACCAGTCTAAAGTCTTGAAATAACTTCGACTGAATAAGAATCAGAAAAATCTTTAGGAATCGATTTAACTGAACCAGAGGAGGTCTTGGATATAGCTGAGAACTTAACTGGGTCTTTCCTGAAAGGTAAAGGTCAGTCATATGCAATGCATGATATGGATCACGCCATGATGTTCTCAACATAAATGAGATCGTATGTTCATGATGCATATATGCATGCTATAATGTATGGAAATGCGATGTTTATGAATGTATGTTTTTGTCGAGGAAAGTAAATCCTTGACGGGTGCCGGGAAGTCACATCCTGGGCTGATGTTGGAGAATAGTGCTTTATTGTTTCCGCTGGGGATGATAGTTGCATAGTTGCAAGAATACCGGTAGGAGAAGATAACTCCGTTAGGGAATAAACTTGGCAAATGGATTACTCTGCGGGGAGAAAATTATTCTAGCGATCTTGCTGGGGAACAATACTCTGTGGGGATAGAGGTACTTTGTTGGGATGTTGATAGTAACTTCGCTGGGGATACCGTTGATGTTGGAAGTGTTAATAGACTTCGCTGGGGATAGGAAGACTTCATCGGGGACGATCTTTCCGTGGCTTTTGGCTGAGGATAACCCAGTTATATCCTGGTAGGGAAATAACCTTTGGATAAAGCCGGGAGACGCGTTCGTGCTCTGCGGGGGAGAAGCTTCCAGAATCTAATGGGGATAAGCTTCCTGCTGGGGAGATGATTCAAACTTTCCTGGCGAAATTTTTGAGATATACTGGGGGAGTGGCTCCGCTGGATGTCTGGTATACCGCTGGGGAACAGTCTTAGATCAAGACTGCCGGGGATGCTTGTTAGGAAAGTTCGTATACTTTGCTGAGGAATGTTGAGATCTGCTGGAGGATACCCAACTTCCTTAAGGCTGATAGTATAGCTTTGCTTGGGGAGAGTGCATTGACTTGCTGACTCACTCTCTGGGGATTTAAGGTATATTGGTTATGTTCTTCGGCTGAACTTACCTTGGTACCTTGGTGGACAGAACAATTAGATCGCTTAGACAACTCATTATTGCCCCTGTTTCTAATGTTACCTGTAATTAATCCTTTGTTTCGTATGCAAATATTTATGAGTTAGCAGTTATTGTCAAATGCATATATCACAAATTGAACCTTGGACGTTCTTCGCAAAACAAAACAGAAAAGGAAAAACAATTGGCAATTTTAACTGAAAAGTGATTTTTGTATTGATTTTTTTGAATTTGCCTGTAAATAGGCGTTTATGTACAAGAAGCTGACGTCCTAGTAAGAGAACGCCGCCGAACAAAGAGTTTATATAATTTGTACAAAAGGGAAAACAAAAAAGCTATGTGAAAAGATTAATCCCACTGGGTTCCAACTATGCTATCGCCTTTATATCTTCGAGCGTCTCATCACTTGATGACCTAGCTGAAGATGAAGCTGATTGATCGATGCCGTCTGAACTTGATGTAGATACCGGATTCTGGATGCAACGTGATCCAATGAGACATAGTATTACGCTTTAATCCCTAACTTTTGCCTGGACCGCCCTTTCGGGTTTTCGGTCCACCGGGATACCCATTTTTTCCCAAGCCGCCTTTTCAGGTTTTCGACTTGTCGGGTGTACAGATTTTTTTCATTTCATCCCTTCATTTTGCCCGAACCCTTTTGGTTCGCCGGGAAGCCCTAATTTTTGCCTAGGTATGTCAACCTAGCGGGTCTTTTTCATGCGTAGTATCTTTTTACTATGTCTGCATTGGCGGGGTGAGGAAGGTCGTCACCATCCATTTTGGTTAGAATCATGGCTCCTCCTGAGAACACATGTTTAACCATAAATGGCCCTTCGTACGTGGGGGTCCATTTGCCCCTTGGATCACTCTGAGGAAGGATGATGCGCTTGATTACCAGATCCCCAACTTGATACTCTTGTGATCTGACCTTTTTGTTAAATGCCCTGATCATCCGTTTTTGATACGTCTGACCATGACAAATAGCATTGAGTCTCTTTTCGTTGATTAGATTTAGCTGATCAAGTCGAGTCTGGATCTAATCATCTTCGTTCAGATCTGCATCCTTCATTATCCGGAGAGAGGGTATTTGCACTTCGATCGGTAAGACTGCTTCCATGCCGTAGACCAAGGAGAAGGGAGTTGCCCCGGTTGACGTCCTTGCTGAGGTACGGTACCCATGTAGAGCAAACGGTAACATCTCGTGCCAATCTTTATAGGTCACTGTCATCTTCTGCACAATCTTCTTGATATTTTTATTTGCTACTTCTACAGCCCCATTCATCTTCGGCCGGTAAGGAGAAGAGTTGTGGTGCTGTATCTTAAACTGCTCGCAGAGCTCAGTGATCAACTTGTTATTGAGATTGGTACCGTTGTCTGTGATGATCCTTTCAGGGGCTCCGTATCGACAAATCAGATTGTGCCGAATGAACCGTGCCACGACATTCTTGGTTACTGTGGCGTACGAAGCTGCTTCAACCCACTTCGTAAAGTAATCGATCGCCACCAGGATGAAGCGATGCCCGTTGGATGCCGTAGGTTTAATCTCACCGATCATATCTATGCCCCACATTGCAAAAGGCCAAGGTGCAGTCAGGACATTCAGAGGAACTGGAGGAACGTGCACCTTGTCAGCATAAATCTGGCATTTATGGCATGTCTGAGAATGCTGGTAACAATCGGCTTCCATTGTGGACCAGAAATACCCTGCCTGAAGGATTTTCTTCGCCATAGTGTGTCCACTGGAATATGTTCCGAAGGTACCCTCATGCAGCTCTGCCATGATCCTTTCTGCTTCAGTCTTATCCATACAACGCAGTAAGATCGAATCATGGTTTCGCTTGTACAGGATGCCGTTGCTAAGGAAGAACTTCGCTGCGAACCTTCTCAGAAACTTTTTATCATTGACAGATGCACCTTCAGGATACTCTTGAGCTTCCAAGTATCTCTTCACCTCATGGTACCAAGGTTTCTCAGTCACTATCTCAACCTCGAGATCACAACAGTATGCCGGTTCGTCCAGTTTCTAGATGATGACCCGGGGAGCCTCATTGTCCCATTTGACTTTGAACATGGAAGACATTGTAGCTAACGCGTCCGCCAACTGATTCTCCTCTCTCGGGAAGTGTTCAAAAGTTATCTCTGTGAAATGAGGGATCAATGTCAACACACATTCTCTGTAAGGAATAAGATTCGGATGTTTCGTATCCCACTCGCCTTTGATCTGATTGATCACGAGAGCGGAATCTCCGAAGACACTCAGAAAATTAATCCTTAAGTCAATTGCAGCTTGAAGACCCATAATGCATGCCTCATACTCCGCCATGTTGTTGGTGCAGTTGAAACATAGCCGGGCAGTAAGTGGAGTATGAGTGCCTTGAGGAGATATGATCACAGTGCCGATACCATTACCCAAAGCATTGGAGGCTCCGTCAAAGTGCATAGACCATCGGGATCCTTCCTCAGGTCCTTCATCCGGTCCAGGTACTTCACAATCAGTCACTATCATGATGCTCTCGTCCGGAAACTCAAAGTTTATTGACTGATAGTCGTCTACTGCCTGATATGCCAAGTGGTCTGCCAATACACTTCCCTTGATAGCTTTCTGAGTCGTGTACTGGATGTCGTATTCGGTCAAGATCATTTGCCATCTTGCTATTCTCCCAGACAGAGCAGGCTTTTCAAATATGTACTTTATCGGATCCATCTTAGAAATCAACAAAGTAGTGTGAGTCAGCATATACTGTCTCAGCCGGCGAGCAGCTCATACCAAAGCGCAGCAAGTTTTCTCGAGCAGTGAGTATCGGGTCTCACAGTCGGTAAACTTTTTGCTAAGGTAATAAATGGCGTGCTCTTTTCGGCCAGACTCGTCATGCTGCCCCAGCACACACCCCATCGAGTTGTCAAGTACTGTCAGGTATAGTATCAGAGGTCTCCCTTCAACTGGTGGCATAAGAATGGGTGGTTCTTGGAGATACTCTTTGATTCTGTCAAAAGCGGCATGGCATTCATCATTCCGACGTACTACCTGATCTTTCTTCAGCAGCTTGAAGATTGGTTCACAGGTAGCGGTTAGATGGGAGATGAATCGAGCAATGTAATTCAGGCGTCCTAAAAAGCCTTTGACCTCCTTCTCTGTCTTGGGAACTGGCATCTCTTGAATGGCTTTAACCTTGGCAGGGTCCACTTGAATACCCTTGTCACTTACAACGAAGCCTAGCAACTTTCCAGATCTTACCCCGAAGGTGCACTTGTTCGGGTTCAACCTCAGTTTGTACAATTTCAGACGGTCAAACAGCTTCTGCAGATGGTCAAGGTGTTCCTCCTCAGTTTGGGACCTTGCAATCATATCGTCAACATACACCTCAATCTCATGATGAATCATGTCATGAAATAAAGCAACCATGGCATGTTGGTAGGTTGCCCCAGCATTCTTCAACCCAAAAGGCATGACCTTGTAGCAGAAGGTACCCCACTGAGTAACAAAGGTAGTCTTTTCCATGTCTTCAGGAGCCATCTTGATCTGATTATACCCTGAAAAACCATCCATGAAGGAGAACACCTTGTGCTAAGCAGTATTGTCAACCAGAACGTCAATGTGAGGTAGAGGGAAGTCATCTTTGGGGCTGGCCCTGTTCAGATCCCTGTAATCAACACACATTCTGACCTTACCATCCTTCTTTGGTACCGGCACCACATTGGCAACCCACTGAGGGTAAGAAGTTACTGCAAGAAACCCGGCATCGAATTGCTTCATAACCTCCGCTTTGATCTTCTCAGACATCTCTGGACGCATACGGCGGACCTTTTGCTTAACCGGAGGGCAGTCTTCCTTGGTAGGCAAATGATGGACCACAATGTCGGTATCTAACCCAGGCATGTCTTCGTAGGACCAGGAAAAGATCTCCACATAATCATGTAACATCTGAGTCAACCGTTGTTTTACGCTGAGCTCCAGATTGGCACCGACTTTAACCTCCTTTCTATCTATCTCAGTACCCATATTTATCGTCTCCACTGGCTCT
Source organism: Vicia faba (assembly GCA_948472305.1). Lineage (NCBI taxonomy): Eukaryota > Viridiplantae > Streptophyta > Magnoliopsida > Fabales > Fabaceae > Vicia > Vicia faba. The sequence continues at coordinate 134,669,092 of OX451740.1, read as the reverse complement.
TCATGTGGTTGAATTGCCCTCTCTTCCTGGAGTAACAGTCTTTCAAGTTCGCCAGGCACTTCGCAATCATCTTCACCTTCGTCTTCGGCTAAGTTGATCGGATTTTCGAAGTCATAACTGGCAGTAGCAGAGTCGTTACCAGTGAGATCCTGAGTGGATTGAAACCTGTATGGGTGAGTGTGTGTAAATACAACTGTTTTGCAATATATAAAGAAAGGAAAGAAAGAAAAGGAGCATAAGATTTGAAGTGCGAGAAAACGTCCAAAGTCTTTATTCATGATATATGAGATGACAATTAATATGCCCTCACAAATGAAGCCACAGTGCCCCGGGTAAGACACCGGGCCATAGAGTTTCAATTCATTGTTTATTACAAAAAACAAAGGAATTCATTACTGCGTAACAAAAGTAACAGGAGTATGATCTTTTGCGGTCCAATTGTTTAATCCACCGTCAGTCGTCGGGTAGATCCAGCTATCGAACTCCGATTCTTCCACTTCATCTTCATCCCCAATAGCATTCACTCCTGGATTGGTGATGAGCACAGGAGGTCTTCCGATTCTAGCTTTGCGCATAGCCCTCTGAGCCTCTTTCTCGATTACAGCCCGGGCGTCTTTCAAGGAGGCCATCTTCAAAGGAAAGTCCTCTTCCACCACTGTTTCCGCTGCTGCCAATGTTGGAGGTACCTCTTCAAAATGCTGAAAGGGGGTTTCAATAAACTCCCCGTCCATCTCGATATACTGGAAGGAATTCAAGTGACTAACCATATACTCCTCCTCTCCCTGCACAGTGACAATCTTCCCTCTGACGGGGTACTTGAGCTTCTGGTGTAGGGTAGAGGTCACTGCCCCAGCTTTGTGAATCCAAGGTCGACCCAGTAAACAGGAATAAGATGGACGGATATCCATCACATAGAAAGTTGAGTCGAATACTTGGGAACCCACACGAATAGGAATGTCTACCTCTCCATGAACCATCCTCTTCGATCCGTCAAAGGCTCGAACAATGATGTTGCTAGGTTTCAGCTCCAGGCCCTCACAATCCAACCGGTCTAAGGCCTTTTTGGGCAAAACATTCAGGGAAGAACCGATGTCCACCAACACGTGAGCAAGAGTAGTGCCCCTGCATTCTATAGAGACATGCAGGGCATCATTGTGGTTCTTTCCCTTAGCAGTAAGGTCAGCATCCGAGAAACCCAAACCATTGTCAGCTGTCAAATTGGCTACGCAATCAGTAAACTGGTCTGCAGATGTCTCTTGTGGCACATGGGCCATCTTTAGAAATGAAATCAGGGCCTTAGCATGGGCCTCTGAGCACAGTAGCAAGGAGAGCATAGAGATCTTGGAGGGGGTATGCCCCAGCTGTTCAACAACATTAAAATCGCTCTTCTTGATTATTTTAAGAATTTCCTCCATCTCTTGCTGGGAGGCTTCAACATTCACAGATTTTGGTGCCTCCATCCGGGCAGGCTCATCATCAATCCCTTTGCCCCGAGTATTAGATGACTCGGCAGCAGGGGAAGCAACTTGATCAGAAGTGGAAACGGGCGCACTTGCAGGCGTTATAATGAGAGGTCTTCGAATAGTTGGTGGCGCAATGTCAGGCGAGAAGAGCCTGCCACTGCGGGTTACTTTAGCTGGACCGGTAATATTGCTGATGCTGGTACCGGTGTTGAACTCTTGTTTTATACCATGTACATATACATCTGCCCCATAGTGCCATGGGACAGCCTTATCAGATTCATAGGGGAGGGGCCCCGGAACAGTAATAACGATGGGTGCGACAGTCATGATTTTAACTGGCTTCCTCGGGGGAGCCTTGATTGGATTGTTGAAAATTGTAACGACGGATACTTCTTCCACAAGAACAAACGGAACAAAGGTCTTCTTGAAGAGAATCTCCTTGCTATCCATCAGGCTTTGGATGCCTAACTTCAGCAACGGACAACCAGTAGGGGTAACAACACACAAAAGGCAACCCTTGCTGCAACCCGGAAATAAACCGGCCAACAGTAGGTTCCTCTTAACAGTCATCAAAGGGGTAGCTACATCATTCACAGAAACGGCATACAAGACTTCATCAACGACATTTACTCCATGCTGGGGCATAGGAGCAGTCACCACATTTGGCCTCTCAGGCGCCTCAAATTGTATCTCCTTCGCATCAATAAGGTCCTGCACCTTATTCCTTAGGGCCCAACAATCATCAGTAGAATTCCCCGGGCTATCGGAGTGATAAGCACAGCGAGCATTTGGATTATACTTGGGGGAGGCAGTATTCACAACCTTCGGGGCCTCCCTGATAGTCACCAAGTTGGTTGATAGCAGCTGCGACAAGATTTGTGACAAGGTCATACTCAGCCGGGTAAACTCTCTTCTGGGTCTTTCAGCCCTTTGTTGATTAGTTTGCCGAGGAGCTGCAACAGGTTTAGCAATCACCACCGTGTTGACAGATTGGCGGCGCTCTGGTTTATCTTGCCTTCTAGACCCATACACAGCACTGGCCTCCTTTTTAAAAGGTTTCTTCTCAGAACTCGAAGACGCACCTTTCTGAATCTTACCGGACTTCATGCCAGCCTTTATCCTTTCCCCAGTCAGAATAAGGTCAGTGAACCCTGCAGATGAATTGACAATAAGATGATTGAAGAATGGCCCGGAGAGGGTCCCCAAGAACATATCTACCAGCTCACGTTCAGTTAATGGTGGCTGCACCCTGCCAGCCAGGTCCCTCCACTTCTGTGCATACTCTTTAAAACCTTCGCCTGATCCTAGCGACATACCCTGGAGTTGGGTACGTGTAGGAGCAAGGTCGGCATTATATTGATACTGCTTGTAAAAAGCAGTAGCCAACTCCTCCCAGTTACGAACCTTGGTCCCATCCAGCTAATAGAGCCATTCGAGATGAGTCCCTGAAAGACTCTCCTGGAAGAAGTGGATCCACAAGTTCTTATCCACTATGTATGGCTAGATCTTCCGCACATAAGATCTGAGGTGTAGCTTAGGGCAAGACGCCCCATCATACTTGGTGAAAGATGGTTCTTTAAACTTGTGAGGGATGATCACACCAGTAGACAAACCCAAGTCTCCGAAATCCAAACCAGGCACTTGTTGGATCTCCATGGCGTTCAGACGGTCTTCCAGCTGCTTGTACCGGTCTTCAGCCGGAGGATACTGTTCCTCATTGAAATCAGTCTCATTGTCAGAGACCATCGGACTTGGAGCCCTTCCCCCCTGGGGACTGTCTTTGCCTACAGAAGAACCAGCTTCCTCATTCTGCAGAGTGTTACCAAACCTCCGGCCCGAGTTGAATATAACTGTTCTCTTCTTCTTCTTCTCCTTCTTCAGGAGCAAAGCCTTCAGCTCTTCTTGACCTTGAGCCAAACCCATGATCAGCTCCTAAAATTATGCGTTTTGCGCCTGAAGGGCCTTGATAGACATCTCGGTAGAGGATTCAGGGTTCATGATACTGAAATAAACAGCGAAGAACAGTAAGCAACCTGAAAAGAAGAGTACCTGCTATGCACATGATGAATGGAATGCGTATGATTTATGTTTTCAAAGACAATCGGGAATCAACTTTGTAAACAAAAGGAACACACTTTATTAGAGTCAACTTTGCAATTTAATTGTTCAACAGATTGCCCTTAGGCATTACATAAAATGGAAATACTGAAAAGGGAAATAAAACTGTAAAAGAACATCCAAAGTTCATCATTGATCCCAGGGTCTCCTCTTCTCAGTACGGATATAGTCATTCAGAGCTTGCTCATTCTCCAACTGCTTTGTCAGCTTCTGGATCTTCAATTCCTGTTCGTTGAACTTTTCCCGATAAGAATCCCGTTCTTCTCGCAGTTGCGACCAAGACCTCTTTAATGTCTCATAATCAGTAGGTATCTGAGGAGGGAGGATAGTTGGAGGAGCCCCATCTTTGTCAGGATACTCAAGAATGACGGGTCTGACAGCTTCGTATGGCATACCTAACTTCTGAGCGCGGATGCGAACCCATTTGTAGTAGGCTTCCATAGGTAGAGAAGTCTTTGGCCCCAACTCTTGTGGGTCAGCTTTATGAACTCTGTCCCAAGCCCTGATGAACCTATGACGCAGCTCGTCACTATCCACCTGAAACTCAAAACTGATGTGAGGCACCAACATCTCATGAGGCCCTGCTCTTCTGGCCCTTCCAAACTGACGGAGCGCTAGACATGGATTGTAAGAGATTCCTCCTTGAGTACCAATCAAAGGAACATTAGGGTATTCTCCGCAACGATCAATAACAGCTACCTCATCCAAACCTCTGAGAGTCCAGATGATGTCTTTATCAGTGAGAGACATTAACCTATGAGCCCAACCTCTTCCTTCTTGGTTCTTCAGTACGAACTTAGGGAGGTGCGAAATAAACCACCTCACCAACAAAGGGATACAACACCACAGAGTTCCTCGTCTTCGGGCAGTACGAGCATAAAGTTGTTGCAGGATGTCACCCAAGAGAGTGGGCACAGGATTCTGAGACATGAAGATCCTTATGGCAGTGACATTGATGAAGTTGTCAGGATTAGGAAACAAGACTAGCCCATAGATTAAGAGAGCCAAGATGTCTTCATATGCCCTAAAGTCCAAGTCATTCCAGAAACTGTTAGCTTTACCAATCAGAAACTTGGCCAAGAAACCCTTAACTCCGCTTCTAGTCACCCAGTTGTCCGTTACTTCTTGATGGGTCAAGGGAAGAGCTGCAACAACCTCCTCAAGCCTGAGGGTCTTTTCCCAACCAGTGTAGGGAGTCTGATCCAAGATAGGGATACCAAGCAAATCGGAGAACTCTTCCAGGGTAGGGACCAGCTGGAAGTCTTGAAAGGTGAAGCACTGGTACATAGGGTCATAGAACTGAGGCAGGACACTCATCAACTGTTGATCCCGCTTTGCAGTGACTAAACTGAGAAGAGAACCATGCCTCTGGATGAAGGAAGTGGTGTTTGGAATTCTGCTAACCAATTCTTCAAGCAACTCAGGTGGGTGAACAAAGTTGAACCGGATAGTATTCCTTCGCATAGGCATCATGATATCCTACAAAACAGAGCAAAGGTGAAACCCTCTTGTCTTTGAAATGGTCAGTCCTTATGCAGGATGCATGCAATGCTCATGATGTTATGATGTTATGATAAAACACACCACAAATATTTACAAAGGCAAACATGATAAGGCACACAAGTCACACAAGGCAAGCCCTTAAAGTTTAGGCCAGCATGAGGTCTAGGTATTACCCTCTTTCAGTTTGTTGGTTCATACCTGTCCTATCAAAAGTAACCGGGTTCTTAGAGGATCCCAATATCACTGACTACCCTCAATCGGTCATAACTCCAGCATCGCAATCTTTTCTTGCTGCCAGAACCATCACGAGAGTTTAGCCTCAATGGGCGTAGCATACTGCTACTGTTCTATTGGCCAAGTTGGGTCATTTAAGGTTCTAAGGTCTGTTGGTGCTTAATGACTCCTCAGAAGACCCATATTCTCCTCGTTGCAACACAAGGGATATCGGTACAGACCAAGGCGCCATACCAACGTAGCCACTACTTCACCCATGTCGGTCTACGCCGGACAGGTCCCTCACAGCTTATGCTACCTAAACAGGGTATCCCCAGATCCGAGTTAGGATCTATGTAACTCCGATGCAGCCCACAATTTAAAGCAAACAAGTCAAAACAATTGAAAACACAGTTATGAACTATCCTAAGGTACACCTCACTTTATAAGAGTCCCCAGCAGAGTCGCCAGTTCCGTGATCGGTGGATCTGGAACTGACTGTTTAACGCTGGTTCGCGAAATGTCGCGGAAGCAAGAGTCGCCACTGTCTTTTATTTTCTCCAATATGGAAAGGACAAAAGCACAGAAAAATTCCTTATTGAGATTAGTTCTCGGTTCGGGAGGTAGATTTATAGAAAGGGAAGGTGTTAGCACCCTTTCTATCCATGGTTATCCATGGGCTCTTAGATACTTGCTCATTTGTGTTTTCAAAAGGTTTGTTTGCTTTTCAAAGTGAGTGGGTTTGAAAAAGTTTCGTTTAAAATTTCAGTTCGACTCTTGTATCAGTCCTCAAGAGTGTTTGAAAAGTTGTTTTTGAAAGCTTTTTGAAAAGTGTCAGTGCGAAAAGAGTTTTGTTTGTTTTTGAATAGAGCAAGTATCCATGAGTCATCCACCTACCCTAAGGAATTAGGCTGTGTAAATGTCCTTAAGGTAGTGCCATCCCACCATTGAGAGATAGGTAGCACCACCGTTGGAGGTGTTCGGGTCAACTCGAGGGTCAGGGATAGTGTGGTCACCGGAGTAATAGGAGGACACCTTAGAAGCTAACCCCATGCCATATTCATGGACATGAGGACTTACTAAAACGTCCTCTACTCGACGACCACGTTTCGAGGGGCAAGGCAACAGTGTGGTCACCAGAGCAATAGTAGGACACCTTAGAAGCTACCCTTATGCCATGTTCATGGACATAAGGACTTACTAAAACGTCCTATACTCGACGACCACGTTTCGAAGGGCCAGACAACAGTGAGGCGCACCCTAGGAGTGGTGTGTGAATTGTGTGTCATTTTCAGTTATTATTTGTCTTGTCATGTATTGGGTGAGCTACGCTTCGATTTTATTTGGGTATACATTCTTTCATGTGATTATTAGCAGTTAAGGGTGCGGGAATTAAAATGCGGAAAAATAAAGGTCCTACGCTATTACAAGGCGCGGGTCTGTACATCGCCAAATTAAACAAAGACCCGATTTTGAATAAAAGTGCGGAAAGTAAATGTCCTAATTATCTATTACAAAGCTTTGGGGCAAATACATTATATTCACAAAAGAAATAACAATAAATGCGCGAAAAGGAATTATAATCGAAGATGCGAGGGCGTTGGACCCTTTAAAGAAATTAAATTGAAATTAAAAAAATTAATTAATGATTAAATAAAGAAAGGGACTTATTTTTTGATGTTTTTGTATTTAACGGAAATAAAGAAAATTAATTGGAATTGAAACCCTAATTCTAAGCATTTTTAATTATTAAAGAAAAAGATTCAAGCTTGACCTAATTTACTAATTATTTAATATACATATTTACTTACAAAATAATTAATGGTTAATAATAATAAGAATGAAAATTATTTATTGAGGAAAAAAAAAGGAATGAAAATGCTAAACCTAATTTTTATGTATTTTATTTATTTAAGAAAAAAAACATTAAAATTAAACCTAAAATTAAACTAATTTGGTTATTAGAATTTATTTACAAAATTGATAGAAATTAATATTAATAAAACATATTTTTTTGTTTTATGATTTTCTGGTTTTTTGTGTTATAAAATTTATTTTATGAATTAAATAAAACAATTAACATAATTAAAATAAATAAAAGAAAAGAATAAAAAGAGAGAAAGAAAATGCAAACATAGGGGGGTGTTGACCCAATTGAGGAGGTGTATGGAGCATTTGGCCCACTGAAATCTGGCCTTTTTTGACTTTCCCATGATCACGTGTAGACCCATTGACCAAGGTGCATGATGGAATTCCTATGCTGGCCATCAGATTGATGTTGCTGGACATGTGGCAAGCACTAGCGTTGGGGAATTTGGTGGACCATTGGAAGGGAATTGTACCTGAACGCCTTACAAACAAAATTATGAAGAATATGGGGGACCTGGGAATCGAACCCAGGTCCCATTTCCTGCGTGACAACACATCAACCAACCCAACCAACGCTTGTCTTTGTTAATTAAATGGAATATGAATAATATGAGAGAGAAACAATTATTATGTTGGACAAATAAAAAAGGGCGCCAGTTATTCAAACCAACCAACCATAGTCCAACACGCTAGCATCTTCTTCATCGTTTTACCTGTAACATAAGCAGATAGCGGGGGTTTTAAACCCCCACAAACTGAAACAACGAATAATAGCGAATAGAATTTGAGCAAGCATAAAAAAGGCGCGATGAGTGATCAGTGCATTTTGATGCACATCTTTCCACGATTGTACTAATGCATTTCTTTAGTTTATTGTGTTTATTTTTATGTTTTAAATTGTTTTGCTAATTTATCTTATTTTTGCATTTAATTAATTTTCGTATTTTATTTTTCAGCATGTGCAGCTTTCAATAAAAAATTCATAACTGGAGCTACAGGACTCGGATTGAGGCGTTCTAATATTGGTTGGAAAGCTAAGAAAAAGACCTACAACTTTCATGAAGAAGTCGAGAGCCAATTCGGACTGTAGCAAGGTTGAAAAAATTGTTGAAGTTGCAGCACTAGTTTTAGTTAAGTTTCGGGTCAATTAGTTTTGGGCCTGGGTCGTTTGTTTGACCCAGTTGGGTTGTAAAACGGGTCGCTCTCTTTCCCCTTAGGGTAGCAGCCGTGGTACTGTAGCATCCATTCGAATTCACTGTTCACGAAATTCCATTCACGATTTGGAAAAGCTAGGACGAATGACTATGGAGAACTAATTCCTTTGGGTTGATCTACTGTAATTCAGGTTCCAATACTTGAGATTATTATAATGTTAATTTAAGTTTAATTCCTTTCAATGATATTTTGTGTTATTGTATGCTTAATTCGATTGCATAAAATATATTGATTCAATTTGGTTGATTGTATGATCCTAACATAGACTCATCACATTTGCTTAATCCGTTGTTGTGTCTGATCAGTCATGTTTGCTTAATCCATGAAAACTTATCCCGTTTGCTTAATTCGGACAATAGGATCGTACATCTCACAAACTTCACCGCGCTTGTCATTGAGTTTGTACCCAAATAGGAATAGACAATCCGCTTCGGGTATTAGAATTATAATAATCGATGATAGTAGGAACCCAAAATAGTAGATCGACTTATTCTATAATCACTTATTTCCAAACAGCTTATTTTATAATCACTTTTTATAATTAGCTTATTTGCCTAAACTCGAACCAAACAACCCCCCAATTTCGATTTTAGTTAGTAAAACCCAAGAGTCCTTGAGAGACGATACTCGAGTTACCGTTACCGTCGTTACTACAATTTGCAATTTAACTCGTTTTTGACCCGCGCGCGACAGCGGATCAAATTGGCGCCGTTGCCGGGGATTCTTGATTTTATTAACCAATTTTAGAGTCATAGGTTTAGTGTTTTCGTGCCTAGGTTCTAGATTTCCTTCGGTTTAAGCCAATTCGCGTTTTTGCGTCATAGTAGTAAAAAAAATTCGTTTTTTTTGAAAATTGAATCCGATTTGAAATCTGTTTCGACCAGTGGAGGGGAAAAAATTCACTGATCATTTATCCCTAACTACAAAGTAGTTATGTGACTTTGGTCTCAATTTCCCAAATTCATCATTTTTCTATTTTTAATGATTTATTTACTGATTTCATAGAGTCGAAAAAATTCGAAAAAATTATCAAAATTCTATTTTTCACCCATTAGATGAATTTCGTGTTCAATTTATTTTTTTGAAAAAAATTTAATCGTTTTCTTTCTTTGTGTTTGTTTTTGCTATTTAGGGACATAGTTGGCATTTTCACGATTGTTGCTGCATTGCTGTGCACTAGTCCTGGCTACTAGGTCCTCTTGTCCTGAACTTGTTGCTTTTGATCCTGAGGTAGAAAGAACCTTGCACACACTTCGTAGAGCAGGCCAGGCTAGCAATAGTTCACCTTCACCGACCATAGTTGAGTCTGATTCTGAGTCCGACTATTTGCATAACTTGTTTGCTTCTGATTCTGAATTTGTTTTTGAAATGGCTGACAATAGAACTTTAAGACAACTTGCAGCCCCTGATGTGAATTATAATGGCTTGTGTATTGAATATGACGCTGTTGCTGTTCCTTTTGAATTAAAATCGGGTTTAATACACTTGTTGCCAAAGTTTAATGGTCTTGCAGGTGAGGATCCGCATAGAAATTTGAAGGAATTCCAGGTGGTGTGCTCTACACCATTGAAGCCTGAAGGGATCACTGAAGATCATATCAAACTTCGTGCTTTTCCTTTTTCTTTGCAGGGTGCAGCGAAGGATTGGATATATGATCTCGAACCGAATTCAATCGCAAGCTGGAATGCTCTGAAAAGAGTGTTCTTGGAGAGATATTTTCCTGCCTCTAGAGCTGCTTCAATCCGAAAGGAGATTTGTGGCATTAGACAAGATAACGAGTCATTGGCTGAGTATTGGGATAGGTTCAAGAAGTTAGTTTCAAGCTGCCCTCAACATCAGATTACCGAGCAACTTCTCATTCAGTACTTTTATGAGGGGTTGTTACCTATGGATAGAAACATTCTTGATGCTGCTAGTGGTGGAGCACTTGTTGACAAAACTCCAGCTGCTGCCAGGGCCCTCATTGAAAATATGTCCTTAAATTCCCAGCAGTTCACCACTCGAATTAATTCTGTCCAGACCAAGGGTGTACATCAAATTCAAGGTTCCTCGAACAGAGCTTTAGAAACCAGAATTGATGAGCTGACCGCTTTAGTCAAACAACTTGCAGTAGCGAAACCTCAAACAGCAACTGTATGTGGCATTTGTACAGCTCATGATCATCCCACTGATACTTGTCCTCTTCTGAAAGATGATACTGTTACCGAGCTGCCTCAAGCTTATGCAGCCAACCTTTACAACCAGAACAGGTACAACAACACCCCTGACTTGTCCACCAACAAATATCACCCCAATTGGAGGAATCATCCCAACCTTCGATATGGAAATCAGCAGCCCTCACAACAACAACAACTCACCGTTCCACTACCCCAGCCACATCACACCCCTCCAGCTACTGCTTCCGGACCGTCCTTGGAAGATCTTGTTAAACAAATGGCCGTGAACAACCTTCAGTTCCAACAAAGAACCGACACTAGCATTCATACCTTGACCACACAGATGGGACAACTTGCTACTCAAATAAATAATATGCAAGCTCAAGGTTCGAACCAACTTCCAGCACAAACTGTTGTCAATCCGAATGGTAATGCTAATGTGGACGGACTTTTTCGTGGGTCTGAGTTCTCCCATCTCTAGCTTTTTGCAAATAGATAAGGGCATGACACTAATGCTTGCTCCTAAGTCACATAGAGCTTTGTCTATGACAAATTTTCCAATATTACAAGGTATAGAGAAACTACCTGGGTCTTTTAGCTTAGGAGGCATATTGTTTTGAATGATCGCGCTACACTCGGCAGTGAGTGTAACTGTTTCGTTATCCTCTATCTTCTTCTTGTTGGATAGAATTTCCTTAAGAAATTTAGCGTACGAGGGCATCTGAGTGATGGCTTCTGTAAAAGGTATGGTTATATTGAGTTGTTTCAGAAGTTCAACGAATTTCTTGAACTGGCCCATCGTTTTGGAATTTGTAAGTCTCTGAGGATACGGGATTGGTGGTTTATAAGGTGGTGGAGGTACATAAGGCTTCTCTTGCTCCACTACTTCTTGCGTTTCGCTTTCCTTTTCTTTAGGCTCATTGGCTTGTTCAGGCAGCTCGCTCTGCTTTTGGTACATGGCTGGATTTTCTAGTCTCGGGTCAACAGGTCCGTCGAGTTCTTTTCCACTTCTCAATATCACAGCATTAGCATGTCCTTTCGGGTTGGGCTGTGGTTGACCAGGAAAAATTCCAGCTGGTGCCGCAGTAGATGCTTGTTGTTGAGCTACTTGTGAGATTTGCGTCTCAAGCATCTTGTTATGGGTGGCTAAAGCATCAACCTTGCTAGCTAATTGTTTTATCTGCTCATTAGTATGCAAATTTTGATTCATAACGTCTTTATTAGTCTGAGCTTGGGTAGCAACGAAGTGTTCAATCATGATTTCTAGGTTAGATTTCCTAGGAGAATTAGGTCCATTACCAGGATGATTTGGGATAGCTTTTGGATAACCGGGTGGTGTGGCAGGAGCTTGTACAGGCGCGTATAACGCGTTGTTGTTTTTGTATGAGAAGTTCGGATGATTTTTCCAGCCTGGGTTATAGGTATTGCTATAAGGGTTCCCTTGTACATAGTTTGCTTGTTCAGCTGGAACTCCTGTTAGAAGTGGGCATTCTGGAGCAAGATGTGATTGAAGACCACATAGATCGCAAGTTTGGACAACTGCAGCTACGGTAGCTGCAGGAGCAGTGGTGAGGTTTTCTAGCTTTTGGGTAAGAGCTTCCACTTTAGCATTGACTTGGTCCAGCATATTCACTTCAGACATTCCACCTTTGGTTTGGGATTTCTCCACATTAGCTCTTTCGCTTCCCCATTGATAGTGGTTCTGGGCCATACTTTCGATAAGTTCATTTGCTTCGGCATATGGTTTATCCATCAGTGCGCCACCAGCAGCGGCGTCTATAGTCATTCTTGTGTTATACAACAGACCGTTGTAAAACGTATGAATGATTAGCCATTCTTCTAAACCATGATGGGGACAGAGTCTAATCATATCCTTGTAACGTTCCCATGCTTCGAAAAGTGATTCGTTATCTTTTTGTCTAAAACCGTTGATGTTAGCTCTAAGCATAGCAGTTTTGCTTGGTGGGAAATATCTAGCCAAGAAGACTTTTTTCAATTCATCCCATGTGGTGATTGAATTTGAAGGAAGGGATTGGAGCCAGGCTCGGGCTCTGTCTCTTAAAGAAAAAGGAAATAGGCGCAATCATATTGCCTCGGGGTTTACACCATTCGCTTTTACAGTGTCTGCGTACTGCACAAACACTGACAGATGTAGATTAGGGTCGTCAGTAGGAGATCCAGAAAATTGATTCTGCTGAACGGCGGATAGAAGCGAAGGTTTCAGCTCGAAATCGTTTCGAGCGATAGCAGGGGCGGCAATGCTGTTGTGAGGCTCCGCTTGCGAAGGAACTGCATAGTCCTTAAGAGCGCGAGGCGGATTTGGTACGTCAGCCATTGTCGATTCTTTGGTAGATTCTGATAACGGGATATCAGGAATTTTTGTTGGAGGAAGATTATTAAGAGATCGGTATTCTTGAATTCGGCGTCTTAATCTTAAGTAACGCTCGATATCGTTAATTTGTAAATGCAAAGGCTTGTTCTGAGAACGAGTGTTTGGCATACACAGAGGGAAATGTAAAAAGTTGCCTTAGTCTAGACAGCGTTGTTTTCAGATTACACTAGTGACTAAACTAAAGTCCCCGGCAACGGCGCCAAAAACTTGATGGGGTCTGCGATCGACTTAATGTCTGATGGTATCTTAACTGCAAGTGCACAACCTATCGCGTAGTTTTAAAAGATATCGAACCCACAGGGACTTTGTAATCACGCTAGTGTTGTAAAACAGGTTGGTTTAGCTAAGGCGGAAATTGTCACGTTGGTTTTGGGAAAATTAAGGAAGGTAAATTAATTGATTTTAAAGTAATTATAAAATGAACGGTCGGTATGAAATAGAGTCAACCTAAGGGATCTAATCGGGCCTAGGCATATAAGGATGGTCAACTTAGTTTATCCGTAGAATTAATCAGTTTAAAAACCCTCAACTCACACTTTCATGGTCTTATCTCGGATTATACGTCTAAAGCCCTATACCTGCTTTCGCTAGCCTATAAGTGTTTAGAAGTATTTTTTGGAAACTTAATTAATTCTAATTTGGTTTAAAGCGCTTTCACTGTATTTAAATCAAATGCCTAACTTTAGCTATCCGGTTAAAAACCTCACACTTTCGTGGTCTCGATTTAACCTATTTACTCTTCTTACTTTCGTAACAAAGATTTTATTATTAAGCATAAAAAGTTATAACCAGAGTTAAGTTGATTAAAGTTTTAGTCTAAGTTTGATTAGAAGCCTAATGTCTTTACTATTCCATACCGACACTAAAGGTTTAGCTAGCCATGGAAATCAAAATAAACATACTGTAAATAAAAGCAAGCAAATATAAATTGGACATTATAAATAATAAATAACAAGCATGCATTAATAAATTAATTAAAATGAATTTAATACAATTGCAAAATAAAAACCTGACAGTAAAGCCAATACTTCAATCCTTCTTCCACAAATCGGAAACTCGGACTTGGTATCGGGAGTATTGCAAATTCTGAAGCTTGAATGATAAATCTTAAACTAGAATAATAATTCCCTAATGTTGGAAATTATTATTTGGACAGTGGAACTTAAAAGAATTGAAATAAACAAATGCTGGAAAATGAATACTGAAATAATACTGGTTTCAATTTTGGCAGAGCTTCGGCACAAATAAGCTGTAATAAAACTCCGTGCTTTTTTTGTTCAATATTGAGGTATTTATAGAAGAATAAAATCTGGCAGTTGGTTTGTCAAACTTGGAACTCAGTCTTCCTTCAAAATCTCCAAAAATATAGTAACCTAGTAGTTGAGGGAGAAATGGTGAACATGGTGTTTGACTGGAGAGAATTAAGGAGTTTGGAAACTCCTTCTGTTATGCTTGCCACGTTCTGCATTTTCCAAGTGAAGTATTATACGCATTACGTTCGTTACATTGGCGTTACGAGCAGATTTTGGTCTTTCCCGTGTTACGGTCGTGGCCACTGTGTTACGGTCGTAACACTCTTCAAACTGGCTTACGGTCGTGTCAGCTTCATTACGACCGTCACAGCTACAAAAGTGCAGTTCTTTGACAGATTTATTCTTTTCTTCTGTTCTTTTGATGCTTTCTTGCATTGTTTCATGTTTTCTTCTATTTTGAGCTCAATTATGAAATACCTGCAAAAGTGATGACAAACTCGAAATATTCGGGAATTAATTGAGTCAAAATAATACAAAACGGACGAATTTCATAGCAAATAAACGATACGATTTCGTGTTATCACAGGGCAACGTGGTTCTACCAATTCTGGATGTATGGAGACTTGATTTCGATTGGAAAAGATTCCTGGTAGTCTTGGCAAGCTTGTGGAATAGTTTTGAGGCCTTGAAACACCCTGCAATTCAGTTTTCAGTTTCCAAATTTTTGGTCAAAAATTGCAATGTTGTTCTTTTGTCTCAGCGCAGCTTTTTTCGTTTCTTAGCATTAGGGTTTGTTTGTATATGTATGAGGAATGATTTAGGTTAGAAAACAAAGCCCAAAATCCATTGAATCAATGTTTCAATATTTGATTTTTCAAGCATCTTTTTCAATCTTTTTGTCATGAAAAACATGCCTATTTTGGAAGATCTTGCCTCTTGATGTGGTACACGAAATCCCTAGGCCTTAATGAGAGAATATGCTGCACAAAAAGATTTGGAAAACTTGATTTAGTATTTTTCTTATATTTAATTTTAATTAAATGAATTAATAGGATTAAAAACTCAATTAATTAATTAAAAATAGGAAAATAACTCCCCTTTGGGTCAATGGGTCGTGCATAGCTTTTGGGTGATGATTCTTGGAAGAAATTGAGGCCCATTAGCAATTTTGAGGCATTTGAAGCAAAGTTGACTTTTCAAAATTCCCAAATATTTTCCAACTTCCACAAGGCATATGTTGCTCAATTTTTAAGCTTTGATCATGTTCTTGGACATTTTGGAAAGGTCTTGAAGTCCTATAACCAATGTCTTTAGTCCCATGTCATTTTGATTTACCAATCTCAAGTTATGGTCTTTGACTTAAAGTGCCTTTTTGTTGACTTTTGAAAATGACCTATAATGTTGAGATTGATAACTTTTTGTGAGAGCATTTCTTGGACTTGAAGTGTGAATATGAGTTGTAGGAAATGTCATTCTCTTCAAAATGAGCTTTGGATGGAATTTTTCTGATAAACCATGTGGAAGTTATGCCTTGGTCAATTTGCAGTTGACTTTTTCAACTGTCCAAACATAGAAACTTTTGCATCTTGAGACTTTTTGAGCCATGCTTTGAGAATCATGATCAAGAATTTATCAAATGATGTTTGTGGCTTCAAAATAAGATGTTGACCAAAAATTTGGACTTTTGACTGTCAAATGACCATTTTGCCCCTGCAGTTGACTGTTGAGCAATTAGGGTTTTTGACTGTGCAATTTTGTGCTGTAAGTCTTGAAACTTGACATAAGGATGCTTGAAAATGTTTATAGGCATGTGGGACTTGTTTGGACCCTTGAAAACTTCAATTTCTTTGCCAGAACCAAAACCCTAATTTTTGACTGTTAGGAGGCCATTGAACTGTGCAACCCTCGAGAGATTTTGAACCTTGATCTTGGAAAATCTTGAAGAAAATGGGAGGGCAAATTTTGGGGTACAACATTATCCTATAATGGGGTATATGATATTTTGTATGTGGAAATTAGTTTGTAGGATTATTATTGTCTGTTGATTTGTGTTGGTTTGTGTTGTTGTGATAAACATTACTAATAATTGATGCGATTAAGGAATTGTCAAAGAATAGGTGTATTACTCTGTTATATACTTGTCTGGATTGGATTTATAATACTCGATAGCAGGAAATCCAGTAAAATAGAGAAGGAAAATTGTGCCTGGAATGCTGCCAAATGGTAGCTTGTTGTTGGATTTGGATGCTGCCGAGCGGCAGCTGGTTATGGTCATGGGAGGTGCCGATCGACACTATGAGAAAGTGGGAGGGTGTGCCCTGCGGCACACCTTTGGGAAGGGGCACTTGTTCTGTTTCTGTGGCACTATGATGTATAATTTTTATATGGTATCAGTATAGAGTTTTATTAATAGAAAAGCAATTTGGGAATAAATTAACTATTCTTATCAGTAGCATATTATAGCGGAAGGAACATTAATAGAAGTAACATATTTTTGTAGAGTTGTTTTATGTGATAGAGGATAAAAGTAGAAATAATAATAAGTGGTAAATTTAGAGGAACAATAGAATAAAGTAGCAGAGTTAATAATTACTAGAATTATGTTAGTAGTAGATGTAGAAATTAAAATAGCAGTGATGGTTTTAGTTGCAGAGTTGGTAATAAATAATTTAACAGAGTAGTATATTAGTGGCAGATATAATAATTTAGCAGAGAGTTATCGGTAGAAGTTGTAGATAGGGAACAAGTAGTTTTGGCAGAGACCAATAATGGAAGTGAGATAAATAGCAGAGGTAGCGTAATTTAGTAGCAGTATAAATAAAAAGTAGTAATAAAAGTATATTAAGCAATATCGATTAGCTGAATTCGTAGATTTGGGCGGTGAAATTGGTTAACCGAAATTAGTTGAAATTGTCGGAATAAGTCATACATACATGTGGGTATTTTTAGTTGATTTGTTTTGTTAGAATTATGTAGAATCAAGTTGATTTGCAGGTGAAGTCGAATTAAGTTGAATGGTTCCGGTATATGGGATTGTGTTGTTGGTTATTGATGTGAATAAGT
The DNA here is from genome assembly GCA_948472305.1 of Vicia faba. Classification (NCBI taxonomy): domain Eukaryota; kingdom Viridiplantae; phylum Streptophyta; class Magnoliopsida; order Fabales; family Fabaceae; genus Vicia; species Vicia faba. The sequence continues at coordinate 134,651,847 of OX451740.1, read as the reverse complement.
TATTATCGAATAAATTATGTGATTGTCACATTACTAATTATTGATATGATATTGTTGTTGTTGAAGATGTTGTGATTGGTAAGTTGATTAAGTTGTAGGCTTATGCCAACGTTGTTGAATACATTGTTGATGTTGAATATGTTGTAATTGGTAAGTTGATTGAGTTGTAGGCTTATACCAATGTTGTCGAATACATTGTTGTGTTGTATGTGATTATTGCATTCATTAAGTCACATACATTTGCATTATTAGGTTGGCCTGGATTGACACCACGTTGGCATGGATTGGCAAAAATATTAAGTTGAAGGCTTATGCCTTGTTGATGCCTCTTTTTATTGGCAGATTTTTTAAGTTGGGAGTTCTGCTCCAATAGTACCACATGCATTTGTATAACATTGAGTCGTATCTAAGTTGTACAATTGAGCTATTGTGTTGATGAATTAATTGTTGCATTTTGATGATATCCTGTTGCAATTTAAAAGATGATGCAAGTTGTTATTTGATCCTCCGAAATTAAAGTGTTATGTATCTGTTTATGTGTTGTAACATGTTGAAATGTGATATCCCATATATGTTGGAGGCTTTTAAATATTCTGATTTTCATTATAACTACCGGGTAGAAATTGGGGTGTTAAAATAGTGGTATCAGAGCAGGTCGGCCCGTCCGACCAAGTTGTCTAATGTTGTTTGTTCCTTAGTGAGCGACAAGTGTGTGAAACACTGTCGGTACTTATTTGCCTTAATTGTTGGAAGTTGGTTGAAGATAAGCGGGGAATAAGTTTTTCTTCTCGGATATGTTCAATTGAAAGGTGTTGGTTCGGTGTGTTGCCGACGACGACAATGCAAGAACTGTTGCCCTGTTGTTTTGGAACCTGAACTTTGGAGAAAGAATACATCTCTCGAGTTATAAGAAGTTTGGGAGAACGAGATATGTTAAGAGTTGTTTGGAATATGTCTAAGTTGAAGACAAATGAGTTTTGGAGTGAAATTTCCATAAGCGAATCGCAGGAAACTGTAGAATTATTGTGGGATTTCGAAAATTCATAACTAGAGTTCCGGGTATCCGATTTGAGTTCTGTTTGAAGCGTTGAAAAGCTAATGAAATAATATTCATTTTAAAAATTGTTCCAGTAGCTGTAATAGGGTCATTTATCACGTGATGATATTGGAAGTAAGTGCAGTTTGTTGTTAAACTTATTTTTGGGACTAGACTTGTTCTTCAGTGTTGTACGGGACGTTAGTGTCCGAGTTGGGTGAATTAAAGGAGCAATTGAATGATTTATTTAAATTAATTTGTGAAATCAGAGGTATCATTTGGAAAGCTTTGGTTTTATTAATTAGAACGAAAGACGACAATGCGAAGTTGTATGGAATTTACTATGTCGAAAAGGAGAGAGATTTATGCTAAGTTATCAGAATGTATGTTATAGTTTTGAGAAAAGATTCCTATTGAGTAATTTTATTTCCAAGTGAAAGTGTATGTAGATCCATTCATGGTGGACGCAGTTCTAAGTTGGAGAACAACGAAACCTGTTATAGAGGTTAGTAGCTTGTTGAGCTTAGATGATTACTATCATATTTGTTTGAGGTGTGAACATATATGATAAAGTTGAGAGTGTGATTGTAATGAGTTTGAGATGTGGAGATACATGTATTTTTGATGTTTTGAAATTCGTAAGAGGATTAAGAGTTTAAGAATGTTGTCAGAATCCTTTATGTAGATAAAGACTCAGACTAGAGTGAGAGGATTTGTAATGTATTGATATGCCAACAGATCTCGAGTTAGAAAATTATTGATCATCGTGGGATGGTGGGTGTGTTGTACCCCAAAATTTTCCCTCTCATTTATCAAGAATTTGCTCACAAAATCTCCCTTGGCTCAAGACTGCACTAGGGTTGATCAACTCAAGATACCTCCTTAAGCACTGATGACCAAAATTAGGGTTTGAGATTACACAAGGATATTTGAACTTCCAATTCCCCATATTAATTTCATGGATCATTAGGGACCCTCAAGATTACTCATGTCAAGTTTCAAGCTTTGGATCACACTTTTTATCAGTCAATTGAGTAGTTGACCTAAAAATTAATTGTATTGGGGAAAAAGTCAACTATGACAAATTTACAGTCAAGCTTCATAATGTTTGATCCACATAAACATTTTAAACTCATATGTATCATTTGATCAAGTTTGGACCATAATTCCTAAAGAAATTTAATCAAATCTTCAAAAGGGAAAAATGGTCAAAATTAAGGTTTTGACTAGGAATAGGTAATTTCTGATTTTTGACCTAGCATATAATCAATTGGTTTAAGTCATGATCTCAAGAGTCAAATTGCATCATTTTGACATAATGACATGGCTCAAAACATTGCTCAAGACCAATGGATTGACAAATGAATTTTCAGTCAATTGATCAAAAGTCAACTGTATACTGAAAAGTCAAAATTTGAGTTTTTGGTCAAAATCCAATGTCAAAGATCACAATTCATCAAAGCATTTCAAAATATGAAACTTATTCATCCAGAAATCCAAATTTCAAAATTTCATTTTGAAGAGTAAAAATTTATAAACTTAGAAATTTTTCTAAGTGTTGGAAATTTCTTATTTTTTCACAACTTTGAGCAAAATTTGCACCATGATGCAAGGTGATTCAAGAGAAACTTACAACATGAAATTTGTAGATCTCCATGAAATATATAACTTTGCTTCACGCAACTTCTTCCAAAAGTGCTTATATCTCAAGTTATAATTTTAAGAACATGTGGTCATGAAATAAAACACTTAGTAAAATTTTGCCCTAATTTGGTAAGGATTTTGACCCAACTTCATGGAACTTTTTCATATAGTTCCAAGGTTAATATTCAAAATAAATTCAAAGATGAGTTGCATATCACATTTCTATATTTCCAAAATGTCCAAGAACTCATTGTGATCATTTTTGAGTAGGGAGAATCAAAGAGATGAAGTTAGGGTTTTATCACTTGAATTATAAGTCATTTTGTGATGAACAAATTCAAAATTCAAAGTTGTGCTGTATAACCTCTACTTTGAAGGAATCAAACTTGTTAGGCACTCCATAATTAATGGCTTGCACAGCTGTTAGAAGTCTCATTTCAAGCATTCAATGCAAGGCCATGCTTTATATCCATTTTTGGAAGAAAGTGCACATTGTCGTTTTGATAAAGTGACTTTTTGCACAAAACTTCTTATTGAGCCTTGCACTTGTTCTCTTCTGATCATACATGTCTTATAACACAAGAGAAATGTTTTAGACACTTACAATCACCCAACCCATGCTTGTACTACACATTGAAACTTGGTTTCCCACTTTTCTTCAAAATCAAGTAACCTAGCAAATAGCTTGCAACTGGTACTTCTGATTGTCCAAAGCTCTCAAACTCTTTTTCTTATAGATACACAAACTATTTTCCACAAAGACACAAAGGCTTAATCCCTGAAAACAGATAGAACACAGAATCACCAAAAACACTTCAAAACTTGTCATTTCTGAGTTTTGAAACCAATCCTCAAATCTACTCGTGCGTTTCTTGGCCTTTTTCTTTCAAAAGTTTCTAAACAACATACACAAACAATCCCAATCCCTGAAGCACCACTGTAACACCTCCATCATCATCCACCATTTTCAAAAACAGAGCTTTGCACTTGGACTTCTCCAGAACTCCTCAGGCACTTTCAGCTCAAGCTAAGCATCCCTTTAGCTTCCTGGGAACTTGAGGAAGCTAACCCAATCATTGGAACCTACTGAAAGCTGCTCAAACTTCAAACCCGATACCCTCTTGCAAGGTAAGTTTTCTAACTTTGGAACTTTTCATACAGGCATCATCAATGATTTATTTGTGAATGGAACATGTAGATATCATTGCCCTAAAGCTAACCATGTTCATAGTTTCCATTAATTTTGTTTTAGCTTAGAGAATTTTAAGATTGAAATTTATGAGATTTTTAGGGTTCAAATTAGGGCCAATGAAATTCATGTTTGTCTTTGATCTATAGTTTTAATGCTTTACATTTCTGAAATCGTGAGGAAATTTGCTACAAGTTTCATATTTACAGTTCTCATTTTTGGTAAGGATTGATTGAGTTATAGAGCTTCTGGCTGAGCGTGAGGTTGAAGATGAAGTTGGCCTCAGGAACATGTTTACCATATATATTTATTGTTTGATTTATATAAACAGATGTATAGTCACCCCAGTGGTAGAAGCGCGCGCCTGTAACTAGAGGGACCTGGGTTCGAGCCCTAGTGGTACCCTTTTGATCTTTTTTTACATTGTTTTTGCATTATGACTTCTTTTTGGCAGGCGCCGGGCCTCCTTGGGCCTTGTTGATTTTGTTTTTGCTTACTAACCCCCCATGTTTCATTTACACACCCTGACCCAGTTTTGTTTTGTTTTTCTTATTTTTTATTTATTTCTTTTCTTAAATATTTTTCTTATATTAAAAAAAATCATAAAAAATATAAAAATAGTAGATTTTTATTTTGACATAGTTTATTTATTTTTTCTCACAAAAATCATTTGTTTTAATCAATACTTTATTTATTTTACTAATTATCTTTGTAAATTTAATTAAAAATAGGTTTTAGTTATTTTCTTTTACACCAATTAAAATATCTTATTTTAATATAAAAAAGGCCAAAAAATTTTTATAACACTATAATTATTTTCAAGACAAAAATACCAAAAATACTTTTCTAAAACTTAATTTCCTTTTAATCAATTAATAGATTTAGGGTTTTACTGAAAATCTTTTCTTAGTAAATTTAGGTTTTAATTTTCCCTTTAATTAATTAGGTTAAAATCAAAACCCATTTTCTCTAAAAAAATCCAAACAAAAATATCCATTTTCTTCACATTTGCATTCTTGTATATTTATTCATTATGTACATTATTTATTTCAATTATTGTATAAATTCAATATGGTTGTAATAAATTAATTAGGTTTATTTTCTTGCAATCCCCATTTATAATTTGAACAGCCCTCGCATAAGTATTGTAATAGCATATTAATTTTAAATTCCACAATTTATCGCTTTATATACAATTGCTAGTAATTAGGGTTTGTATGGAAAGACTAAAACCAATCAAATAGAAAACCTTAATCAAAGACAAAATCAAGCATGAAAATCAATACACTTGCACACAAGCACCCCTAGGGTAAATCCACTTGGCTGCCTTTATAAAATGGCCATATTACGCATGTGAGGTACCTTAGCAAAAACAAACAAAATATAAGATCATAGTCCCTCGATGACGCTATCTAAGTTTCCTTTCAAATGATCTTAGTCCCTAAAAGAGAATTCTAAGATACCTTGCAACATTGCTAATCATGGTTATACGATGACCCACGCCCGTTCTGTTTACATCCAAAGATAGGGTTACTTACCAAATCAATGGTAAGATAACAATGTCAAAGGAAAAAAGAAATGAACATGAAATACTTTTGAGTAGGTAGAATTCTCATAATTACTTACTCAATTTCAAAACATCCTTGCTATTTTCAAAACAAACACCTACACTTTCAAAACCTCTTACAAACTTGAAAACATTTTCAAAAGATCAAACAACTTTGTATACATTCTTACAAATGAGAATCATTACAAAGATTGCCTAAACAATCACCTCTTTACAAAATACTTTCAAAAACCACACAAAGAACAATTTCAAACATAAGCAAGTGATCTAGCAAGTAACTAAGAGCCCATGGAAAACTATGGATGAAAAGGGTGCTAATACCTTCCCTTTTCATAATCTACCCCCCGAACTCAAGAAACAATCTCAAAGGTCTTTCCTGTGCTTTTTCACCTTTCCTTTTGGATAAAATAAAAGTCAGCGGCGACTCTTGCTAACCGCAACATTTGCAATCAAACACAAAACCTTCAAGTCAGTTCTCCCACCGTATCATAGAACTAGCGACTCTGCTGTGGAAAAATTCTAAAAGTGGGGTTACCTTAGGGTTATATCACATCTACTTGCTTTCATTGTTTGACTTGAATTCTTTACATTATGGTTCTTTGTTTGGGTTTGAATCCTCTACCCGGATTTGGGGATACCTTATAGGTAAGTAGCAATATGTGTTGGAAACTGTGTGGGGTATACCGACATGGTATAAGCAATAGCTACGTTAGTGCGACATATTTGTGGGTACCGGTAGCCCTTAAGTTAATCAAGGGGAATACGGGGCCTCTGAGTGATGTCATGAAGCACTAATAAACTTTTAGAACCTTTACTTGACCAACATGGCCTTTAGGCCGTAGTGAGATGACCAGCTTTGGTGCAGTCCGAAGTTGGTAGATACTCGATACTACACTCATTGAGGTTTGGTTTTTTGGGATATTTCGGTCGCCATTAAAGAGGCTTGTGCTGCAATAATGACCAAGGAAACAAACCAGTGATATTTGAGCTCCTTAGAACCCAATTACTATTGCTAGGACATGTTTGAGCCAACTAAACTTCAAGAGGGTACTTACCTATGAGACTCCATGCAATCGTAAACCTAAGGAATTGTTGCTTTGTTTGTGTATATTTATTTGTACATAACATCATGAACATCATAACATCATACTCATTCACTAACTATTTTAAGGATCTTGGGATTTACTTTTGTTCTGTTTTGTAGGACATGGATTCTATTTGCAGGAAAACTATTCAAGTTAATCTTATGAGGATCCCTCCACAACTTAAGGAGATAGCTTCAAGGATTCCAGAAAATTCTCCATTCACCGAGAGACATGGTCTCCTACTCAACTTGGTCACTTCCAACACTGATGAAGACATGATGAAGGCGCTCTTTCAGTTCTTTGATCCTTTACACCATTGGTTCACATTTCCTGATTATCAACTTGTGCCAACTTTGGAAGAGTTCTCCCAACTCTTAAGGATTCCCATTCTCAATCAACTACCTTTCAACGGTATGTAAAGAGACCCAAAGACAAGAGATTGCTCAAGCTCTACACTTGCAATCATCTGATGTCACAACTAATTGGGAAACAAGGAGTGGTGTCAAAGATTTCCTAGCAAAGTTCTTGCTTGAGAAAGCCCAAAACTGTTGGAACTCCTTGGATTTGTAAGACTTTGAGGAAATTGTGGCTCTCCTCATCTATGGGATGGTTTTGTTTCCAAATCCTGACCAACTCATAGATGTTAACACCGTTAAGATCTTCATATCCGCAGCCCGGTGCCTACTTTGCTAGGGGATATTCTACATTCTTTTCACACTCGCACTATGAGGAAAAGAGGTGTCCTTAGGTGTTGTGCTCCTCTCTTGGAAAGATGGTTTATTTCGCATCTTCCCCAATATGTTTTAAAGAACGAGCAAGGTTCAAGGGGGTAACTAAGGTTAATGATGCTCAAACATTCGGGCACTCATTGGTGTTCTCGATCCATATAGAATGTTATTATTGTCGACCGTTGTGGAGAATTCCCTAATGTCCCTTTACTTGGAATTAGGGGGGGTATCACCTACAACCCCTGCTTAGCCTTAAGACAGTTTGGTTACACCCGAGGGGATGGCCCACATGAGTTGCTCATTGAAGGTTTGGTATTTGACTACGAGAACGACGATCAAGGTCTTCGCCAGAGATTTATCCGAGCTTGGAGGATGTTGAACAAGGTAGATAGCAAGACATTGGGGAATACTAATTCCATCCCACTTGATCCTTACCTCAAATGGGTACTAACTCGTGCTCAGAGTCTTATGATGCCTTATCCCTCCATTCTCCCGGTAATCACTGAGCCTGTTATGGAAGGAGATGTTCCATACACTATCCTACATCCCGATATGCCCACCTCTCTTGAATACTTACAAAGATATTGGATGCAACTCAAGGGGGAGCGAGATACTTTCGAAGCCCAATTCTACGCTAGCGAGAAGAAGGTTTTGAAACTCACTAAGCAACTTCATGAGGAGCGGACTCTGAATGCTTACATCGCACCAAAGAGGATGTGTACTACCTTTTTATCTTAGAGTTTTTGTATTTGTTTTGCCCAAGGAGGCATTGATGTACTCAAGCTTTAATTTTTTAATATACCGTGTGTTTCCTTTTTGTCTAAAACAAATTTAATCCTTACAATCCTTGAAATCATTGCATATGCATTTACCATTCATCATAACATAAGCAGGTTTCTTGCAACAAGTCTCCTCATCTTTCTACTATTTATTTCAGTAAGATGGATCTCGAGCAAACGGTGAAGGACCTCCAAGCTCAAAATGCCCAGTTTCAACAGATGTTCTTAACTCTAGCTAAAGGACAAGAAGAGTTGAAGACCTTGCTGGTTGAAGAGAAAAAGAAGAAAGCAAAGAAAGTGACCGGAATTCTAAATATGGGAAGAAGATTCCAAGGGCAAGCAAGAAGTACCCTAGACTTTGCAACGTCATCTGGTGAGAAAGACAATCAAGATGGTTATGGCAAGGAAGTAGTAGTCCACCCAGATTCAGAAGAGGAAAATGAAGAAGAAGATTATTCTGAGAAACAATATCCTCCAGCCGACGACAAGTATAAGCATCTAGAAGAACAGTTAAGTGCAATGGAAATCACAAAAGTACCTGGATTGGACTTTGAGGAGTTGGGATTAGTATCGGGGATTGTCATTCCTCTAAAATTCAAAGCACTTGTGTTCGTAAAATATGATGGAGTTTCATGTCCAAAAATGCCTCTCTAGTATTATGTGAGGAAAATCCATCCTCATACCGCCGACAAGGATTTATGGGTACACTTCTTTCAAGACAGTCTGTCTAGAACTCAACTTGATTGGTTTTATCAGTTAGAAAGAGCCAATGTTCATAACTGGGAAGATCTGGCCGCTGCCTTTTACAAACAATACCAATACAATGCTGATCTTGTGCCCACCCGTACTTAACTTCAGAGTATGGCCATGGTTTCAAGTGAAGGCTTTCAGGACTACACGCAAAAATGGAGGGACTTAGTAGGAAGAGTCCAACCTCCCCTATCTGAAAGAGAATTAGTAGACATGTTCTTGGGCACCTTGTCCGGTCCTTTCTTCAACCACTTAATTGGGAGTTCATCGGCAGGTTTTATCAAATTGATATTGACCGGAGAAAGGGTAGAAGCTGGGATAAAGAATGGAAAGATTCAAAAAGATGCACCCACTGCTGCTATAAGGAAACCATTCATTGGAAAGAAGGAAGTGGTTGTTGTATATCCTTAGAGAAATCAAGATAAGGCTGAACACCGTCCAATGGTGGGGGATGTCATGATTCCTAAACCAGAGCCTGCTCAGCAAAGAAACAACCAACCAAGAACGGAAAGACCAGTCAGAAAGTTCACCCGAATTAATATGACACTATCTCAAGTATTACCACATTTGTTAAGATCCAACCTAGTGACTTTGAAAGAAGCTTCAAAGAACCCTAACACAACCTCTCCTCATTATCATCTTAATGCTCGCTGTGCATACCATTCTGAGAGTCCCGACCATGACACTAACAATTGTTGGGATCTGAAAAATAAAGTACAAGACCTGCTTGAAGCCAAAGAGATCGAATTCGACGCGCCAAAAAATCCCAATGTAATCACTGCCCCTATGACCAAGCACGACCGTAATGTCAACGCCGTTGAGGAAGATATGTTTGTTACTTTTGTTGATGAACTTGTGACCCCACTCCTAACAATCAAAAAAAACTTCTTGAATTCCGGTTGTTGTACCCCAAAATTTTCCCTCTCACTTATCAAGAGTTTACTCACAAGATCTCCTTGGGCTCAAGACTACACTAGGGTTTGATCAGCTCAAGACACCTCCTCAAGCACTGATGACCAAAATTAGGGTTTGAGTTTGCATAAGGATTTTTGAACTTCCAATGTCCCATGTGACTTTCATGGATCATCATGGATCCCCAAGGTTAATCATGCCAAGTTTCAAGCCTTGAATCACATTTTTGCTCAGTCAATTGAGCAGTTGACCTAAAAATCAGTTGTATTGGGAAAAAAGTCAACTATGGCCAATTTACAGTCAAACTTCATAGTTTTTGATCCACATAAACATTTTAGACTCATATGTATATTTTGATCAAGTTTGGATCACAATTTCTCAAGAAATTCAATCAAATCCCCAAAAGGGAAAAATGGTCAAAATTAGGGTTTTAATTGGAAAAGGGCAATTTCTGATTTTTGACCTAGAAAATGGTTAGTTGGTTTAAGGCATGATCTCAAGAGTCCAATTGCATCATTTTGACCTAATGACATGATTCAAAACATTGCAACTCCATTGGATTGACAGATGAATTTTGTAGTCAACTGATCAAAAGTCAACTGTATACTGAAAAGTCAAACTTTGACTTTTTGGTCAAATTCAAGTACCAAGGATCACAATTCATCAAAACATGTCAAAATATGAAACTTATTCATCAAGAAATAAAAAATTCAAGATTTTATTTTGAAAAGTCAAAATTTCTAAACATAGAAATTTTTCTAAGTGTTGGAAATTTCATATTTTTTCATAACTTTGAGCCAAATTTTCTCCATGATGCAAGATGATTCAAGAGAAACTTCCAACAAGAAAGTTGTAGATCTCCATGAAATCTACAACTTTTATTTATACAACCCCTTCCAAAAATGGTTGGATCTCAAGTTATAATTTTTGAACATTTGGTCATGAAACTAAACACTTTGTGAAATTTTGCCCTAATTTGGTCAGGATTTTGACCTAACTTCATGGCGCTTTTTCATATAGTTCCAAGGGGAATCTTCAAAATCAATTAAAATATGGGTTGTAGATCACATTACAAGATTTCCAAAATGTCAAAGAAATCCTTGAGATCATTCTTGAGGAGGGAGAATCAAAGAGATGAAGTTAGGGTTTTGTCACTTGAATTACAAGGTATTTTGTGATGAACAAGAATTCAATTTCAAACTTATGTTGCACAATCTTGTTTTGAAGGCCTCTAAACCTCAAGATCTCTCCATAATCAGAAGATTACACTTGATTTGGAGCTATTATCCACTTGATTCAAGCTTTATCCAAGTTGCATTTCCATTAATGGCACAAAGTAACATTGCCATTATAGTAAAGTGGCTTTAATCACAAAGTCAACTTCTCTTGAGCTTTGCATTTGTTCTTTCTGCACAAGCATCCTATACACAATCAGATAAGTATGTTTAAAGTGCCTAACAACTTTAGATAGCCTTGTACCTTGCCCTTGAACAATGCTTGTCAAGCTTGCTTAAAAAACAAGCCAAAAAGCCATAACATGTGAACTTGTACTTCTGATCACCCAAGCTCTCAAAACCTTTTCCTATACATTGAGACACTATTATGCAACTTAGGGCACGATTTTTGTAAGCCTGAAACTCTCTCAAATTCCCTCTAGGCAGAAATTGCACACAAACTCCATTTTTGTGCAGATTCTGACCTTGAACTTGTATCTTATATTTCCCTCGTGCGTTCTTTGGCCTTTTAGTTCCTAAAGCTCCCATACATCAAATATAACTTGTCCATGTCCTTGTTTCATTTCTGTAACATCATTTACCCCATCTTCCATAACCAAAAACAGAGCATTGCACATTAACTTCTCCAAGTCATTTCAACCACTCACAACTCAAGCAAACCATTGCATTAGCTTCCTAGGACCTCAAGGAAGCTAACCTGATCATCACCATCACTTGAAACAAGCTCAAACTTCAAACACGATTTCCAGTTTTGAGGTAAGTTTTCTCAACTTGGAACTCTTAATACAGGCATCATCAATAGTTTATTTGTGAATAAAACATGTAGATATTATTGCCCTGAAGCTAACCATATCCTTAGTTTCCATTAATTTTGCTTGAGCTTAGAGAATTTTGAAACTGAAATTTTTGAAATTTTTAGGGTTCAAATTAGGGCCTTTAAAATTCTTGCTTATCTTTGATCTATAGTTTTAATACTTTACATTTCTGGAATCGTGAGAAAATTTGTTACAAGTTTCATGTTTACAGTTTTCATTTTTGATGAGAAATAAGCATGTTACCGTTGGTCTGGCTGGAGGTTGAAGATGATGTCTTCAGAATGCATTTTTCTTTACATATTTATTATTTCATTTGTATTAACGGATGTATAGCCACCCCAGTGGTAGAAGCACGCGCCTGTAACCTATGGGACCTGGGTTCGAGTCCCAGTGGTACCCTTTTCACATTTCCATTTTCTGATTATTATTAGTTTTTGCCAGGCGTTGGGCCCTTTGGGCCTGGCTTGTTATTGTTTTTGCTTACTAACCTCCCTATTGACTAATGGCACCCCTGGCCCAAGTTTGTTTATTTTTTTATTTATTTCATTTTTATTTTCTTAAATATATTTTCTAAATACTAAAAAATCATAAAATAATAAAAAATGACATATTTATATTTTGACTTAGTTTATTTTATTTTTCTCACAAAAATAATTTTATTAATTATACTTTATTTATTTATTTTACTTATTATCTTGTAAATATAAATAAACTTAGGTTATTAGTTATTTTATTTCATACTAATTTAAATGAATTTTTTTTATATATATAAAAAAGACTAAAAATATTTTATAATGCTATAAATATTTTCAAGATAAAAAATACCAAAAAATGCTTTTCTTAAATTTATTTTCTTTTGATTAATTAATATAATTAGGGTTTTCATTTTAAATCTTTTCTTAATAAATTCAAACTTAATTAACTATTTTCTTTATTTAATTAGGTCAAGATAAAATCTTTTTTCATGAAAACTAAATAAAATTCATTTTCTCTACATTTTGCATCCTTGTACATTTGTTCATTTTTATACTTTGTATTTATTTATTTTATTGTATATATATATATATATATATATATATATATATATATATATATATATATATATATATATATATATATATATATATATATAGGTTTAAATTCTTGCAATCCCCATTCATGAATTTGTACACCCCCTCCCCACAAATGTTGTAATAGCGTAGTAACTTAAAATTTCGCAATTTATCGCTTTTATATGACATGCTAGTAATTAGGGTTTGTATGGAAAGACTAAAACCAATACTTAGAAAACCCTAATTCAAGACAAAAATAAGCATGAAAATGAGGCATTTGCACACAAGCACCCCTAGGGTTATTCCACTTGGTTGCCTTATACAAAATGGCCATATTACGCATGTAAGGTATCTTAGCAAAAACAAGCAAGTACAAGATCATAGTCCCTCGATGACGCTATCTAAGTTGCCTTTAAAATGATCTTAGTCCCTAAAAAAGAATGCTAAGGTACCTTGCAACATTTGTAATCATGGTTATATGATGACCCACGTCCGTCCCGTTTACATCCAAAGATAGGGTTTCTTACCAAATCAATGGTAAGACAACAATGTCAAAGGAAAAGAAAATAAACAAGAAAGACTTTTGAGTAGGTAGAATGCTCCTAATTACTTGCTCAAATTCAAAACATCCTTGCTATTTTCAAAACAAACACCTACACTTTCAAAACCTCTTACAAACTTGAAAACATTTTCAAAAGATCAAACATCTTTGTATACATTCTTAAAAACAAGAATCATTACAAAGATTGCCTAAACAATGACCTCTTTACAAAATACTTTCAAAAACCATACAAAACACAATTTCAAACAAAAAGCAAGTGATCTAGCAAGTAACTAAGAGCCCATGGAAAACCATAGATGAAAAGGGTGCTAATACCTTCCCTTTTCATAATCTACCCCCGAACTCAAGAATTAATCTCAAAGGTCTTTCCTGTGCTTTTTCACCTTTCCTTTTGTATAAATGAAAAGTCGGTGGCGACTCTTGCTAACCGCAACATTTGTGATCAAACGCAAAACACCCAAGTCAGTTCTCCCACCGTATCACAGAACTGGCGACTCTGCTGGGGAATTTTCTAAAAGTGGGGTTACCTTAGGATTAGATCACATTTATTTGCTTGCATTGTTTGACTTGTATGCTTTACATTATGGTTATTTGTTTGGGTTTGAATCCTCTACCTGGATTTGGGATACAATATTGGTAAGTAGTAATACGTTATGGAAACTGTGCAGGGTATACTGACATGGTCTAAGAAATAGCTATGTTAGTGCGGCATATTTGTGGGTACCAGTAGCCTTTGAGTTAATAAAAGATAATACGGGGCCAGTGAGTGATGTCATAAAGCACTAATGAACTTCTAGAACCTTTACTTGACCAACTTTGCCTTTAAGATGTAGTGAGATGACCGACTTTAATGCAGTCCGAAGTTGATAGATACTCGATACTACACTCATTGAGGTTTGGTTTCTTGGGATATTTCGGTCGCCGTTAAAGAGGCTTGTGCTGAAACAATGACCAAGGAAACAAACCAATGATATTGAGCTCCTTAGAACCCGGTTACTATTACTAGGACATGTTGAGCCAACTAAACTTCAAGAGGGTACTTACCTATAAAACTCAATGTAAGCCTAAACCTAGGAACTTGTTTGATTTATTTGTATATACATACTTGTACATAACATCATGAACATCATAACATCATACACGATCACTAAACATTTCAAGGATTTTGGGATTCATCTTTGTTCTTGTTTTGTAGGATATGGATTCTATTCGCAGGAAAACTATTCAAGTCAACCTTGTAATGATCCCTCCACAACTTAAGGAGCTAGATTCAAGGATTCCTGAAAACTCTCCATTCACCGAGAGACATGGTCGCCTACTCAACTTGGTTACCTCCAACAAAGATGAGGACATGATGAAGGTGCTCTTTCAGTTCTTTGAACCTTTACACCATTGCTTCACATTTCCCGACTATCAACTTGTTCCTACTTTGGAAGAATTCTCCCGACTCTTGAGAATTTCGATTCTCAATCAACTAACTTTAAACGGTATAGAAAGAGACCCAAAGCCAGAAGAGATTTCTCAATCTCTACAGTTGCACTCATCTGATGTCACAACTCATTGGGAAACAAGGAGTGGTGTCAAAGGTTTCCTTGCAAAGTTCTTGTTTGAGAAAACCCAAAACTGTTGGAATTCTTTGGACATACTAGATTTTGAAGAAATTGTGGCTCTCCTCATCTATGAGATGGTTTTGTTTCCAAACCCTGATCAACTCATAGATGTGAACACCGTCAAAATCTTCATATCCCGCAACCCGGTGCCTACATTGCTAGGAGATATCCTAGACTTTTTTCACACTCGCACAATGAGGAAAAGAGGTGTCCTTATGTGTTGCGCTCCTCTCTTGGAAAGATGGTTTATTTTACATCTTCCCCAATCTATATTAAAGAATGAGCAAGGTTCAAGGTGGTCACAAAGGTTGATGACACTCAAACATTCAGACATTCATTAGTGCTCCCGATCCATAGAGAATGTTACTATTGTCAACCGTTTTGGAGAATTCCCTAATGTCCCTTTACTTGGCATTAAGGGAGGTATCACCTACAACCCCTGCTTAGCCTTAAGGCAGTTTGGTTACGCCCGAAGGGATGGCCCGTACGAGATGCTGATTCAAGGTTTGGTATTTGACTACGACAACGACGATCAAGATCTTCGCCAGAGATTTATCCGAGCTTGGAGGATGTTAAACAAGGTCGATAGCAAGGCTTTGGGGCATAATAATTCCATCCCTCTTGAGCCTTACCTCAAATGGGTACAAACTCATGCTCAAAGTATGATGATGCCTTATCCTTCCATTCTCCCGGTAATTATTGAGCCTGTCATGGAAGGAGACGTTCCATACACTATCCTACATCCTGACATGCCCACCTCTCTTGAATACTTACAAATAGATTGGATACAACTCAAGGGGGAGCGAGATACTTTTGAAGCCCAATTCTATGCAAGCGAGAAGAAGGTTTTGGAACTCACTAGGCTACATCATGAGGAGCAGACTCTGAATGCCTACATTGCACCAAAGAGGATGCATACTACCTTTCTATCTTAGAGTTTCTTGTATTTGTTTTACCCAAGAAGGCATTGATGTACTCAAAGCTTTAATTTATTAATATAACGTGTGTTTCCTTTTTGTCTAAAACAAACTTGAATCTTAAAATCCTTGATATCATTGCATACACATTTATCATTCATCATAACATAAGCAAGTTTCTTGCAACAAGTCTCCTCATCTCTCTACTATTTATTTCAGTAAGATGGATCTCGAGCAAACGGTGAAGGACCTCTAAGCTAAGAATGCACAGTTCCAACAGTTGTTCTTAACTCTGGCCAAAGGACAAGAAGAGTTGAAGACCTTGCTAGTTGAGGAAAAGAAAAAGAAGACGAAGAAGATAACCATAATTCTGAACATGGGAAGAATATTCCAAGTGCAAACAAGAAGGGCCTTAGACTTCACAACTACATCCGGTGAGAAAGACAACCAAGATGGGAAGGGTAAAGAAACAGTTGTCCAGTCAGAATCAGAAGAAGAAGACTATTCTGAAGAATAATACCCTCTAGATGATGACAAGTATAAGCATCTAGAAGAACGGTTGAGTGCAATGGAAATCCAAAAAGTGCCTGGTTTGGACTTTTAGGAATTGGGCTTAGTGTCAGAGATTGTCATTCCTCCAAAATTCAAAGCACCTGTATTCTCCAAGTATGACAAAGTTTCATGCCCTAAAATGCATCTCTGGTCCTATGTGAGGAAAATCCAACCCCATACCGCTGACAAAGATTTATGGGTACACTTCTTCCAAGACAGTCTGTCTGGAACTCAACTTTATTGGTTTTATCATCTAGAAAGAGCCAATGTTCATAACTGGGAAGATCTTGCTGCAGCCTTTTACAAACAATACCAATATAATGCTGATCTTGCACCTACCCGTACTCAACTCCAGAGTATGACCATGGTTTCAAATGAAGGCTTCAAGGACTATGCGCAAAAATGGAGAGATTTGGCCAGAAGAGTTCAACCTCCTCTATCTGAAAGAGAATGAGTAGACATGTTTTTGGGCACCTTGTCTGGTCCCTTCTTCAATCACCTATGTGGGAGTTCATCGGTAGGTTTTACTGAACTAATATTGACTGGAGAAAGGGTAGAAGATGGGATAAAAAGTGGAAAGATTCAAAAAGATGCATCTTATGCTTCTGTAAGGAAGCCATTTATCGGAAAGAAAGAAGTGGTTGTTGTTTATCCTCAGAGAAATCAAGATAGGGACGAGCGCCGTCCAATGGTGAGGGCTCTTATGATTCTTAAACCCGCACCTGATCAGCAAAGAAACAACCAACCAAGAATGGAATGAACAGTCAGACAATTCACCAGAATTAACATGACCCTATCTCAAGTATTACCATATCTGTTAAGATCCAACCTAGTGACTTTAAAAGAATCTCCAAAGAACCCTAACACAACCTCTCCTCACTATCATCCTAATGCCTGTTGTGCATACCACTCTGAGAGTCTCGACCATGACACTAACAACTGTTTGGCTTTAAAGAACAAAGTACAAGACCTCCTTGAAGCCAAAGAGACTGAATTCGATGCGCCAGAAAACCCCAATGTCATTTCTGCCCCTATGCCCAAACATGGCCACAATGCCAACACCATTGAAGAAGATATGTTTGTTACTTCAGTTGATGAACTTATGACCCCACTCCTGACTATCAAAAAGAACTTATTGAATGCTAGTGTTTTCCCGGGCTGTGATGAAAGATGTCATTTCTGTTTGTCCTCACCAACCAGTTTTCCTTTGTTGGAAGCAGGCGTTCAATGCCTAATAGATAACAAAGAAATTTTGTTCGAAAAGACTTTTGTTCCACTTGTTTCTTATAATGATATTTCCATTATGACCATTTCCGACAATTCTTCCAGGGTCTCCACCAAAAGACCCGTTAGAATTACATCAGTTCCAAAAGTAGCTCCTTTGATAATTACAATGCCTGGACCAGTCCCGTATTTGTTAGAAAAAACCGTACCATGGAATTATGGAGGGGATGTCTACTACCACGGTATCAAGGAAGATTGGCCAGCTGCCGAAGATTCCAGTTCCGAGAAAGTTAACCCCGATATCAGTAATATTGCAGGGACTAGTAAGATAACCCGAAGCGGAAGGATATTCTCTCTGGAAATTGCTCCCCCAAAAGCAGTTTCTGGACCCGTAATCATTCCTTTTATTGTTGCTCCTCCGAAGGCTATTCCGAGTCCCACAATCATCACCACCAATGCTCCAACTGAAAAAACTGTTACAATCCCTGCTATCACTCCTACTGACATTCCTGTTGCCGAGTTCACCGAGACTCAAGGTAAAAGTATTCTGATTGAGCCTGTCCAGACGAAGGCACAATCATTGGCTATGCCTGAGACCTCCCGGAAAGATATGGAAGAAATTCTAAAGATCATAAAAAAAGAAGCGACTGCGATGTAGTTGAAAAACTGGGGAAAACTCCATCCAAAATTTCCATGCTGGCTTTACTACTATACTCCGAGGCGCATGCAAAGGCCTTGGTAAAATTCTTGAAAACTGCTCATGTACCCCAAGAAACATATGCCAACTAGTTCCAAGACTGTGTAGCCAGCTTGACTGCAGATAATGGTCTAGGTTTTTCGGATGCTTATTTAACGCCAAGAGGAAGAAAGCATAATGAGGCATTGCATGTCTCAGTGGAATGTAGGGGCACAACCTTGGATCATGTTTTGGTGGACATCAAATTGTCTCTGAATGTATTGCCTAAAAAGGCTCTTGACAGGCTTGACTGCGAGGGATTGACTTTGAAACCAAGCAATATAGTAGTAAGGGCTTTTGACGGCTCAAAAAGAATGGTGCATGGGGAAGTGGATATACCCATAAAGGTTGGAACCCAAAAATTTGATTCAACTTTTTATGTAATGGATATTCCCCCTTCATACTCCTGCTTGCTAGGCCGACTGTGGATTCACAATGCTGGCGATGTTACTTCTACGTTACACCAAATGCTGAAGTATCCGATTCAAGGGAAGATTATCATCGTTCATGGAGAAGAAGAATATATGATCAACCATCTCAATTCCTTCAGATATATGGAGTTAGATGGTGAATCTATTGAAACTCCATTCCAACACTTTGAGGAAGTCCCGCAAGATGTGGCAGTAACCAGGGATGTTCCCAAGATCACAAGGCCTCCACTCAGAATGTCATCTTTGAAGGATGCAAAGGCAGTAATAGAAGAAGGTGGGTGCACTATTTTGGGACAACTCCCAGATATCCCATACAAGTCCGACAAGTTTGGCCTGGGCTTCACTTCAGGTTCCTAGAAGGATGTACGCCATGCTCGTGCTGGAGGACCACCCCTGAAGATCAGCAACCGTGAAGTCAACACGATAGAGGATGATGAAGATGGCTGCAACTTGGAGGATTAGATCTTCCATACTGTCTGCGGAGGGCTCAGTAACTGGGAGGCTAGATATTTAGTCCTGATCACTTTTATCCCACAGTAATTTGTCTTTACATTTTGTTGGATCTATAATATTAAAACAATTCAAGCTCTTAAAACCTTGTGTCTTATCTGAGGCACAATAGTCCATTTGTAAGGGTTATTATCTCATTACCATATGACATCAATGAATCATGGACATTTTGCATACAAACTTTGTGCTCATTGTTTTTCTCTTTTACATTTTTCATTTCTTTCAAAGATAGTTATACCCTTACACACACTCACACTCACAATGCAGGTCTACATCCATTCAGGATCCCATGGATAACGGTTCTGCTATGGCCTTCTGTGACTTTGAAAATCTAATCTACCAAGCGAAGACGAAGGTGAGGAAGATTGTGAAGTACCAGGGGAACTTGCCAGATTGCTACAACAAGAAGAGAGAACCATTCAACCCCACGAGGAACTGATGGATACAATCAACCTAGGTACCAAAGAAGACAAAAGAGAGGTCAAGGTGGGTGCCAATCTGGAACCCAACGTCAAGGAGCGGTTGATTCAGTTGTTACACGAGTATGTTGAGGTTTTTGCCTGGTCGTATGAAGACATGTTAGGACTTGATGCAGATATTGTGGTACATCGTCTACCTATAAAAGAGGATTACCCACCGGTAAAAAAAAGGTCCGTCGAATGCAACCAGATATGTCAGAAAAGATTAAAGCAGAAGTCATGAAACAATTCAATGCTGGATTCTTGGCCGACACCTCTTATCCATAATGGGTTGCCAATGTCATTCCCGTGCCTAAAAAATACGACAAGGTACGAATGTGCATGGACTACAGAGATTTCAATAGTGTAAGCCCTAAGGATGATTTCCAACTTCCCCATATTGTCATCCTAGTTGACAATACTGCACAACACAAAGTGTTTTCCTTCATGGACGGTTTCTCAGGTTTCAACCAAATCAAAATGGCGCCTGAGGACATGGAGAAGACAACCTTTGTCACACAATGGGGTACATTTTTCTACAAGGTGATGCCATTCAGACTGAAGAATGCTGGGGCAACCTATCAACGTGCCATGGTAGCTCTATTTCACGACATGATACATCATGAAATAGAAGCCTATGTGGACGACATGATAGCTAGATCTCAAACAGAAGAATAACATCTTGGTCATTTATAGAAACTGTTTGAGAGATTAGAAAAGTACAAACTGAGGTTGAACCCAAATAAGTGCACATTTGGAGTAAGGTTTGGTAAACTCCTAGGCTTTGTCGTCAGCAATAAAGGGATAGAAGTAGATCCTGCCAAGGTGAAAGCAATACAAGAGATTCCTGCTCCTCGTACTGATAAGGAAGTCATAGGATTCTTGGGATGCTTGAACTGCATTGCCAGATTCATTTCTCACCTGACAGCTACATGTGAACCAATCTTCAAACTACTGAGGAAATATCAGGTAGTCAAATGGAATGATAAGGGCCAATTTGTGTTTGACAAAATCAAAGAGTATTTACAAGAGCCTCCTGTTTTAATGCCACCAGTCGAGGGAAGACCATTGATCATGTATCTGACCGTTTTGGAAAATTCAATGCGGTATGTGTTGGGGCAGCATGACGAGTCTGGCCGAAAAGAGCATGCTATTTATTACCTGAGCAAAAAAGTTTACCGACTGTGAAACAAGATATTCACTGCTCGAGAAAACATACTGCGCTCTAGCATGGGCTGCTCGCCGGCTAAGACAATATATGCTGACCCATACTACCTTGTTGATATCTAAAATGGATCCAATAAAATACATCTTCGAGAAACATGCTCTCTCTGGGAGAATAGCGAGATGGCAGATGATCCTAACAAAATATGACATATAATATAATACCCAGAAAGCTATAAAGGGTTGTGTACTAGCTGATCACCTTGCTCACCAAGCTGTGGAAGACTACCAGTCCATGAAGTTTGAATTCCCAGATGAAGACATCATGATGGTAAACAACTGTGAAGAATTCAGGCCATATGACGGACCTGAACAAGGATCCCGATGGACCCTGGTTTTTGATGGGGAATCTAACGCACTCGACAATGGTATTGGTGCAGTACTCATATCTCCTGAAGGGTGTCATACTCCATTTATTGCAAGACTTTGCTTCAATTGTACAAATAACATGGCGGAATACGAAGCGTGCATCTTTGGTCTCAAAGCTGCCATAGACTTGGGGATCAAATCGTTGAATGTATTTGGAGATTCAGCTTTGGTTATCAGCCAGATCAAAGGGGAATGGGACACCAAACACCCTAACCTTATCCCTTACAAAGAACATGTTTTGACATTGCTCCCACATTTTGAGGAGATTACCTTTGAACATTTCGCGCGAGAAGAAAATCAGCTAGCAGACACACTAGCCACAATGTCATCTATGTTTAAACTTAAATCGGAAAACGAGGCTCCCCAGATCACCATTGAACAAAGGGATGAACCAGCACACTGTCACGAGATTAATACTGAAGAAGTAGTGGACCAGCCTTGGTTTCACGAAGTCAAGAGGTATCTCGAGGCTCAAAAATATCCGGAAGGAGCTTCAGTCAATGATAAGAAGTTCTTAAGGAGATTCTCTGCTAAATTCTTCCTTAGTAATGGAATTCTTTACAAACGCAACCATGACTCCGTATTACTTTGGTGCGTAGACAAGGTTGAAGCTGAAAGGATCATGGCTAAATTACATGAAGGCACTTTTGACACCCATTCCAGTGGGCATACGATGGAAAAGAAAATCCTATGGGCAGGCTATTACTGGTCTACCATGGAAGCAGATTGCTATCAACACTCTCGAACATGCCATAAGTGTCAGATCTACGCTGATAAGGTGCACGTTCCCCCGGTTCCTCTGAATGTCTTGACAGCTCCTTGGCCCTTTGCTATGTGGGGGATTGACATGATTGGGGAAATCAAGCCAACAACCTCTAATGGACACTGTGATCGGTGGAAATAGAACTGACTGTTTTTAAAGCTGGTTCGCGAAATGTCGCGGTAAGCAAGAGTCGCCACCGTCTTTTATGTTCTCCAACATGGAAAGGACAAAAGCACAGCAAAATTCCTTATGAGAATGTTTCTCGGTTCGGGAGGTAGATTTATAGAAAGGGAAGGTGTTAGCACCCTTTCTATCCATGGTTATCCATGGGCTCTTAGGTACTTGCTCTTACGTTTTCAAAAATTTGTTTGCTTTTCAAGTGTGTGTGGGTTTTGAAAAAGTTCGTTTGAAAACTTCTAGGTGACTCTTGTATCAGTCCTCAAGAGCGTATGAAGTATTGTTTGAAAACTTTTTTGAAAGTCTAAGGTGTGAAAAGTATTTTGTTTGTTTTGAAAAGAGCAAGTACCCATGATTCGTCTACCTACCCTAAGGAATTAAGCTGTGTAAGAGTCCTTTAGATAGTGCTATCCCACCATTGAGAGGTAGGTAGCACCATCGTCGGAGTTGTTCGGGTCAATTCGATTATCGGGACAGTGTGGTCACCGAAGCAATGGTAGGACACCTTAGAAGTAACCCTAATGTCCTAGATCCTTTTATCCGAGGCAACCGTTTCGAGGCAACTGGATCTTTAGACAAAGGGCGACCTCTAAGACGTCCTATACTTGATGACCACGTTTCGAGGCAACGAGTGAAGCGTACCCTAGGAGTGGCATGTGCTTTGTGTGTTGTTTTTCAGTTT
Organism: Vicia faba; assembly: GCA_948472305.1. Taxonomy (NCBI): domain Eukaryota; kingdom Viridiplantae; phylum Streptophyta; class Magnoliopsida; order Fabales; family Fabaceae; genus Vicia; species Vicia faba. Next base: position 134,628,840 of record OX451740.1, on the reverse strand, counting down.
ATGTTTTTGTACATGTTATTTGTGAGCTACGAGTTGTTTTTATTTACATACATTCTTTCATGCATTTAACAGTTAGGGGTGCGGAAAGTAAATTGCGGAAAGATAAATTCTACGCTATTACAAGGCGCGGGTCTATACATCGCCAAAAATACAAAGACCCGTTTTGGTAAATAAGTACGAGAAATAGTAAATAAAGCAGTAAAATCCTAATTACTTTTACATCCAGAGGCAGTTACAGAAATAATCAAAATAAAGAATTAAAACTAAAATGCGCGCGAAGGAAAGAATCGGGAATGTCTTAAGGGTGTTGACCCTTTTTTTAGAAAAGAAATTGAATTTTTTTGTCTTTTTTGTGATAATGCAATTAATTAAATAAAGCCTAATCTAATTAATTAATTTATTAAAAGAAAATACTTTTTTTTTTTGTGTTTTTATGTTTTTATGAAATAAAATAAAAGAATTAAAATTCTAAGTTAACCTAATTCTAAATTATTTTAGTTATTTAAAAAAGTTAAAATGGCCTAATTAAAGCTAATTCAATTATTTAATATTTATTTACAAAATAGAATAATAATAATAATGATGTTAGTTCTTTTTTTTTTGATTTTTATAAAAAAATATTAGTTGGTTAATTGTTAATAATAATAAAATAAGACAAATAAAAAAATGGAAATGACAAAATAAAAAAAAGAAGAGTAAACCCAAGGGGGGTGTGGGCTGGAATTTGAGGGTATTTGATTGAGATTTGAGGCCCATTTGAACAAAGCCTGTTGACTTTTTCTGGTTGCCTACTTCCATGCTGACTCCAGAGCACCATGGTCCTCATGCTTGGCCCTTGGATCTGCACTGATGGACACTTGGCTGACTCCTGGATGAGGTCTATGGTGGAAGCTGTTTGAGAAACTGCACAAGAACACTTTAGAAAAAATGACAATGAATTATGGGGGGACCTGGGAATACTTACAGTGCTTGATAATGGACCTTAGGACGTGGAAAGGGTTGCTTTAGCTTCAGGGTATGGCAAAGAAGAGAGTCACGTTCTCCTTTTGGCCTGAAAATGCTTGCAAAACTCCTTTTGATCTCACACTTTTTTTGACAAATTTTGAACTTTGCTCTGGCCGTTTGTGCACTTTTTTTTCGTTTTCTGAATGAGGCTTGCAAGGCTTGTATATATAGTAATGAGTGAGAATCAGTCACTATTATGAGCTCTTAACCATTGCAATTAAACTTTGGATTTCTCCATAACCACCATTAAAGAAACTTGCCATTTTTGTTCAAAATTTGAATTTCATGCTTGAAATGGACTTTACACGAATTTGGCATGTGTATTATGATGCATCAAGGTCATTCAAACCACAAGATATCACTTAATTAATTTTTTTGATTTTTATTTGAATTTTATGGATTTAAAATGAATTAAATCAATAAAATTAAATAAAAATAGAAAAAATAAATGTTTAATCTTGAATTTAATCATGGGACACGTGGGTGGCATGACAAGGCTGAACCAAGTGGAAAAAAGTGGCCCTTTTGTCAAAAATTGAAGTTTCAAGGATAGTTGACTTTTGCCATTTCATGAAAATTTCCCAACTTCTCCAATGCATAGCTTGCTCAATTTTGATCATATGAACATGTTCTTGGACATTTTGGAAAGGTCTTGAAGTCCTCTAACCAATGCCTTTGGTCCCATGTCATTTTGATTTACCAATATCAAGTTATGGTCTTTGACTTAAAATGCCTTTTTGTTGACTTTTAAAAATGACCTATAATGTTGAAATTGATAACTTTTTGTGAGAGCATTTCTTGGACTTGGAATGTGAAGATGAGTTGTAGGAAATGTCCTCCCCTTCAAAATGAGCATTGGATGGGATTTTTCTGATGAACCATGAAAAAGTTATGCCTTGGTCAAGTTACAGTTGACTTTTCAGCTGTCCAAAAATGGAAACTTTTGCATCTTGATGATTTTTGAGCCATTCTTGTGGAATCATGATCAAGATTTGATCCAATGATGATTGTGGCTTCAAAATAAGATGTTGACCAAATTTTTTGACTTTTGACTGCCAAATGACCATTTTGCCCCTGCAGTTGATTGTGAGGCAATTAGGGTTTTTGACTGTGCAACTTAACTTTGTGAGCCTTGAAACTTGACATGTAGGTGCTTGACAATGTATATGAGCATATGGGACTTGATTAAGCCCTTGGAAACCTCAACTTCCTTGCAAGAACCAAAACCCTAATTTGACTGGCTTATGAGGGTGTTTGAATTGTGCAACCCTTGAGTAGACTTGAGCAAATTGAGATGATGCTTGTCAAAACTTTGAAGAATATGGGAGGGCAAATTTTGGGGTATAACAGTTTCCCCTGTTCAATCTTCTTAGACCTGAGGATGTAGATTGGCTTGTGTGCCTTTCGTGATCCGAGGGTGGAAGATGATTGAACACTAGAGTGCCTAGAAATTTGCACTCACATAGTAGAGTATCAGCAGTGTGATGTCGGGAATGGGCTTACAGATTCCATTAGGAGAGATGGTGGATAGGAGGATGGGCTTATAGATGCCATCTGGAGATGTGACAGAATCTTGTCGGGAATGGGCTTATAGATGCCATTTGGAACTGTTGGTAAGTGGATGGGCTTATAGATGCCATCTAGGTGTCGATCGCGTAAGAGATTCCTTAGCGAGAACTTGCGTACCTGAGAAAGAAAGATAATTACCTGGCCTGTTACAGGGATTGATCTTCAAACTCTTCATGCAGACATGCCCTGGCTGGATACAAGTATCGAATCCACAATCAATTGCTCACAGATGTGCCCTGGCTGGATACAGGAATCGAATCTGGAATTAGTCGTCAACAGATATGCCCTGGTTGGATACAGGAATCGAATCTTCAAACTCTTCAGACGTGCCCTGGCTGGATACAGGAATCGAATCTGGAAATAGTCGTCAACAGATATGCCCTGGCTGGATACAGGAATCGAATCTTCAAACTCTTCAGACGTGCCCTGGCTGGATACAGGAATCGAATCTGGGACTTCAAAAGGTTGATGGGTTGTCTCTACTGACAGGTTATCTCAGAAAAATCTTTAGGATTTCATTGAACCAGAGGAGGTTTTGTCTTTCTTGACGAGTTGTCTCTTTGGACGGGTTGTCTTCATGGACGGGTTGTCTTCAACGAGGAGTCGTCTTCAATGATGAGTTGTCTCAAATGACGAGTTGTCTTCAATGACGAGTTGTCTTCAATGACGGGTTGTCTTCAATGACGGGATGTCTTCAATGACGAGTTGTCTTAAATGACGAGTTGTCTTCAATGACGGGTTATCTTCAATGACGGGATGTCTTCAATGACGGGATGTCTTCAATGATGGGTGTCTATACTGATGGGTTGTCTTCAATGAAGAGTTGTCTTAAATGACGAGTTGTCTATAATGACGAGTTGTCTTCAATGACGAGTTGTCTTCAATGACGAGTTGTCTTTAATGACGGGTTATCTTCAATGACGAGTTGTCTTTAATGACGAGTTGTCTTCAATGACGGGTTGTCTTCAATGACGAGTTGTCTTCAATGACGAGTTGTCTTCAATGACGGGTTGTCTTCAATGACGAGTTGTCTTCAATAACGGGTTGTCTTCAATGACAAGTTGTCTATAATGACGGGTGTCTATAACGACGGGTGTCTACAATAAAGGGTGTCTATAATGACGGGTGTCTATAATGACGGGTGTCTATAATGACGGGTGTCTATAATGACGGATTGTCTTCTTTGACTTTAGGAAGTAATTTAACTGGACCTGTCTTCTTTGACTGGATGAGCATCAGAAAAACCTTTGGGATTTAACTGGACTTGTCTTCTTTGACTGGATTTGTCTTCTTTGACTGGATTTGTCTCCTTTGACATAGCTGATTATTTAACTGTATCCTTCCTGAAAGGTAAAGGTCAGTCGTATGCAATGCATGATATGGATCAAGCAATGATGTTCTTGACATAAATGAGATTGTATGACATGATGCGCAAATGCATGTTGTGATGTTTATGAATGTATCTTCGTCTGGGAAAGTAAATCCTTGACGCATGTCGGGAAGTTGAATCCTGGGCTGATGTTGAAGAACAAAGTTCTTCGTTTCCGCTGGGGATGATGATTACAAGAATAAACCGGTAGGAGAAGATGACTCCGTTGGGGAATAAACTTTGTTGAAGAGATTACTCTGTGGGGAATTACTCTGTGGGAAGAGATACTTCGCTGAGATTTAGTGATAACTTCGTTGGGTATTCCATTGAGAAGCTATGTTGAGGAATTTGATGAACTCCGCTGGGGATAGGAAGAACTTCGTCGAGGACGATCTTTCCGTGGTAATTAGCTGAGGATAACCCAGTTATAAGCTCTGGTGGAGAATAACCTTTGAATAAAGCCGGGGAGACGCGTTCGTATTCTGCAGGGGACAAGCTTCCAGAATCTACTGGGGAGATGGTTCAACTCTCCTGGGGAGACTTTTGAGATTGCACTGGGGAGTGGCTCCACTGGGTGTCTGGATTCCGCCGGGGAACAATCCTATATTAAGACTGCCGGGGATGCTTGCTGAGGAATAATCTGTATACTGCTGGAGAATATTGAGATTTTCTGGGGATACCCAACTTCCTTAAGGCTGACAGTAGACTAACTCTGCTTGGGGAGAGCGTTGTTGATTTGTCGGAGATACTGTACCTTGTCAGGGCTGACGGGAGACTAACTCTGCTCCGGGGGGAGTATTGTTGAACCTTGTCTTACTCCCGGGGAGTGGAGGCCTCTTGGTTATGTTCTTCAGCCGAACCTACCTTGGTACTTTGGTTGACAGAGCCACTAGATCGCTTGGACAATTCATTATTGCCCCTGTTTCTGATGTGGGAGAAGAAGATACCTTGTGGAGGTGCTTGATAACTACCGATTGACAAATCTTCTTCTGGTAGGCAAGTGACGAGATGACGGGACATAGTCGTACGCTTTTGATCCCTAACTTTTGCCTGGGCCGCCCTTTCGGGTTTTCAGTCCATCGGGATACCCATTTTTTCCCAAGCCGCCTTTTCAGGTTTTCGACTTGCCGAGTGTACAAATTTTTATTTTCATCCCTTATTTTTTCCCGAACCCTTTTGGTTCGCCGGGAAGCCCTTATTTTTTCCTAGGTGCGTCAACCTAGCGGGTCTTTGATTATGCAGTATTTTTTCGACTATGTCTGCGCTCTTAGGATGTAGGGAGGTGCCCCTGTCAGTAGTGTTGCGTTTCCCTACTACCAGAAGATCTTCGTTTGATCGTCCAATGCCCCAAGTGATTCAGAGGGAGGTTTGCCCCTGGCTATTTGGCATTTGAGAGATTCTCTGAATCTTGACTTAACTGCCCCAGATGACGGACAATGATCACGTCTTCCCCTTAGTTGGAAGTACTTTTGTTCACTAGATATTCTTCGTGCGAATTTCTTTGCTGTTCGAACAAAAAAGTCATATGCAAACAATGTTATATTAAAAATGCAAAGCTTATGTCTGTCTTGAAGTTTTTGAAAATTCATTTTTCATAAAAACAAGTGAATTTTTTTTTTGTAAACTGTGATGTCAACTCAAGATTTTACGGCGAGCCTTAAGGAGTCAGGATACCTTTGTAACAGTATGCTTTCGAACCAACCCATGCTTCAGCTAGGACTTTTAAGGGTTGTAACGTGGCCTGGTTCACAGTTTAAGAAACAAAGGATAAGGCTCAAAATGTAATTGTACCCACCCGCTCTTCGTGATGTTCTTCAAACCTAAACTCAGCTAATCGTGCATTAGACCTTGTTTGAGTCTTTGTCCTGATATTCCAATGATGGTTCAGATATTGACAGTTTATCTTAAATAGGCAGTCATTTCCTTTTGTGTTGAGGGTTTGTAGGGCCTCTTTCTTTTTTGATTGTGTTATCCCTGTTTTTGCCTGAACTGTTTCTTTTAGGATTACAGTCAGCAGGATGCCCCAGTTTTGTAAGTCTTCTTCATAGGTTTTACTTAATGGGCTTTTATTTTTGAAAGACAACGACTGCCTGTCTTTATGATTATTCGGAACCATCATTGTCTTTTGTTTTGGAAGGATTTCTTTGATGTTGTTCATTGTGCACCTGGATCAACTGAGAGAACTACCCTTCCCCGGGTTATGATTAAGGGTTTAATTTTTGAAAAGAAAAACTCTGACTTCTTTGGCTCAAAAGGGGTTGACGAGGGATTATCTTCCTTATAACTCCAGTGTTTAGGAATTGAAACAATGCCTGTACCTCATCAGCGGGGTCTGTTCAAAAGCATACTGTAGATCGTGGTATCGTTTTCGTCATCCTCCCTCAAGAGGCTTAGAATTATTAATTGAGAGTTGATCATCACAAAAATAGGAAAACAGTTTGAATATAGTGAATGCGAATATATTGATTCAAAACAGACATATGCGATGCATTGATAAAGTAAAAGAGTTTGACATGAACAAATGTTGGAACAATCAAAGAAAAATACAACTTGAACATTCGAATGAACAAAAGCTTCTTAGTTTGCACTAGTCATCTCAGATGGAAGATTCTCAGCAGAAGATTTTCATTTTGCCACCCGGCATGAACTCCAGCACCCTTTCGTCGACCAAGTCCTGGATCTTGTTCCTCAAGCTCTAACAATCGTCAGTGTCATGTCCAGGACTGTCAGAATGGTAGGCACACCTTTCATCAGGATTGTACTTCAGGGAGGTTATGTTGAGATTCTTAGGAGGATCCTTTAAAGCAATCAGCTTGACCTCCAACAAGCGTCTCAGTATCAGTGATGATGGTATACCAGTCTCCGAGAAATGTCTTCTAGACGTATTTCGCTTACGCCGATTACCCTGTTGACGTTGGTGAGGTTGATGCTGGGCTTGTGACCCTGAAGCAAACTGAGGAGCTTTTCCCCTGTCTTCTTGCCCCACAGGTGGTTGAATGATGGCTTGCTCTTCAACCTTAGATGTTTGCCCCAGTTGGTTATCCCGAAGCAGTTGGTTGATGAGAACCCTGAGCTCTCCTTGTCTTTGAGATAAGTCTTGGATAAGAGCCATTTGCCCCAGCATCTGGGTTCTCATTGTATCCACCTCAGCTTGTAGACGTTTCAGCCGTTCGTCCTTATCGTCTTCAGGACTGTTCCTGACCAAAGTCCCCATGAGGAGTGTTCTCAGCTCTTCCTGCCCCTTGGATAGATTTATGAGGATCTCCCCAAACCGAGTCTCTTGAGCATGAAGATCTTGGTTGTCTTGTTGGGAAGCCATTGCTGAAATAAACAGCGAAGACGGTAAGTGACCTGTAACAAGGGTACCTGTAATGCAATGATATGTATGATATGCATGCAATGTTTTCAAGGATCTCGCGGGGTAAACAAGAAAATTGTTAAAATTTGAATTTCGTAGCTTGATTGAAGGAACTTCGTGTTGTTGAGAGTCCTTCTTCAAGAGTCAAGGCTCACCATATCGAGTGGGTCATAGCCCCTGACTCAAGTTATCAACCTTGGCCAGAGGAAAATAAATCCCCTTTGCCCCTTGCTAGACATCATGACCTGCATCACAAACCCTTGAGATCCTTGAAATGGATTAGTCCTTATGTAGGATGTATGCAATGGTATGATGGCATGATGTTATGCTATGCATGGAGTGATGTAAGTAAACCCTGTTATGAGTCCAGGTTAAGGACTGTAAACAAACCCTGCAAGAAACTCATGTGTTAGATAACAAGCATGCAAGTAGTCAAGTTTGAAAGCACACAAGTCACACAAGACAGCCCTTAGAGTTTAGGCCAGCATGAAGTTTGGGGTACTACCCTCTTTGGTGGGCTCAAACCTGTCCTATCAAAAGTAACCGGGTTCTAAGGAGCTCAATATCATTGGGTTGCTTTCTGTGTTCATTGTTTTGATTTAGCCACTGAACTGGCGATCAAAATATTCCAAGAAAACAACCCTCAATGAGTGTAGTATCGAGTATCAACCAACTTCGGACTGCACCAAAGTCAGTCATCTCACTACCCCTAAAGAGGCCAGGATGGTTCAAGTAAGGTTCCTAAGGCCAGTTGATGCTTCACGACACCACGCGGCAGCCCCGTACTCTCCTTGACTTGACTCAAGGGTTACCGGTACTCACCAAAGTGCCACATCAACGTAGCAAACTGTTTCAACCGTGTCGGTATACCCCGCACAGTTCCCTCACAGTTTGTTGTTACTTTCTAAAAGGTATCCCCCAGTTCCGGGTTAGGATCTATGAAACTCCCAAAGCAGGCCCACAATATTAAATCAAGCAGAGCAAGCAATTGAAAACATAAAATTGGTCTAATCCTAAGGTACACCTCACTTATAAATATCCCCAGCAGAGTCGCCAATTTTGTGATCGGTGGAAATAGAACTGACTGTTTTTAAAGCTGGTTCGCGAAATGTCGCGGTAAGCAAGAGTCGCCACCGTATTTTATGTTCTCCAACATGGAAAGGACAAAAGCACAGCAAAATTCCTTATGAGAATGTTTCTCGGTTCGGGAGGTAGATTTATAGAAAGGGAAGGTGTTAGCACCCTTTCTATCCATGGTTATCCATGGGCTCTTAGGTACTTGCTCTTATGTTTTCAAAAAATTGTTTGCTTTTCAAGTGTGTGTGGGTTTTGAAAAAGTTCGTTTGAAAACTTCTAGGTGACTCTTGTATCAGTCCTCAAGAGTGTATGAAGTATTGTTTGAAAACTTTTTTGAAAGTGTAAGGTGTGAAAAGTATTTTGTTTGTTTTGAAAAGAGCAAGTACCCATGAGTCGTCTACCTACCCTAAGGAATTAAGCTGTGTAAGAGTCCTTTAGATAGTGTTATCCCACCATTGAGAGGTAGGTAGCACCATCGTCGGAGTTGTTCGGGTCAATTCGATTATCGGGACAGTGTGGTCACCGAAGCAATGGTAGGACACCTTAGAAGTAACCCTAATGTCCTAGATCCTTTTATCCGAGGCAACCGTTTCGAGGAAACTGGATCTTTAGACAAAGGGCGAGCTCTAAGACGTCCTATACTTGATGACCACGTTTCGAGGCAACGAGTGAAGCGTACCCTAGGAATGGCATGTGCTTTGTGTGTTGTTTTTCAGTTTATGTTTTTGTACATGTTATTTGTGAGCTACGAGTTGTTTTTATTTACATACATTCTTTCATGCATTTAACAGTTAGGGGTGCGGAAAGTAAATTGCGGAAAGATAAATTCTACGCTATTACAAGGTGCGGGTCTATACATCGCCAAAAATACAAAGACCCGTTTTGGTAAATAAGTACGAGAAATAGTAAATAAAGCAGTAAAATCCTAATTACTATTACATCCAGAGGCAGTTACAGAAATAATCAAAATAAAGAATTAAAACTAAAATGCGCGCGAAGGAAAGAATCGGGAATGTCTTAAGGGTGTTGACCCTTTTTTTTAGAAAAGAAATTGAATTTTTTTGTCTTTTTTGTGATAATGCAATTAATTAAATAAAGCCTAATCTAATTAATTAATTTATTAAAAGAAAATACTTTTTTTTTTGTGTTTTTATGTTTTTATGAAATAAAATAAAAGAATTAAAATTCTAAGTTAACCTAATTCTAAATTATTTTAGTTATTTAAAAAAGTTAAAATGGCCTAATTAAAGCTAATTCAATTATTTAATATTTATTTACAAAATAGAATAATAATAATAATGATGTTAGTTCTTTTTTTTTTTTATAAAAAAATATTAGTTGGTTAATTTTTAATAATAATAAAATAAGGCAAATAAAAAAATGGAAATGACAAAATAAAAAAAAAGAAGAGTAAACCCAAAGGGGTGTGGGCTGGAACTTGAGGGTGTTTGATTGAGATTTGAGGCCCATTTGAACAAAGCCTGTTGACTTTTTCTGGTTGCCTACGTCCATGCTGACTCCAGAGCACCATGGTCCTCATGCTTGGCCCTTGGATCTGCACTGATGGACACTTGGTTGACTCCTGGATGAGGTCTATGGTGGAAGCTGTTTGAGAAACTGCACAAGAACACTTTAGAAAAAATGACAATGAATTATGGGGGGACCTGGGAATACTTACAATGCTTGATAATGGACCTTAGGACGTGGCAAGGGTTGCTTTAGCTTCAGGGTATGGCAAAGAAGAGAGTCACGTTCTCCTTTTGGCCTGAAAATGCTTGCAAAACTCCTTTTGATCTCACACTTTTTTTGACAAATTTTGAACTTTGCTCTGGCCGTTTGTGCACTTTTTTTCTCGTTTTTGAATGAGGCTTGCAAGGCTTGTATATATAGTAATGAATGAGAATCAGTCACTATTATGAGCTCTTAACCATTGCAATTAAACTTTGGATTTCTCCATAACCACCATTAAAGAAACTTGCCATTTTTGTTCAAAATTTGAATTTCATGCTTGAAATGGACTTTACACGAATTTGGCATGTGTATTATGATGCATCAAGGTCATTCAAACCACAAGATATCACTTAATTAATATTTTTGATTTTTATTTGAATTTTATGGATTTAAAATGAATTAAATCAATAAAATTAAATAAAAATAGAAAAAATAAATGTTTAATCTTGAATTTAATCATGGGACACGTGGGTGGCATGACAAGGCTGAACCAAGTGGAAACAAGTGGGCCCTTTTGTCAAAAATTGAAGTTTCAAGGATAGTTGACTTTTGCCATTTCATGAAAATTTCCAAACTTCTCCAATGCATATCTTGCTCAATTTGGATCATATGAACATGTTCTTGGACATTTTGGAAAGGTCCTGAAGTCCTCTAACCAATGCCTTTGGTCCCATGTCATTTTGATTTACCAATATCAAGTTATGGTCTTTGACTTAAAATGCCTTTTTGTTGACTTTTAAAAATGACCTATAATGTTGAAATTGATAACTTTTTGTGAGAGCATTTCTTGGACTTGGAATGTGAAGATGAGTTATAGGAAATGTCCTCCCCTTCAAAATGAGCATTGGATGAGATTTTTCTGATGAACCATGAAAAAGTTATGCCTTGGTCAAGTTACAGTTGACTTTTCAGCTGTCCAAAAATGGAAACTTTTGCATCTTGATGATTTTTGAGCCATTCTTGTGGAATCATGATCAAGATTTGGTCCAATGATGATTGTGGATTCAAAATAAGATGTTTACCAAAAATTTTGACTTTTGACTGCCAAATGACCATTTTGCCCCTGTAGTTGATTGTGAGGCAATTAGGGTTTTTGACTGTGCAACTTGACCTTGTGAGCCTTGAAACTTGACATGTAGGTGCTTGACAATGTATATGAGCATATGGGACTTGATTAAGCCCTTGGAAACCTCAACTTCCTTGCAAGAACCAAAACCCTAATTTGACTGGCTTAGGAGGGTGCTTGAATTGTGCAACCCTTGAGTAAACTTGAGCAAATTGAGATGATGCTTGTCAAAAATTTGAAGAATATGGGAGGGAAAATTTTGGGGTACAACAGACACCGCTTCATCTTAGTGGCCATTGACTATTTTACAAAGTGGGTGGAGGCAACTTCTTTCGCTTTCATCACCAAGATTGTTGTAGCCCGGTTCATTAAGAAAAATCTCATCTGTCGGTATGGTATCCCCGAAAGTATCATCATAGACAATGGTATAAATTTAAACAATACTATGGTCACCTCCTTGTGCGAGAAATTCAAGATCCAGCATCACAATTCTTCCCGTTACCGGCCAAAGATGAATGGTGTTGTCGAAGCTGTGAATAAGAACATTAAAAAGATAATACAAAAAATGACAGTCACATACAAAGACTGGCATGGGATGCTACCATTCGCTCTCCATGGATATCGTACCACAACTTTCACATCAACCGGGGCAACACCCTATTCTCTGGTTTACAGCATGGAAGTTGTCTTGCCTATTGAGGTCCAGATCCCCTGTCTGAGAATTATGAAGGATGCAGGGCTGAATGAAGATGATTGGATCCAGAATCGACTTGATCAACTAAACTTTATTGATGAGAAAAGGTTTACTGCTTCCTGTCATGGTCAAATGTATCAAAAATAGATGATCAAGGATTTCAACAAAAAAGTAAGACGACAAGTATATCAAGTTGGAGATCTGGTGATCAAGTGCATCATACTACCGCAAGGTGATCCCAGGGGAAAATGGACTCCTACATACAAAGGACCATTTTTAATAAAAAAACATATTCTCTGGTGGCGCAATGATCTTAACCACCATGGATGGTGATGACCTGTCGCACCCTGCAAACGCAGACATAGTCAAAAGATACTACGCATAAGAGACCTGCTAGGTTGACACACCTAGGCAAAACAAGGGCATCCCGACGAACCAAAAGGTTTGAGCAAAAATTAAGGACAAAACAAAAAAATTGTACACTCAGAAAGTTGAAAACCCGAAAGGGCGACTTGGGCAAAAAAGGGTTTCTCGGTGGACTGAAAACCCGAAAGGGCGGTCTAGGCAAAAGTTAGAGAATTAAAGCGTATGACTATGTCCCGTTGGATCACCTTATGGACAACCTGCAAACTCGACAGTTCTGATAAATTCAATCAACTTCGGACAAGGCAACAAATAGACAAGACGCTCAGAGATATGAAGGCTATAGCAGAATGGGAACCCCATGGGATTATTACACATAGCTATCTTTTCTTTGTATCAAAATTTTCATTTTATACGATGACATTCTCTTACTAGAATGTTTGTCTCGTTGTACAAAAAATACTTACTCAAAGTCAATACAAAGATATCCCTTTGAAAGTGCAAAACTATCTGTTTTTCTTTACTCTATTTTGTTGTTTACAAAAAAGGTCCAATGATTCGTTTTTGAACATATGCATTTGAACATAATTAATGTTTACAAATAAACAAAATAGAAAGACAATCACTGATGGCTTTAAGGGGTAGGGAAATCTCTCTATGCTATTTCCATAATCCCCCGCAGTGTGCAGTTTAATCCCCAGCGGAACAGAGCTTCCAGTTATCAATCCCCAATAGAAGTCGTCAAATTTCTCAGGATTCCCCAATAGAGTTTATTTCTCCAAGCAGAAATTCATTAGAGTTTACAATTTTACAAGCAGTACACGACATCTCCCTTACAACAGAGTTTATTTCTCCAAGCATAAATTCATCAACACTTAGACTTCACAACATGAAGGCTTATACTCCATATCCTCAGCAGCAGTCAAGGATTTATTTTCCCCAATCCAACAGCAGTGTCGCAGATTAGCTTCCATACACATACATTGCATCCATATATCATAAACATTGATAACACAAATACATTATACCATGCATTTCATACAACATGACTTTGCATTTTTGCTAACATTTTACCCTTTTCAGGATAAGGTTAACAACTACCATTGACATTGTTCAAAGTTTTGATATAGTTCAGATAAGCTCCAGACACAAATTCCATCCTGATACTCATTCAAATTCAGCTTCCAAATACAGTTCAGATACACTCCAGACATGGATGCCATTCTGATACTCATTCAGATTTCAACTTTGATATAGTTCAGATACGCTCCAGACACGGATGCCATCCTAATACTCATTCGAAATCATCTTCCAAATACATTTCAGATACGCTCCAGACACAGATGCCATTCTGATACTCATTCAAAATCAACTTCCAAATATTGTTTAGATACGCTCCAGACACGGATGCCATTCTGATACTCATTCAAATTTCAACCTCCAGATACAGTACAGATACGCTCCAGACACAGATGCCATCCTGATACTCATTCAAAATCAGCTTACAGATATAGTTCAGATACAATGCAGATACGCTCCAGACACATATGCCATTCTGATACTCCTTCAGACGCAATTCTCGAGATACAATATAGATACGCTCTAGACACGGACGCCATTCTGATACTCATTCTTTCAGCTTACAAATTACAATTCAACAATCACTGTTGGATGGAATCTGCAAGCTCATCTCCAACAACTTTCTATTAACTCTCAAATGGCATCTTTAAGCCCATTCCCTCTACAATCACATCGCCGAGTGCAAATTTTTGGGCACTCTAGTGTCCAATCGTCTTCCACCTTCGAGTCACGAATGGAAAAGCATGCCAATCTAACTCTTCCGACTTAAGAAGATTTAACATGGGAAGCTGTTGTACCCCTAATTTTTCCCTCTCACTTATCAAGAGTTTACTCACAAGATCTCCTTGGGCTCAAGACTGCACTAGGGTTTGATCAGCTCAAGACACCTCCTCAAACACTGATGACGAAAATTAGGGTTTGAGTTTGCATAAGGATTTTTGAACTTCCAATGTCCCATGTGACTTTCATGGATCATCATGGACCCCCAAGATTAATCATTCCAAGTTTCAAGCCTTGAATCACATTTTTGCTCAGTCAATTGAGTAGTTGACCTAAAAATCAATTGTATTGGGGAAAAAGTCAACTATGGCCAATTTACAGTCAAACTTCATAATTTTTGATCCACATCAACATTTTAGACTCATATGTATCATTTTATCTAGTTTGGATCATAATTCCTCAAGAAATTTGATCAAATCCCCAAAAGGGCAAAATGGTCAAAATTAGGGTTTTGACTAGAAAAGGGGAATTTCTGATTTTTGACCTAGCAAATGGTCAATTGGTTTTAGTAATGATCTCAAGAGTCCAATTGCATCATTTTAACCTAATGACATGATTCAAAACATTGCAAGTCCATTGGATTGACAAATGAATTTTGTAGTCAACTGATCAAAAGTCAATTGTATACTGAAAAGTCAAACTTTGACTTTTTGGTCAAATTCAAGTACCAAGGATCACAATTCATCAAAACATGTCAAAATAAGAAACTTATTCATCAAGTAATCAAAAAGTCAAGATTTCATTTTGAAAAGTCAAAATTTCTAAACTTAGAAATTTTTCTAAGTGTTGGAAATTTCTTATTTTTTCATAACTTTGAGCAAACTTTTCACCATGATGCAAGCTGATTCAAAAGAAACTTCCTACATGAAAGTTGTAGATCTCCATTAAATCTACAAATCTTCTTTACATAACTCCTTCCAAAAATGCTTATATCTCAAGTTATAATTTTATGAACATATGGTCATGAAACTGAACACTTAATGAAATTTTGCCCTAATTTGGTCAGGATTTTGACCTAACTTCATGGCACTTTTTCATATAGTTCCATGCGGAATCTTCAAAAGAAATTCAAAGATTGGTTTAGAGCACATTGCAAGCTTTCCAAAATATCCAAGAACTCCTTGAGATCAATCGTGAGGAGCGAGAATTAAAGAGATGAAGTTAGGGTTTTGTCACTTGAATTACAAGGCATTTTGTGATGAACAAGAATTCAATTTCAAACCTATGCTGCACAATCTTGTTTTCCAGGCCTCTAAACCTCAAGATCTCTCCATAATCATAAGATTACACTTGCTTTTGAGCTATTATCCACTTTATTCAAGCTTTATCCAAGTTGCATTTGCATTAATGGCACAAAGTAACATTGCAATTCTAGTAAAGTGGCTTTAATCACAAAGTCAACTTCTCTCGAGCTTTGCATTTGTTCACAAGCATCCTATACACAATCAGATGAGCATGTTTAAAGTGCCTAACCACTTTAGATAGCCTTGTACCTTGCCTTGGAACAATTCTTGTCAAGCTTGCTTAAAAAATAAGCCAAAAAGCCATAACATGTGAAATTGTACTTCTGATCACCCAAGCTCTCAAAACCTTTTCCTATACATTGAGACACTATTATGCAACTTAGAGCACGATTTTTGTAAGCCTGAAACTCTCTCAAATTCCCTCTATCCAAAAATTGCACACAAACTCCATTTTTGTGCAAATTCTGACCTTGAACTTGTATCTTCTATTTCTCTCGTGCGTTCTTTGGCCTTTTAGTTCCTAAAGCTCCTATACATCAAATATAACTTGTCCCTGTCCCTGTTTCATTTCTGTAACATCATTTATCCCATCTTCTATAACCAAAAACAGATAATTGCATATTGACTTATCCAAGTCATTTCAACCACTCTCAACTCAAGTAAACCATTGCATTAGCTTCCTAGGACTTCAAGGAAGAAAACCTGATCATCACCATCACTTGAAACAAGCTCAAACTCCAAACACGATTTCTAGTTTTAAGGTATGTTTTTTCAACTTGGAACTCTTCATAAAGGCATCATCAATAGTTTATTTGTGAATAAAACATGTAGATATCATTGCCCTGAAGCTAACCATATCCTTAGTTTCCATTAATTTTGCTTGAGCTTAGAGAATTTTGAAACTGAAATTTCTGAAATTTTTAGGATTCAGATTAGGGCCTTTAAAATTCTTGCTTATCTTTGATCTATAGTTTTAATACTTTACATTTATGGAATCGTGAGAAAATTTGCTAAAAGTTTCATGTTTACAGTTTTCATTTTTGATGAGAAATAAGCAAGTTACAGTTGGTCTGGCTGGAGGCTGAAGATGAAGTCTTCAGAATATATTTTTCCTTACATATATATTGTTTCGTTTGTATTAACGGATGTATAGCCACCCCAGTGGTAGAAGCGCACGCCTGTAACCTATGAGACCTGGGTTCGAGCCCGAGTGGTATCCTTTTCATTTTTCACATTTTCATTTTCTGATTTTTGTTAGTTTTTAGCAAGCACTAGGCCCTTTGGGCCTGGCTTGTTATTGTTTTTGCTTACTAACCTCCCTATTGACTAATGGCACCCCTGGCCCAAGTTTGTTTATTTTTTTATTTATTTCATTTTTATTTTCTTAAATATATTTTCTAAATACTAAAAAAAATCATAAAATACAAAAAATGATATATTTATATTTTGACTTAGTTTATTTTATTTTTCTCACAAAAATATTTTTATTAATTATACTTTATTTTTTTTACTTATTATCTTGTAAATATAAATAAAATTAGGTTATTCTTTCATACTAGTTTAAATGCATTATTTTTTATATAAAAAAAGACTAAAAATATTTTATAATGCTATAAATAATTTCAAGATAAAAATACCAAAAAATACTTTTCTTAAATTTATTTTCTTTTGATTAATTAATAGAATTAGGGTTGTCATTTAAAATATTTTATTAATAAATTCAAACTTAATTAACTATTTTATTTATTTAATTAGGTCAAGAAAAAAATCTTTTTTCATGAAAACTAAATAAAATTCATTTTCTCTATATTTTGCATCCTTGTACATTTGTTCATTTTTATACTTTGTATTTATTTATTTCCTTGTATATTTATACCAATTCAATATAGTTGTAATAGACTAATTAAGTTTAAATTCTTGGAATTTTTTTTATTAATAACCAAGTATTAAAAAAATATTTCGCGAATAACCGGGTTTCGGAAAAAATTACGCAAATAACCATGTTTGAGATGACTCCATAAAGGAGGAGCCATCTCATTTGGCGCATCCTCCTATTTTTATAAGGGAGGCGCCATCTCATTTGGCGCCTAAGGGCAAATGAGATGGCGCCTATGTGCAAAATTAGGTCAAAAAAATTTTTTTTTTTCCTTTCCTGCGCGTTGCGTATTAGACAGAGATAACCAAAATTGATTTTTTATTTGAAAAAAAATAATTACATTCAACTGTTTTACATTTAAATAACAGTAAAAAAATAGATACAAAAAATACTGAAAAAAAAAAAGATACATCAATGATCCCCAGGAACCCGGTAATGACCCCCAGTTCCGCATCCCCGTCCTCGCCTTTCTCTTGCTGGGTGCCGTCTCGTTTCCTGTTGCGGCAAGGTCGATGGCCCAGCGAAGTCAATGCGATCCGAATCCATAAAATCAGTAAGATCTCCATATCTCGAAGATCCGCTCTGGTACAGTCGGTTACCCATGCCCTCGAAGTTTGGTCGTGTTGGCGGTGGGTGGGGTTCCATGGTAGGTCGGTAGCATTGGTCGTCTGAGTATGGGGGGTAGAAAGGAAATGGATCTTGGGGTGTTTGGTACTGTGGATGTTGGGTTGTTTGGTGATATGGTGGTTGATGGTAGGTTTGGTCGGGTTGGTCGTAATCTTCTGACATTCCCATATCAGGGCTAAGGCTGGATGTTGAGGGCCCCATATTGGGATATGTGGAAGACTGAAATTGTGTATGGGGTATGTGGGTTTGCTGGTATTGGGGTTGGTATTGTGGTTGGGTTTGAGGCATATCTGGGTATTGGTAGTTTGGCGGTGATTGTGGTTGGTAGTACGGCATTTGGTTGTAGTTGTGTTGTGGTGGGGAATGTGGTTGTGTGTTTGTTGGTCTGTTTCTTCTTGGGGGTGGGTTTGAGGTTGATGGATTTTGGGTTTGTTGGTGGGGAATCGAGGGTTGTGCCCATTGTGTGCGTGGGTCAACCAAGTACCTCGGATGAGACACGTGCATATCTAGGTTACTAACCGACCTGTACCACGACATATATTGATCGGTGTGTCGCATGTTACCTTGAGTAAGGAAAACAGGGGATTGCAAGATGTAGCGGTGACGCCTTTGCCACATTTTACACCATTCTGGAGCAAAGTCTTTCCAGTTGGTTAGATTCCACTGGGCGTCGACCCTTTTTAGATGCCAGGGGGACAAATCTGTTGGGTCACTTGGTATCTCTTGGATCATTCCGAACTGCATCTTCACACGGTCGCTGTGGTGCATCTCCACAATGTTGAACCGAATGAGTGCAGTCTTTGCAGTCCAAGTTGCTGCATCCTCTGGATTTGGAGAATGGTCCAAACCCAAATATGGTCTCCAGACGAACTGCGATAAAATTTAAATCAGGTAAGCGCAAAAGTAATGTATAAATAAATAAAATGAACAAAAGTTAAAAGCTACGACTTACGTCATCTGGGCCTAGGTGATCCAACAGATTCCGGTAGAGTGCGACATTGAATCTGGGATTCTTGCCGTAATCCATACCCCTCACGCAGTACCTATAGGAAATGAGAAACATGTTATTTTTAGCATATATTTTGGAAAGAGAAGAATAGTTATAAATGCTATAACTTAATGACTTACTTTGTTGCGTAAGGGAAACCAAAAGTGTTGTTGTTGATGGGGTTTAAGGACTCCATCCTCCACCAACCCCAGGCTTGTAGTAAAAATGCGCACCCATAAAATGTACATTTTTCCTTGACTGCGTTTTTGCACAAGGAACTGTACAGGTGGGTTAATACTGCAGAACCCCAACTAAATTTTCTAGTTTTATCAAAATTGGTTAGTAAATGTAAGTACATGAAATTTACACTATTTCCCGTACTTTCGGGAAATAAAAAAGTACCAAAAAGTATCATAATATACGTTCGGGCTTTTACTACTCGGTCATTTTCTGAGGAATTTTCATTTAATTCCATACTTGCATAATGCCGTTTCAGGTCAGTGAGTAGTATTCCCTGCCCTCTTGCTCCACCACCTTCTACCATGTCCCTACCCAACAGTTCTTCACATTGTGAGTTGGGTTGTTGAACCGACCCGTTCACCGCTTTACCGTCAATAGGGAGGCCCAGTAGCATGTAGACATCTTCGAGAGTGATGGTACATTCACCTATTGGTAGGTGAAATGTATGGGTCTCCGGTCTCCACCTCTCCAACATTGCAAGGATGAATTTGGAGTCAATGGTGCAGTTGGAGATCTTTATCACGTGTCCAAAACCTGCATATTCCAGATAAGGGACGATAAAAGGGTCGGGGGCCAGGTATTTGTGCGAACGGATTCTGAATCTTTGTGTATCCTGAGATCATAATTAAACAAGAGTAAGATTAATTAAGATGAACAACACGTTTTTTAAAGTATGAAAAATGTATAACCAAAGAAGAGACTTACAAATGCAGCAATGTTTTCCCTTGTGCCTCTGTGAGTATCTCCCATTGTTAGAAGGGCCATTCTTCAGAACGCTTGAGTGAATGAAAGACTTAGGAAGAAATAAGGAGTATGATAGACTTAAGAAATATTTCGTAGCAGAGAGTGAGAGAGTGAGAGTTGTGTGGGTGTGAGATATGTTTCATAAGGTATGTATTTATAGGCAAATAATTCTGATGTAGTGGTTGCATGCCTGCGAGGTGTCACATTTGCATGCTTAGGGAGTTACACATATGCATGCATGCATTTACAAATAATGTAAGGTGTCACTCTTGCAGGCTAGGTGGCAGCCCATGCATGTATCACGATTGGACAGTAAGGGAGGCGCCATCTCACTTGGCGAAATAGTACAAAAATGAATGTTGTCGCCACCCCATTTGGCGAATAAGAGGTGTCACGTTTTACAGCATTGTCTCAGGCTACGTGACAGCCTTTGGGATTCCTTTCTCTGTTGCATGCAAGGCTATTGGAGCTGATGGGTGGCAGGCTTAGACAAAACATTTATGTGTGAAGAATAGGGCCAGGCTAGGTGGCAGCATAAGCCCATGCATGTATCACGATTGGACAGTAAGGGAGGCGCCATCTCACTTGGCGAAATAGTACAAAAATGAATGTTGTCGCCACCCCATTTGGCGAATAAGAGGTGTCACGTTTTACAGCATTGTCTCAGGCTTCGTGACAGCCTTTGGGATTCCTTTCTCTGTTGCATGCAAGGCCATTGGAGCTGATGGGTGGCAGGCTTAGACAAAACATTTATGTGTGAAGAATAGGGCCAGGCTAGGTGGCAGCATAAGCCCATGCATGTATCACGATTGGACAGTAAGGGAGGCGCCATCTCACTTGGCGAAATAGTACAAAAATGAATGTTGTCGCCACCCCATTTGGCGAATAAGAGGTGTCACGTTTTACAGCATTGTCTCAGGCTACGTGACAGCCTTTGGGATTCCTTTCTCTGTTGCATGCAAGGCCATTGGAGCTGATGGGTGGCAGGCTTAGACAAAACATTTATGTGTGAAGAATAGGGCCAGGCTAGGTGGCAGCATAAGCCCATGCATGTATCACGATTGGACAGTAAGGGAGGCGCCATCTCACTTGGCGAAATAGTACAAAAATGAATGTTGTCGCCACCCCATTTGGCGAATAAGAGGTGTCACGTTTTACAGCATTGTCTCAGGCTACGTGACAGCCTTTGGGATTCCTTTCTCTGTTGCATGCAAGGCCATTGGAGCTGATGGGTGGCAGGCTTAGACAAAACATTTATGTGTGAAGAATAGGGCCAGGCTAGGTGGCAGCATAAGCCCATGCATGTATCACGATTGGACAGTAAGGGAGGCGCCATCTCACTTGGCGAAATAGTACAAAAATGAATGTTGTCGCCACCCCATTTGGCGAATAAGAGGTGTCACGTTTTACAGCATTGTCTCAGGCTACGTGACAGCCTTTGGGATTCCTTTCTCTGTTGCATGCAAGGCCATTGGAGCTGATGGGTGGCAGGCTTAGACAAAACATTTATGTGTGAAGAATAGGGCCAGGCTAGGTGGCAGCATAAGCCCATGCATGTAATATTATTGGCAGCCTTGGGGGGTTGCATCACTTACTTAATTGAAATATTTTGCCTTAGGTTGAACATAACATTCATTCACTTAAACTGTAAAATTTTCCAACCTTCGAATCAGTCATCTAACCTTCAAACATTCCAGCATTCTTACCTTCATATAATCAATAAACCCAAAACATTCCCACCTTCATACCTAAAACAATTCTACACAATGGCCTCTTCACCACAATTTGTTGTCAAAGCACATTTCAACGGTGAGACATACATGTGTCCCACAGTTGGGTTTTTGTTTAGAAACACCGACAATGTCCGATTTCTCTTAAACGGGAAAGCAAATTTCTCCTACTTTAAGAAAAGATTGGAGGCCAAACTTGAACGAGGCCCGGTATCCCAGATATTTTATCAGAGTCCAGTCTTTTTTGGAAACAACCAAGTCATATTTTATAAGGTTGCAATTCAAGATGACGAGGATTTCCAGAACATGATTTCCAGCCATGTCTATTCTGGAAACGACTCTATTGAGTTGTACGTTCTGTTTCAAGAGCCTCCGGTGACACAGGAGGTAGAGCCTCCGGTGACACAGGAGGTTGATCCTTTGGAGAATGAGCAAGATGAGGTGGATGCAGTTGATGATGAGGAAGAAGATAACGAGTTAGAGTTCGATGAAATGGTGAACGACGATTCTGACGATGATGGCATCCCAAGTATTCCTACCGACAAAATCTACACACCACCTACGCACATGACAAACTTCAACATGGGCGGAGATGAACCTTCTACGGACTTGTTTTTCCAACCGTATATGCAATCAGATGAAAATTTAAAAGAGAAGGACAAGTTTCGTAATAGAGAGGAATGCATAAGGGCCATCAAAAAATTTCACATGCTCAACTCGGTTGATTATAAGGTGGATCGTGTAAACCCGGAAAGGTACAAGATCAAGTGTGTCCACCCTGACTGCATGTTCAAGCTGACCGCTTCATACAGACTAAGGGGTGACTGCTGGGTCATAGGTTCCATGACTACCCATACTTGTGTAAGTTCCACTCAATCACAAGACCACCGAAAACTCAACCATGATCTAATATGTCAAGAAATCCTACCCCTGGTCAGCAACGACCCTTCTTTGAAGGTGAAAACAATCATCTCCCACATCACCACGGTTTTTAACTACACTCCGTCTTACCGTAAGGCGTGGTTAGCAAAGACTAAGGCGATTGAAAGGGTGTACGGAAACTGGGAGGAGTCATACCGAGAACTTCCCCGCTACCTAAATGCACTCAAGACATATTCTCCAGGTAGTGTTTATGTTCTGGAAACATTGCCAGCGTACGCTCAAGATGGTAGTCTACTACATGGCAACGGAATATTCAGTCGCGTCTTTTGGGCTTTTCAACCATGCATCGCAGGGTTTGCATCATGCAAACCAATTCTACAAATAGACGGGACTTGGTTGTATGGGAAGTACAAAGGCACGCTTTTGATGGCAGTTGCACAAGATGGCAACAATAACATTTTCCCCGTTGCGTTTGCCCTTGTCGAGGGGGAGACCGGTGGTGCTTGGAGCTTTTTCCTGAAAAATCTTCGTACACACGTGGCTCCTCAACCAGATCTCTGTTTGATCTCGGACAGACATGCCTCCATTGAAAGTGCCTATAATAATCCGGCAAATGGTTGGCATGACCCTCCTTCTACGCATGTCTATTGCGTCAGGCATATCGTCCAGAATTTCTCGAGGGAGGTCAAGGACAAAACATTGAGGAAAGCGGTGATGAATGCGGGATACGCACTGACACAGCCCACATTCAAATATTACCGCAACGAGATCCGTTTGTCTAACCCAGAAGCCGGTACGTGGATCGACAATATACCGGTCGAAAAGTGGACTAGGTCATACGACAATGGCCAAAGATGGGGGCATATGACAACAAATCTGATTGAATCAATGAATGGGGTATTCAAGGGAATACGAAACCTCCCCATCACTGCCTTGGTGAAATCCACGTATTTTAGGATGGCTGCGTTATTTGCCAAAAGAGGTGAAATGTGGTATGCGATCTTGCAATCAGGACAACTATGGAGTGAAAGCTGTATGAAATACATTAAGGCTGAAAGTGCTAAAGCCAACACTCACATGGTTACACGGTTTGACCGCCATAGCCACAACTTCATTGTGAAAGAGACAATTGACCACAATGAAGGCCTGGCAAGACAAGAATACAGGGTCATTTTACCTTCTCAATGGTGCGATTGTGGCAGGTTTCAAGCTTTTCGTATGCCTTGCTCTCATGTCATTGCCGCTTGTGCGCATACCCATCAAGACGCGCTTCAACTGCTCTCAAACGTTTATAAATCTGAAACGTTGCTCACTGTTTACAACAACAACTTTCCTTTGGTGGCAAAACCGGACTATTGGCCTGAATACAACGGTGATATAGTTTGGCACAATGACCAAATGCGAAGGAACAAGAAGGGTCGTCCCAAAAGCAGGCGCATAACAACAGAAATGGACGATCTTGACAGGTTGGAAAGAAAGTGTGGTTTATGCCGTCAGGTCGGACACAATCGCAAAAACTGTCCGAATCGGGCGTCTGGCTCGACCACATAAATTTTGTAATACAATAAATCTTTTCAATATTTGTGTTGTAAACATTATGGGTTTTCCGTTAATAAAACTGTTCACACAATTTAAGAAATTCAATATAGGAAATTACATTAGGGTTTTCGCGTACAACAATGATTAACGATAATCAATATAGGAAAGTACATTAGGGTTTTCGCGTACAACAATGATTAACGATAATCAATCTAGGAAATTACAACTGTTAACACAATTTCATCTGACCCATGCATCATCAGCATTACATCACTGTCTGTTTTGACTTCCTCCAACCACACATTAGGTCTTCCTGTCGCATGCGAGGTTGTTGTTCGTTTTCGCTGGATCCTTCGAATTTTTTCCCCCTCGGCGATGTCTCCATCTAGCCACCGCATCAACTCCCGCTTCAGACGCTCCATGGAGTGAATGTGCCAGAATTTCATTTTCATCACGGGTTTCGTGGCGGAGAATATAACGTAACCATCTCTGCTAAAAATCATAGGCGACGTCATTACGTAAATAAGGGAGTACAAAATAAAAATACAGTGCGAGAAAGTGTGAGAAATTTCAAAGAAACGGACGAATTATTTATAAAACAGCAAAAAACCCTAGTTTTGCCCTAGGCGCCAAGTGAGATGGCGCCTCCTCTCCTTTTTAAGGAGCATGCGCCATCTCACTTGGCTAAAAGCCAATGGAGGCGCCAAGTGAGATGGCGCCTAGGGCAAAACCCTAGGTGCATGCGCCAAATGACTTGGCTCCTCCTTTGTGGAGCCATCTCAAACATGGTTATTTGCGTAATTTTTTCCGAAACCCGGTTATTTGCGAAATATTTTTTTAATACTTGGTTATTAATAAAAAAAATTCTAAATTCTTGCAATCCCCATTCATGAATTTGTACACCCCCTCCCCACAAATGTTGTAATAGCGTAGTAACTTTAAATTTCGCAATTTATCGCTTTTATATGACATGCTAGTAATTAGGGTTTGTATGGAAAGACTAAAACTAATACTTAGAAAACCCTAATTCAAGATAAAAAAAAGCATGAAAATGAGGCATTTGCACACAAGCACCCCTAGGGTTATTCCACCTGGTTGCCTTATACAAAATGACCATATTACGCATGTAAGGTATCTTAGCAAAAACAAGCAAGTACAAGATCATAGTCCCTCGATGACGCTATCGAAGTTGCCTTTCAAATGTTCTTAGTCCCTAAAAAAGAATTCTAAGGTACCTTGCAACATTTCTAATTATGGTTATACGATGACCCACGCCCGTCCCGTTTACATCCAAAGATAGGGTTGCTTACCAAATCAATGGTAAGTCAACAATGTCAAAGGAAAAGAAAATAAGCAAGAACGACTTTTGAGTAGGTAGAATGCTCCTAATTACTTGCTCAAATTTAAAACATCCTTGCTATTTTCAAAACAAACACCTACACTTTAAAAACCTCTTACAAACTTGAAAACATTTTCAAAAGATCAAACATCTTTGTATACATTCTTACAAACAAGAATCATTACAAAGATTGCCTAAACAGTGGCCTCTTTACAAAATACTTTCAAAAACCATACAAAGCACAATTTCAAACAAAAAGCAAGTGATCTAGCAAGTAACTAAGAGCCCATGGAAAACCATGGATGAAAAGGGTGCTAATACCTTCCCTTTTCATAATCTACCCCATGAACTCAAGAATTAATCTTAAAGGTCTTTCCTGTGCTTTTTCACCTTTCCTTTTGGATAAAAGAAAAGTCGGTGGCGACTCTTGCTAACCGCAACATTTGCGTTCAAACACAAAACACCCAAGTCAGTTCTCCCACCGTATCACACAGGTGTATTCCCAGGGTGTGATAAAAGTTGTCATTTCTGTTTATCCTCACCAACCAACTGCCCGTTGTTAAAAGCAGGCGTTCAATGCCTAATAGATAACAAGGAGATTTTGTTCGAGAAGACTTCAATTCTAACTGTTTCTTATAATGATGTTTCCATCGTGACCATTTCTGATAATTCTTCCAGGATCTCCACCAAAAGACCCGTTAGAATTACATCAGTTCCTAAAGTGGCTCCATTAATAATTACAATGCCTGGACCAATCCTGTATTCGTCATAGAAAATCGTCCCATGGAATTATGGAGGCGATGTCTACTATCACGGTATCAAGCAAGATTGACCAGTTGCTGAAGATTCAAGTTATGAGAAAGTTGACTCCGATATCAGTAATATCATAGGGACTAGTAAGATCACTCGAAGTGGAAGGGTTTTCTCTCCAGAAATTACGCCTCCCAAAGCTATTTCTGGACCCATAATCATTCCTGTTGTTGTTGCTCCTCCAAAGGCTATTCCCAGTCCTACAATCGTCTCTGCTAATACTCATGTTGACAAAACTGTTACAATCCCTGTTATCACCCCTACTGACATTCCTACTTCCGAGTCAACCGAGACTCGAGGAAAAGGTATTCTGGTTGAGCCTGTCCAGACGAAGGCGCATTCATTAGCTATCCCTAAGACCTCCCGAAAAGAGATGGAGGAAATTCTAAAGATCATAAAAAGAAGCGACTACAATGTAGTCGAGTAACTGAGGCAAACTCCATAAAAAATTTCTATGCTGGCTTTATTATTATGTTCCGAGGCTTATTCAAAGGCCTTGGTAAAATTCATGAAAACTACCCATGTACCCCAAGAAACATCTGCCAATCAGTTCCAAGACTGCGTAGCCAGCTTGACTGTAGATAATGGTCTAGGTTTTTCAGATGCTGATTTAACGCCAAGGGGGAGGAAGCATAATGAGGCATTACATGTCTCAGTCGAATGCAGGGGCACGACCTTGGCTCATGTTTTGGTGGACACTGATTCGTCTCTGAATGTGTTGCCTAAAAAGGCTCTTGATAGGCTTGATTGTGAAGGATTAACATTGAAACCGAGCAACATAGTAGTGAGGGCCTTTGACGGCTAAAAAAGGATGGTGCATGGGGAAGTGGACATCCCCATAAAAGTTGGAACCCAAACATTTGATTCAAATTTTTATGTAATGGATATTCGCCCTTCATACTCCTGCTTATTAGGCCAATCATGGATCCACAATGCTGGTGTTGTTACCTCTACGTTGCATCAAATGATGAAGTATCCAATTCAGGGGAAGATCATCACTGTTCATCGAAAAGAAGAGTATACGGTCAACCATCTAAATTCCTTCAGATATGTGGAATTAGATGGGGAATTTATTGAAACTCCATTCCAGCACTTTGAAGAAGTCCCGCAGACTATAGCAATAACCAAGATTGTGTCTCTAGTTCCCAAGATTACAAGGCTTCCACTCAAGATATCGTCTCTAAAGGATGCCAAGGCAGTGATAGAAGAAGGTGGGTGCACTATTTGGGGTCAACTCCCAGATATCCCATACAAATCTGAAAAATTCGGTTTGGGTTTCACTTCAGGAGCCCAGAAAGCTATACGCTGCACTCGTGCAGAAGGACCACCCTTGAAGATCAGCAACCGCGAAGTCAATTCAGTGGAGGATGATAAAGACAGCTATAACCCGGAGGACTGGATTTTCCCAACTGCCAGTGGAGGGCTCAACAACTGGGAGGCTAGTGATTTCATCCTGATCACTTTATCCTATAGTAATTTGCCTTTAAATTTTGTCGGATCTGTAATATTAAAACAATTTAGACTCTTAAAACCTTGTGTCTTACCCGAGACACAATGGTCCATTTGTAAGGGTTATTATCTCATTTCCATATGACATCAATGAATCATGGATGTTTTTGCAAATAAACTTTGTGCTCATTGTTTTTCTTTACATTTTCATTTCTTTCAAAGATAGCTATACTCTTACACACACTCACAATGCAGGTCTACTCCATTCAGGATCCCATGGGTAACCGTTCTGCTATGGCCTTTTGTGACTCTGAAAATCTAATCTACCAAGCCAAAGAAGAAGGTGAGGAAGATTGTGAAGTACCAGGGGAACTTTCCAGGTTACTACAACAAGAAGAGAGGACCATTTAGCTCCACGACGAAGCAATGGATATAATTAACCTAGGTACCTAAGAAGACAAAAGAGAAGTCAAGGTGGGTGCCAATCTGGAACCCAATGTCAAAGAGCGTCTGATTCAGTTTTTACACGAGTATGTTGAGGTCTTTGCTTGGTCGTATGAAGACATGCTAGGACTTGATGCAAATATCGTGGTACATCGTCTACCAACAAAAGAAGACTGTCCACTAGTAAAACAAAAGGTCAGTCGCATGTGACCAGACATGTCAGAGAAGATCAAAGCAGAAGTCATGAAACAATTAAATTCCATATTCTTGGCCGTCACTTCCTATCCCAATGGGTTGCCAATGTTGTTCCCGTGCCTAAAAAGGACGGCAAGGTACGAATGTGCATGGAATACAAAGATTTGAATAGGGCAAGCCCTAAGAATGATTTCCCACTTCCCCATATTGATATTCTAGTTGATAATACGGCACAACACAAGGTGTTTTCCTTCATGGACGATTTCTCAGGCTACAACTAAATCAAAATGGCACCTAAGTACATGGAGAAAACAACCTTTGTCACGCAATGAGGCACATTCTGCTACAAGGTTATGCCAATCGGACTGAAGAATGCTGAGGCAACCTATCAGCGTGCCATGGTAGCTCTGTTTCACGACATGATACATCACGAAATAGAGGTCTATGTGGACGATATGATAGCTAGATCTTAAACAGAAGAAGAGCATTTTGATCACTTACAGAAACTGTTTGAGAGAATAAAGAAATACAAGATGAGGTTGAACCCAAATAAATGCACATTTGGGGTGAGGTCTGGTAAACTCCTAGGCTTTGTCGTCAGCAATAAAGGTATAAAAGTGGATTCCACCAAGGTGAAAGAAATACAAGAGATGCCTGCTCCTCGTACCGAGAAGGAAGTCATAGGATTCTTGGGAAGTTTAAACTACATTCCCAGATTCATTTCTCACCTGACAACTACTTGTGAACCAATCTTCAAATTAGTGAAGAAATATCAAGTAGTCAAATGGAATGACGAGTGCCAAACTGCTTTCGATAAGATCAAAGAGTATTTACAAGAGCCTCCTATTTTGATGCCATGAGTCAAGGGAAGACCATTGATCATGTATCTAACTGTTTTGGAAAACTCAATGGGGTGTGTGCTGGGGCAGCATGATGAGTCTGGCCGAAAAGAGCATGCTATTTATTATCCGAGCAAAAATTTTACCGACTGTGAAACAAGATATTCATTGCTCGAGAAAACTTGTTGCGCTCTGTCATGGGCTGCTCGCCGGCTAAGACAATATATGCTGACCCATACTACCTTATTGATATCCAAAATGGATCCAATAAAATACATCTTCGAGAAACCTGCCCTCTCTGGGAGAATAGCGAGATGGCAGATGATCCTGACAGAATATGACATACAGTATACTACTCAAAAAGCAATAAAGAGCAGTGTACTAGCTGATCACCTTGCTCGCCAAGCTGTGGAAGACTACCAGTCCATAAAGTTCGAATTCCCAGATGAAGACATCATGATGGATGGTGTTGTAATCATATATCCTGAAGGATGTCAATACTCCATTTACGGTAAGACTCTGCTTCAACTGTACAAATAACATGGTAGAATACGAGGCATGCATTTTTGGTCTCAAAGCTGCCATAGATTTGGGGATCAAATCCTTAAATGTATTCAGAGATTTAGCTTTGGTCATCAGCCAGATAAAAGGGGAATGGGACACCAAACACCCTAACCTTATCCCCTACAAATAACATGTGCTGACATTGATCCCACATTTTGAGAAGATTACCTTCGAGCATTTCCCGCGAGAAGAAAATCAGCTAGCAGGCGCACTAGCCACAATGTCACCCATGTTTAAACTTAAATGGGATAACGAGGCTCCCTAGATCACCATTGAGCGAATGCATGAACCAGCTCACAGTCACGAGATTAATACTGAAGAAGTAGTGGACCAGCCTTGGTTTCACGAAGTCAAGAGGTATCTCGAGGCTCAAGAATATTCGGAAGGAGCTTCAGTCAATGATAAGATGTTCTTAAGGAGATTCTCCTCCAAGTTCTTCCTTAGTAGTGGCATTCTCTACAAACGCAACCATGAATCTATTTTGCTCCGTTGCGTAGACAAGGTTGAGGCAGAAAAGATCATGGCTGATCTATATGAAGGCACTTTTGGCACCCATTCCAGTTGGCATACGATGGCAAAGAAGATCCTACGGGAAGGCTATTACTGGTCTACCATAGAAGAAAATTGCTATCAACACTCTAGAACCTGCCATAAGTGTCAGATCTATGCTGACAAGGTGCACGTACCTCCGGTTCCTCTTAATGTATTGACGGCTCCTTGGCCCTTTACTATGTGGGGCATCGATATGATTAGGGAAATCAAACCAACAACCTCTAATGGGCACTGCTTCATCTTAGTGGCCATTGACTATTTTACAAAGTGGGTTGAGGCAGCCTCTTTCGCTTCTGTTACCAACAATGTTGTAGCCCATTTCATTAAACAGAATCTCATCTGTCAGTATGGTATCCCAGAGAGGATCATCACAGAAAATGGTACGAATCTAAACAATACTATGATCACCGTCTTGGGCGAGCAATTCAAGATCCAGCGTCACAATTCTTCCCCTTACCGGCCAAAGATGAATGGTGTCGTTGAAGCCGCAAATAAGAACATTAAAAAGATCATACAGAAAATGATAGTCACGTACAAAGGCTGGCATGAAATGCTACCATTCGCTCTCCATGGGTATCGTACCACGGCACTCACATCAACCGGGGCAACACCCTACTCTCTGGTATTCGGATGGAGGATATGTTTCCTATTGAGGTCCAGATCCCCTCTCTGAGAATTATGAAGGATGCAGGGCTGAATGAAGAAGATTGGATCCATACTCGACTTGATCAACTGAACTTAATTGATGAGAAAACACTTACTGCTGTCTGTCATGGTCAAATGTATCAAAAACGAAAGATCAAGGCTTTCAACAAAAAGGTCAGACGCCAAGTGTATCAAGTCGGGGATTTGGTGATCAAACGCATCATACTGCCGCAAGGTGATCCCGGGGGAAAATGGACTCCTATATACAAAGGACTGTTTGTGATCAGAAGCATATTCACTGGTGGAGCAATGATCTTGACCACCATGGATGGCGACGACCTACCGCACCCTGTGAACACGGACATAGTCAAAAGATACTACTACACATAAGAGACCCGCTAGGTTGACACACCTAGGAAAAACAAGGGCATCCCAGTGAACCAAAAAGGTTCAGGCAAAAATTAGGGATAAAAACAAAAAAAAATCTATACACCCGACAAGCTGAAAACCCGAAAGGGCGGCTTGGGAAAAAAAGGGTATCCCGGTGGAATGAAAACCCGAAAGGGCAGGCCAGGAAAAAGTTAGGGAATTAAAGCGTATGAATATGTCTTGTTGGATCACCTTATAGATAACCTTTGGCTTCAACTAACAAACTCAGCGGTTCTGATCAATTCAATCAGCTTCGGACAAGGCACTAAATAGACAAGACACTCAGAGACACGAAGGCTATAGCAGGATGGGAATCCCATGGGATAATTGCACATATCTATCTTGTCTTTGTATCAAATATTCATTTTTATGACGACATTATCTTACTAGAATGTTTGTATCATTGTACAAAAATACTTACTCAAAGTCAATACAAAGATATCCCTTTGAAAGTGCAAAACTATCTATTTTTCCTTACTCCTGTGTTTTGTTTACAAAAACGTCCAATGATTTATTTTTGAACATATGGATTTGACCTAATTACTGTTTACAAATAAACAAAGTAAAAAGACAATCACTGGTGGCTTTAAGAGATATGGAAATATCTTTGAGCTATTCCATAAAATCCCCCGTAGTGTGCAGTTTAATCCCCAGTAGAACAAAACTTCTAGTTATCAATCCCTAGTAGAAGTCGTCCAATTTCTCAGGATTCCCCAACAGGATTTTACAAGCAGTGTATGGTGTTTCCCTTACAACAAATTTTATTTCTCTAAAAGGAAATTCATCAACACTTCAACTTCATAACATGAATACTTACACTCCATATCCTCGGCAGCAGTCAGGGATTTACTTTCCCCTATCCAACAGCAGCGTAGCAAATTAGCTCACATACGCGTACATCGCATCCATATATCATGAACATTGATAACACGAGTGCATATATCACAATCTCATTGTACCATGCATTTCATACATCATGACATTGCTTACAACTAATGTTTTACCCTTTTCAAGATAATATTAGTCAATAACTATCATCAACAAATTATAAAGGTCAAAGATTGATACCTAAGACAAGCCAGGACAATTATATACACGACCAACTGAAGCAATCCAACACGAGTTCTTTAGATTCATCTTCAGATACATTTCAGATATGCTTCAGACAGGGACGCCATTCTGATACTCATTCAGATTCAAATTTCAGATACAGTTCAGATACACTCCAGACACGGATTCCATTCTGATACTCATTCAGATTCAACTTTCAGATACAGTTCAGATACGCTTCATACATGGATGCCATCTTGATACTCATTCAGATTCAACTTTCAGATATAATTCAGATACGTTTCATACGCGGATGCCATCCTGATACTCATTCAGATTCAACTTTCAGATATAGTTCAGATACGCTCCAGACACGGACGCCATTCTGATACTCATTTAGATTCAATCTTCAGATACAGTTCAGACACGTTCCAGATACTGATGCCATCCTGATACTCATTCAGATTCATCTTTCAGATAAAGTTCAAATACACTCTAGACACGGATGCCATCCTAATACTCATTCAGATTCAACTTTCAGATACACTCCATATACGGATGCCATCCAGATACTAATTCAGATTCAATCTTCAGATACAGTTCAGATACGCTCCAAACACGGAAACCATTCTGATACTCATTCAGTTTCAGCTTACAGATACGGTTCAACAATCATTTCTGGATGGCATCTACAAGCCCATCTCTAACAACTTTCCATCATCCCTCCAAATGGCATCTTTAATCCCATTCCCCTACCGTCAACCATCACATCACCGAGTGCAAATTTCTGGGCACTCTAGTGTCCAATCATCTTCCACATTCGAGTCACGAATGACAAAACTCTCTAATCTAACTCTTCAGGCTTAAGAATAATGAACAGGGGCAGCTGTTGTACCCCAAAATTTTCCCTCTCATTTATCAAAAATTTGCTCACAAAATCTCCCTTGGCTCAAGACTGCACTAGGGTTGATAAGCTCAAGATACCTCCTTAAGCATTGATGACCAAAATTAGGATTTGAGATTGCACAAGGATATTTGAACTTCCAATGCCCCATATTACTTTCACGGATCATTAGGGACCCTAAAGATTACTCATGTCAAGTTTCAAGCTTTGGATCACACTTTTGATCAGTCAATTGAGCAGTTGACCTAAAAATGAGCTATATTGGGGAAAAAGTTAATTATGGAAAATTTACAGTCAAACTTTATAATTTTTGATCCACAGTAATATTTTAAACTCATATTTATCATTTGATCAAGTTTGGACCACAATTCCTCAAGAAATTTGATCAAATCTTCAAAAGGGCAAAATGGTCAAAATTAGGGTTTTGACTGCGAAAGGGTAATTTCTGATTTTTGACCTAGCAAATGATCAATTGGTTTAAGGAATGATCTCAATAGTCAAATTGCATCATTTTGACCTAATGACATGGCTCAAAACATTGCTCAAGACCAATGGATAGACAAATGAATTTTCAATCAATTGATCAAAAGTCAATTGTATACTGAAAAGTCAAACTTTGACTTTTTGGTCGAAATCCAATGTCAAAGATCAAAATTCATGAAAGAATGTAAAAATATGAAACTTATTCATCAAGAAATCCAAATTTCAAATTTTCATTTTGAAAAGTGAAAATTTCTAAACTTAGAAATTTTTCCAAGTGTTGGAAATTTTTTATTTTTTCACAACTTTGAGAAATATTTTCACCATGATGCAAGGTGATTCAATAGAAACTTCCAACATGAATGTTGTAGATCTACATGAAATCTACAACTTTTCTTCACATAAATTCTTCCAAAAGTGCTTGGATCTCAAGTTATAATTTTAAGAACACGTGGTCATGAAACAAAACACTTAGTGAAATTTTGCCCTAATTTGGTCAGGATTTTGACCCAACTTCATGGCACTTTTTCATATAGTTCCAAGGGTAATCTTCAAAATCAATTCAAATATGGGTTGTAGAGAACATTGCAAGCTTTCCAAAATGTCCAAGAACTCCTTGAGATCATTTTTGAGTAGGGAGGATCGAAGAGATGAAGTTAGGGTTTTATAACTTGAATTACAAGTCATTTTGTGATGAACAAATTCAAAATTCAAAGTTGTGTTGCATAAACTCTACTTTGCAGGCCTCAAACTTGTTAGGAACTCCATAATTAATGGCTTTCACAGCTGTTATAGGTCTCATTTCAAGCATTCAATGCAAGGCCATGCTTTTTATCCATTTTTAGAAGAAAGTGCAGATTGCCATTTTGATAAAGTGACTTTTTGCATAAAACTTGTTCTTGAGCCTTGCACTTGTTCTCTTTTGATCATACATTTCTTATAACACAAGAGAAATGTTTTAGACACTTACAATCACCCATCCCATGCTTGTACTACACATTGAAACTTGGTTTCCCACTTTTCTTAAAAATCAAGTAACCTAGCAAATAGCTTGCAACTGGTACTTCTGATTATCCAAAGCTCTCAAACTATTTTTCTTATAGATACACAAACCATTTGCCACAAAGACACAAAGGTTTAAGCCCTAAAAACACCTAGAACACATAATCACCAAAAACACTTCAAAACTTGTCATTTCTGAGTTTTGAAGCCAATTCTCAAATCTACTCGTGCGTTTCTTGGCCTTTTGCTTTCAAAAGTTTCTAAAAAACATACACAAACAATCCCAACCCCTGAAGTACCACTGTAACACCTCCATCATCATCCACCATTTTCAAAAACAGAGCTTTGCACTTGGACTTCTCCAGAACACCTCAGGCACTTTCAGCTCAAGCTAAGCATCCCTTTAGCTTCCTGGGAACTTGAGGAAGCTAACCCAATCATTGGAACTCACTGAAAGCTGCTCAAACTTCAAACCCGATACCCTAATGCAAGTAAGTTTTCTAACTTTGGAACTTTTCATACAGGCATCATCAATGATTTACTTGTGAATAAAACATGTAGATATCATTTCCCTAAAGCTAACCATGTTCATAGTTTTCATTAATTTTGTTTGAGTGAGAATTTTAAGATTGAAATTTCTGAGTTTTTAGGGTTCAGATTAGGGCCAATGAAATTCATGTTTGTCTTTGATCTATAGTTTTAATGTTTTACATTTATGAAATTGTGAGGAAATTTTCTACAAGTTTCATGTTTACAGTTTTCATTTTTGTTGAGGATTGATTAAGTTACAGAGCTTCTAGCTGAGCGTGAGGTTGAAGATGAAGTTGGCCTCAGGAACATGTTTACCATATGTATTTATTGTTTGATTTATATAAACAGATGTATAGCCACCCCAGAGGTAGAACCGCGCGCCTGTAACCAGAGGGACCTAGGTTCGAGCCCCAATGGTACCCTTTTGATTATTTTTACATTGTTTTTGCATTCTGACTTCTTTTTGGCAGGTGCTGGGCCTCCTCGGGCCTTGTTTTTTTTGCTTACTAACCCCCCTGTTTCATTTACGCACCCCTGGCCCAGTTTTATTTTCTTTTTCTTATATTTTATTTATTTGTTTTCTTAAATATTTTTCTAATATTAAAAAAATCATAAAAAATATAAAAATAGTAGATTTGTATTTTGACATAGTTTATTTATTTTTTATCACAAAAGTTATTTCATTTAATCAATACTTTATTGATTTTACTAATTATCTTTGTAAATTTAATTAAAAATAGGTTTTAGTTATTTTCTTTCACACCAATTAAAATATGTTATTTTAATATAAAAAAGGCCAAAAATATTTTATAACACTATAATCATTTTCAAGACAAAAATACCAAAAATACCAAAAAAACTTTTCTTAAACTTAATTTCCTTTTAATCAATTAATAGATTTAGGATTTTATTGAAAATCTTTTCTTAGTAAATTTAGGTTTTAATTTTCCCTTTAATTAATTAGGTTAAAATCAAAACCCATTTTCTCTAAAAAAATCCAAACAAAAATATCCATTTTCTTCACATTTGCATTCTTGTATATTTATTCATTATGTACATTATTTATTTCAATTCTTGTATAAATTCAATATTGTTGTAATAGATTAATTAGGTTTATTTTCTTGCAATCCCCATTTATAATTTGTACACCCCCCTCTCATAAGTTTTGTAATAGCATAGTAATTTTAAATTCCGTAATTTATTGTTTTATATACAATTGCTAGTAATTAGGGTTTGTATGAAAAGACTAAAACCAATAAAATAGAAAACCCTAATCAAATACAAAATCAAGCATGAAAAACAATACACTTGCACACAAGCACCCCTAGGGTAAATCCACTTGGTTGCGTTTATAAAATGGCCATATTACGCATGTGAGGCACCTTAGCAAAAACAAACAAAATATAAGATCATAGTCCCTCGATGACGCTATCTAAGTTGTCTTTCAAATGATCTTAGTCCCTAAAAGAGAATGCTAAGATACCTTGCAACATAGCTAATCATGGTTATACGATGACCCACGCCCGTCCTATTTACATCCAAAGATAGGGTTACTTATCAAATCAATGGTAAGATAACAATGTCAAAGGAAAAAGGAAATGAACATGAAAGACTTTTGAGTAGGTAGAATGCTCCTAATTACTTGCTCAATTTCAAAACAAATGACCTCTTTACAAAATACTTTCAAAAACCACACAAAGCATAATTTCAAACAAAAGCAAGTGATCTAGCAAGTAACTAAGAGCCCATGGAAAACCATGGATGAAAAGGGTGCTAATACCTTCCCTTTTCATAACCTACCCCCCGAACTCAAGAAACAATCCCAAAGGTCTTTCCTATGATTTTTCACCTTTCCTTTTGGATAAAAGAAAAGTCGGTGGCGACTCTTGCTAACCGCAACATTTGCAATCAAACGCAAAACCTTCAAGCCAGTTCTCCCACCGTAGCACAGGGTGAATGAGGATTAGACATGTCATGTTTTAGAAAACTTGAATAATAGTTTTAAGTAAATGCTATTATAGTTTGGTACGATGATTTATACTCCCTTATGGTTATCGAATACTAATTGACAAATTGAGGAACTCATCACCCTCAATACATTGTTGATAGTAGACGAGACCATGTTGGATGATATAGATTTGATGTGCTATCTTAATGGTGTGTAAAGTGGTTGATGCTATATCCTGGAACAAGTCCGAGTAGTGAGTTATATGCGAGCTAACGTTGCAAATGTGAAAGGTTGAGAATATCAAGTGAACAATGGTTTTATGGTGGATGTTAAGGAAAGTCCTGAATTAGATTGAAACTTGTAAACCATATAACCGACAGAAAATTTAATGAGGACAATGACTTAAGATGGATGATCAGAGTAGCGCAGCTGAAGCGTGATGTGGCGAAATTGCTATGCGTGTACGACTCGTTAGAAGTGAAGGATTAAAACATCAGAAGTCTATAAGAATGGCGTGTCTTAGTCTACATGCTTGATTTGGTATATTGCTGATGTAGAGATGATATGCCAGAGTACTATGTTTGCTAGTAAATATTTGTGGATTTTATAAGAAGATTGTTGTGGATTGATAGTTGATGGTGAGCTATGGGTATGCTTGCTGAGTTATACAGTTAAGTTGATGTTGTAATGATTTTGTTCCCGTTTCCATGATGTTGTTGTTGGTTGCCATAAAGGATGAATAATACTCCATAATATGATGAAGTTAATTTTACTGACTATGTTGATGTCACTATAATGGTGAATATAATTGTTGATACTTTTGTTGATAGTTGACATACATATACGTATGAGAATAAAGTTGTATACGCGATTTGGTGTTGGGAAAGTTGTTAAGAGGTGACGTGGAATATCCAAGTATAAGTGAGTTATGGTTGTTATATTTCTACTGTGGGAGTTGTTATGTCAGAGTATTGCCGAAAAGGTTGGTAATTTATTGGCGGGTATGTCGTGAGGGCGTTGAGTGGTTAGCATGCGTGTAGTAGATTTACATCATGATTGAGTTGTTACTATATCAAAAGGTAGTAGTTGAAGTGTTGCCAAGCGCAACTGAGAATTAGAAAGGTCGGAAACGAAGTTGAGGATGGTTGTATCGAGTAGATTTTCGAGGACGAAAATATTCTCAGCGGGGGAGAGTTGTAACGCCCCGATATTTAATTATTTATTTAATTAAATATTTTTGAATATTTTATATTAATTTGAATTTTTATCGTCAAAGTCGGAATTATTTTATTATTGGCATGATGAATAATCAGATTTAATATGGTGGAATTAATTTGAGAATTATTAGTATTATTCTAAGAAGCATAATTGGATAAATATGTTGAGTTGAGCGGTAAGTTGATAGTCAGATAAATTAGACGGTTTAGTCGGAGAACTATTATTAGAATATTATTTGCGAGTTAGTATTATTTAAAGTGTGGATCGATCATAGTTGAAGAATATTATTGGAAATAATATTAGATTATATTATGTGACTATTTATTTAATTGGGCTTATGTTGTGATAGTAGTAATAGTGGGGTGTGTATGTAGGCCCACTAAGAGAAACACTATTATTTGGATCAATAGAATGATATATATTATTATTAGAAAATAAGAAAGAGGAAGAGAGTTGGTGTTATCAGGAAAGAGAAGAGAAAGAGGAAAATAGGGTTTTTGGAGAAGAAGAGAGCTACGTGAAGTTGAACCAAGAGGCCAAGAGGAAATTCAAATCGGAGACACATAGAGTTGTCATCAAACTAAACCAGGTAAGGGTGGGGTTTCTTATCCTATAATGGGGTATATGATATTTTCTATGTGGAAATTAGTTTGTGGGATTATTATTGTCTGTTGATTTTTGTTGGTTTGTATTGTTGTGATAAACATTATTAATAATTGATGCAATTAAGAAATTGTCAAATAATAAGTGTATTACTCTGTTATATACTTGTCTGGATTGGATTTAGAATAGTCGATAGCAGGAAATCCACTAAAATAGAGAAGGAAAATTGTGCCTGGAATGCTGCCGAACGACAGCTTGTTATTGGATTTGGATGCTGTCGAACGGCAGCTGGTTATGTTAGAACATAGTTTGATTCTACAACCCTTAGTTAGAGTTTTGATGATAACAAATACAATGAACTAATGAAAAATACAAATAACAAATATGCACCCTAAAAATTATGTTGTGTGTATGCAGAAGTTCTGACCATAGCTGCATCAGAAGATAAGCATAAGAGCTACACGCTGAAGCAATCAAAACATGCACTGAAGATTGATGACCAGAACCTGCGCTAAAGCAAAGCAAACTCTGATTTTGAACAAGAACATGTTAATCCAAGTCTTCAATGTTCTGAAGTGTCATCAGCAGGCAAGGAGATTAGATTCTGAAGCGTTACTGATCATTCAAGACAACATCATTTCCAACGGCTTCTTTCAGACAGGATCTTCTCCAAATGGAAAGCGTGTTAATGACATTAAACATGCTTGATGATCAACGTTATTCCACTGCCTATATAAACAAAGTCAATATTCAAAATCATAGACGATTTGCTACATAACCACTTACGCATATTCAAAGCTGCAAGCAATATTCTATACATTTCCAAGCTATAATCTTGTGTAAATTATCACAGTTGTGATAAACAGTTTTTGTAAAAAACAACAACACACATCTTATATAATAGTTTTAAAATAGTGTTCCTTGAGATTAATCAGATTGTGGTTGTACTCAAGAAGACTTTAACAGTTGTTAAAGTAGTGATTGTAATCCTTTTGAGATTAGTGGATTAAGACCTCGTTGGAGAGAGGCGAAATCACCTTGACGGGTGGACTGGATTAGTTTGAGATCAAACGAACCGGGATAAAAATACTGTGTCCTTGAGCTTTTAATTTCAAGTTTTCAATTCAACCCCCTCTTATTGTGTTTTTCACATCTTCAATTGGCATCAGAGCGCCTGGTTCTGAGCTTAAACACTTAACCGTGTCAGTACAAGATCCAAGCTTAAGAAAAACACTATGGTGGGAATAAGCCAAAACATCAGCAATGACAACCATGAAGACAAGGACAGATTCAGTGGAAAACCTCCAATCTTTGATGGAGAAAACTTTGACTACTGGAAAGACAGAATTGAGAGTTTCTTTCTGGCCCATGATGCTGATCTGTGGGACATGGTGACTGATGGATACATGCACCCAGTGGATGGACGTGGTCAGAGGATAGACAGAAAAATGATGTCTGATCAGCAAAAGCGTGAATTCAGAAACCACCATCTCATACTCAGAATATGAGAAAATATCAAACAGAGAGACTGCCAAGAACATGTTTGACTCTCTGAGAATGACGCATGAAGGCAACATTCAAGTCAAAGAAACCAAGGCCCTTACGCTCATTCAAAAGTATGAGGGATTCAAGATGGAAGATAGTGAATCAATAGAAACTATGTTTTCAAGATTCCAAATCCTTGTTGCTGGACTGAAGGTTCTTGAAAAAGGGTATTCTACTGTTGATCATGTTAAGAAGATCATCAGAAGCTTGCCCAAGCAATGGAGGCCAATGGTCACAACACTTAAACTAGCCAAAGATATCAACAAAATATCTCTGGAGGAACTTGTCAGCTCCTTCAGAAGTCACGAGATAGAGCTAGAAGAAGATGAGCCTCAAAATCAAGGTAAGCCACTAGCTTTAAAATCTAACAGAAAATCTGACTCTAAGGTTTTGCAGGATGTGGAAGAAAATTCTGATGGATCCTCATCGGAAGAAGATGAACTGTCTCTCCTCTCCAGAAGGGTGAACCAACTGTGGAAGCAGAGACAAAGGAAATTCAGAACTCCTAGAAGATCAGAGAATCAGAGTGAATCCTCCACCAGATACAGAAAGTCTGAGTCTTCTTCTGGACACAGAAGATCTGAAGGTTCTTTAGGATACAGAAAGCCAAATAACAAGGACATCATCTTCTATGAGTGTAACGAGCAAGGGCACTACAAAAGTGACTTTCCAAGGCTTCAGAAGGAGAAATCCAAAAAGAAGTTCTTCAAGGAAAAGAAGAAAAGCCTCATGGCTACATGGGATGATTCTGACACCTCTGAAGCTGACTCAGAATCAGATGATGAAAGAGCAAACATAGCTCTCATGGAAAACGTATCAGAAGACAATGAAGCTTCTGGTTCATACTCAAAATCAGACACTGAAGAGGTATTTCCTGATTTTACCATAAATTTTACTCAGGCTGAACTTGCAGAAAGCCTAAATGAAATTCTGGAAAGGTATCAACAAATCAGAGTCAAATTCAGGAACCTGAAAAGGAATCTTTCCTCTGACTCTGAAAAGTCTGAGAGTCTCAGATTAGAGAATTATGAGTTAAAATAAAAAATTTCAAAATTAGAAAATGATTTGCAAAACTCTCAGAAGGAAACAATCTCTGAGACTCCCAGTAATGCTGATGAGATCATCAAAGAGTATGATCACATCTTTCAGAAGTTTCTAGCTAAAAACATAGACAAAAGCAAGATGGCTTCAATGATCTATGGAGTTAGCAGAAATGGCAGAAAAGGGATAGGATATCAAGGTAAGGTATCTACACCAAAAAATGCCATGGACTTAGTTATAAAACGCACACCACTCAATTCACATTTTATATATAGGCACACACATGACATAAAATACACAAGTAGTGATTATTCTGTCAAACCAAAATTCAATCAGAATTTTGGTAAAACTAACAAATCAGGACCCAAGAAAATGTGGGTACCTAAGGATAACATTATACATGTAACCAATATCTTTAGCAGCAAGGCTAAGACACCAATCATGGTACCTGGACTCTGGCTGCTCGCGACACATGACGGGAAGAAGGCATATGTTCCAAAGCCTGGAACTTAAGCCTGGAGGCTACGTGGGATTTGGAGGCAATCAGAGAGGAAAAATCATTGGCTCTAGAACAGTAGGATAATCTGAATGCTCAAGAGGGTACAAAGTATACAATACAGAAACACAGATTGTTGAAGAGTCGATCAGTGTTAGGTTTGATGATAAGCTTGACTCTCAAAAGTCAAAGCAGAATGAATTCCTTACAGGTATGGAAGTTGAACTCATAGGTACTGAAGACAACTCATCAGAAGGTCTCAACAGAGACGCTCCTTCAACATCAGGAAGAGTTACTGCAAGCAATCCAGCATATTCTGTTGATCAACTTCAGAAAAGGCTATCCAGAAGCCGCATTGATCACCCAGAAGATACAATACTGGGAAAGAAGGATGATCCAATCAGAACAAGATCAACTTTTAGAAACTCTGAAGAATCCCTTATGGGACTGGTCTCTCTGATTGAACCAACAACAATTGATGAAGCGCTTCTGGACAATGACTGGATTCTGGCAATGCATGAGGAACTGAATCAATTCACCAAAAATGACGTATGGGATCTGGTTCCCAAACCAAAACGATTCAATGTCATTGGAACAAAGTGGGTGTTCAGAAACAAACTGAACGAGCAAGGAGAAGTCATCAAAAACAAAGCACGACTGGTAGCACAAGGTTATAGTCAGCAAGAGGAGATAGAATACAGAAACCTTTGCTCCAGTTGCCAGGTTAGAATCTATCATACTTTTAATGTCATTTGCTATAAATAGTGGCATTACTCTGTATCAGATGGATGTCAAAAGTGCATTCTTAAATGGATATATAGATGAAGAGGTATATGTGCACCAACCCCATGGGTTTGAGAATTCCAAAAACCCAGAATATGTTTTCAAACTAAAGAAGTCACTCTATGGTATGAAACAAGCTTCTAGAGCTTGGTATGAAAGACTAAGTAACTTCCTGTTAGAAAAGGAATTCATCAGAGGGAAAGTGGAAACAACCTTGTTATGTAAAACAGTTAAGAATGACATGTTAGTATGTCAGATTTATGTTGATGACATCATCTTTAAATCTACTAAACCCTCTTTGGGAAGAGAGTTTTCTAAATGTATGCAGGCAGAGTTTGAGATGAGCTTAATGGGGGAACTCAAATTCTTTATGGGCATTCAGATAAACCAAACTCCAGAAGGAACTTACAT
This sequence comes from Vicia faba, assembly GCA_948472305.1. NCBI lineage: Eukaryota > Viridiplantae > Streptophyta > Magnoliopsida > Fabales > Fabaceae > Vicia > Vicia faba. Next base: position 134,585,600 of record OX451740.1, on the reverse strand, counting down.
TCATCATAGCAAATACGTCAGAGAACTTCTGAATAAATTTGATCTCTCAGAATGTAAGCCCTCAAAGATTCCAATGCATCCCACTTGCATTCTGGAAAAGGAAGAGGTAAGTAAAAAGGTAGAACATAAGGTCTAAAGAGGTATGATTGGTTCTCTTCTCTATCTGACGGCTTCAAGGCCTGACATTTTATTTAGTGTTTGCTTATGTGCTAGATTCCAATCAGATCCTAGAGAAACTCACTTAACAACAGTTAAGCGAATTTTCAAGTATCTGAAAGGTACTACTAATCTGGGTTTGTTTTATAGAAAATCAAATGATTACAGATTAGTAGGATATTGTGACGCTGACTTCGCTGGAGACAGAGTAGAACATAAAAGCACTTTTGGAAGCTGCTAGTTTCTAGGAGAAAATTTGATCTCATGGACCAACAAGAGACAGTCCACAATTGCACTATCAACAACAGAAGCTGAATACATAGCAGCTGCTGGATGTAGCACGCAAACGCTCTAGATGAAAAGTCAACTTGAAGACTTCAACATATTTGAGAGTAACATTCCTATCCTCTATGACAATACTTCTGCTATTTGTCTCATTAAGAATCCAATTTTGCATTCTAGGGCTAAGCATATAGAAATAAAACATCATTTTATTAGGGACTATATTCAGAAAGGGATTCTTAGCTTAAAAATTATTGACACAGACCATCAATGGGCTAATGTCTTTACAAAACCTCTTTCTGAAGATAGGTTTAACTTCATTCTGAAACATCTCAGCATGAAGCTATGCCCAGAATAAAATATTTTATTTGTATATCCTAACCTCCAGAACTTTATTATTTTCTGTGAACTACTGATCAATCTGTCTTCAGAGTTTAGAAGTACAGATTACATCAGAATCTATCCATGAAGATCTGAACGTTTCATTTCAAGGATAGAAGCGTGAAGTTCACATAATCAAACAGTTGTCATCCATTCATCAGCCACCTTCTGAGGCTGAACACGCAATCAATTTTCTGAAAGGTCAAAGGCGCTGATTGGGTGCATTGAGACACATGTCATGGGTAACCGTTCTAGTATCTTTCTGAATCCCCTAATTTCAGCTGTCATTAATGCTTATAATCATGACTAATTATTTCTATCTCTTACTGTTTACGCTTTCAAGAAAAACTATTTAAACTCAAATTTCACTCTTTACATTCTTTCACTATTACTCTCTCAATATTTTCTATCGTTTCAACCTCTCATTTTAAAAACCCCTTTCATCTTCCTCAAAATCCCGTGTGAACAATGGTTTCTTCAAGTGTCACAAATGTCAGTGCTCAGGAATTATCTTCAATGGAACAGTATGAACAACCCTACAGAACACTCCTCACTCCTATTAATAATCTGGAAGTTCTCTCTGAACTGATTGTTGATTTTGGGAGTCTTCAAGAAAATGGCTTCAATCTGTATGAAGACATTACTGCTCAAGGATGGAACAGGTACTTTGACCGTCTGGTTGGTCCAACATTTCCCATTCTTTTCAAAGAATTCTGGATACATGCTTCTTCTTCAAATCATCAGGTTACTTATTATGTCATGGGGAAGAAAATTGTTATTACAGAAGACCTAATTGCAAAGCTTCTTGGATACAATGGTGGAGGTGTAAGATGCATTGACATGGCTGAGAGATGCTCTGACGTAAGTTCTACTGCAAAGGAAATATTTACTCATGGACTACCCTCTAGCAAAATCATAGATTTGAAGGATCACCACAGAATTTGGGCCAGAATTATTCTAGGGTGTATCAACCATAGGAAGCCCACTAGCTCTCCTGATTATATCAACATTGATTAGCAGTCTCTGATCTATTTCATTTCTAAGAGGACAAAGGTAAATCTTCCACACTTGTTGTTTAATCATATTAGAACTAGTGTGAAGGAAACAAGAGAAGATGAACGGACCAAGAGGGGTTGGATTCCCTTAGGAAGACTCATATCAGATATTCGGACAGAGAATAGGCTGATAGAACATTTGACTAAAGCCCAGGAACTCAGCACATTGGAAGCAACCGCTGGGAAGCCCCTGAATGCTAAAAATCTGAAGAAGATGAAAATCATTGAGAATATCAAGAAGGAACCTACTATTAATTCTCATGCAACCATCACTTCAAGAAGGATACCTCTGGATGATTTTCCTCTATTTTCTGATATTGACTCCAAACCAGAAATAATAGTTAGATATCTGGATGCTTGCAAGGAAGATGGTACTGCACCTAAAATCAATATCCAGGACTTGCATAAGGCTGCTCCAGAAGTTGTATTGAAGAAGACCAAGAAGAGGAAAGCTACAGCAGAAGGACCATCTCAGAAGACTCCAAAAGCTGCCAAAAAGAAAGGTAATCCTTCCTCTGTTTCTGTTATAGAATCAATAAATGTATCAACATCTGAAGCCATGCCTTCTCAACCAACAAACCCATCACCCCAAACATTTGAAGACTTTGACATAGGGTTTGATCCATCAGAAACTCTAGGTCTAAATGAAACTCACTCCCTTTCTCATAATCCAAATCCTGAACAAACCCAACCAGAACTTGCCAAAGTTCTGTCTGATATTGATTTATTTGACCAAGACTTTTCAGCTCCCGTACCACAAAATCCAAATTCTCAACTCCCTGAAAATCCAAACTCTGATACTACACTAGAAATTCCGCATCCACAATCACCTCAACAAGATATTCCTCAACCTGAAATACCACAACCAGAAGCTCAACATTCTGAGAATCAATCTTCTGATATCCATGAACCAGAACCTCACCATGTTTCAACAAATCAATTTGAAGAACCTCATTCAGATTCTGATACAATCCCAATACCTGGAATCATAGAACCACTTGCTATTCGCATGCCTCTCACCATCCACGACATTCTAGAAATCCCTTCATCTCTGGAATCCACTCCTCCAAACACCCCCACTATACCAATCATCATTCCTAACTTTCCCACTCCTTCACCCACTAACAGTCCAGCTGATAACATAAGACTTGTCATTGATCCAATTGTGCTGGAAAGACTAGCTTCCATCTCACACAAAACTGCCATTCCCAAACCTAAACCAACTGAAACCACATCAGATGTTGGTACAAGTTTGTTGATTTTTGAAACAAGAATGCAGGAATGGATAAATTCTTTGAAGCATGCTAGTTAAGAGATGACTAATCCTGCTGCTTCTAATTATATGTGGACAAAATTCAGAAACTGACTTAGTTCTGAAACGCTGAAGCTGAAGGAACAGAGTTATGAACAGGTTCAGCAGAACTTTAGTGCTAAGCTGAAGGATTTTAAAGACCAAGTTCTGAGACAACTGCTCAAGAAAGATATCCTCTCTCTGGATAATTCTCCCTGGACAGAGCATCATCCCTCAGATGAAGTTCAACCAGAATCAGAAAGTCTCTCCCTGACTGCTGCTCCAGAAGACATGATCCCAGTAGAAGAAATGGTTCACTCTGGACAAGCTGTAGAATGCTCTGAGCAACGTCCAACTCCTGAAGAAACTCCAGCACCTTCCTTAGTCATGCAAACTCTGGAAGAGTTGAAGAAAGAAAATGCTCTAATCCATGCAAGGTTGGATAAGCAGGAGGATACAAACAAAGAGATTAAAAGAATTTTGGGCAAGCAAGAAGAGTCTAATACTCAGATCAAGAGCTTGCTGGAAGAATTGTTCACACGACTCCCCCCTCCTTCTTAGATTTCTGTTTTAAATATGTTTATCTGTAACGCTTAATTTTTACCTCTTCTATTCTGGAACTTATCATTTCATCATGTTTTTAATATAATTCTTATCTTTTGGCTCTGATTATATTGCCTTTTTGATAATTGACAAAAAGGGGGAGAAAGTAAGATATTTTCAATAATGGTTTACCGAGACAGAAGTCTCAAACATTCTGAATTACTTAACCTCTATCTTCTGAAAAGTTTGAACAGGTACAAATTCTGATGAAAGATGCAGCTAAACTCTGATGCTCAAGGAACTTAAGAGAAGTAATCAACTCACGGGGAGTTTCTCTTAAACCTTTTGTTCTTTATTTTTAATTGAAAAATCTAGTTTTTGTCATCATCAAAAAGGGGGAGATTGTTAGAATATAGTTTGATTCTACAACCCTTAGTTAGAGTTTTGATGATAACAAATAGAATGAACTAATGACAAATACAAAGAACAAATATGCACCCTAAAAATCATGTTGTGTGTATGCAGAAGTTCTGACCAAAGCAGCATCAGAATATAAGCATAAGAGCTACACGCTGAAGCAATCAGAACAAGCGCTGAAGATTGATGACCAGAACCTGCGCTAAAGCAAAGCAAACTCTGATTCTGAACAAGAACATGTTAATCCAAATCTTCAACTTTCTGAAGCGTCATCAGCAGGCAAGGAGATTAGATTCTGAAGCGTTACTGATCATTCAAGACAACATCATTTCCAACGGCTTCTTTCAGACAGGATCTTCTCCAAATGGAAAGTGTGTTAATGACATTAAACATGCTTGATAATCAACGTTATTCCACTACCTATATAAACAAAGTAAGTATTCAAAATCGTAGACGATTTGCTACATAACCACTTACGCATATTCAAAGCTGCAAGCAATATTCTTTACATTTCCAAGCTATAATCTTGTGTAAATTATCACAATTGTGATAAACAGTTTTTGTAAGAAAAACAACAACACACATCTTGTATAATAGTTTTAAAATAGTGTTCCTTGAGATTAACTGGATTGTGGTTGTACTCAAGAAGACTTTAACAGTTGTTAAAGTAGTGATTGTAATCCTTTTGAGATTAGTGGATTAAGACCTCGTCGGAGAAAGGCGAAATCACCTTGACGGGTGGACTGGAGTAGTTTGAGATCAAATGAACTAGGATAAAAATATTGTGTCATTGAGCTTTTAATTTCAAGTTTTCAATTCAACCCCCCTTCTTGTGTTTTTCAAATCTTCAGGTTATGGTCATGGGAGGTGCCGATCGGCACTATGAGGAAGTGGGAGGGTGTGTCGTGCGGCACACCTTTGGGCAGGGGCACTTGTTCTGTTTCTGTGGCACTATGCTGTATAATTTTTTATATGGTATCGGTATAGAGTTTTATTAATAGAAAAGAAGTTTGGGAACAAATTAACTATTTTTATCAGTAGCATGTTATGGCGGAAGGAACATTAATAGAAGTAACATATTTTTGTAGAGTTGTTTTATGTGATAGAGGATAATAGTAGAAATAATAATAAGTGGTAAATTTAGAGGAATAGTAGAATAAAGTAGCAGAGTTAATAATTAGTAGAATTATGTTATTAGTAGATGTAGAAATTAAAATAGCAGTGATGGTTTTAGTTGCAGAGTTGATAATAAATAATTTAACAGAGTAGTATATTAGTGGAAGATGTAATAATTTAGCAGAGAGTTATCGGTAGAAGTTGTAGATAACGAACAAGTAGTTTTGGCAGAGACCAATAATGCCAGTGAGATAAATAACAGAGGTAGCGTAATTTAGTAGTAGTATAAATAAAAAGTAGTAATAACAGTATATTAAGCAATATCGATTAGCCGAATTTGTAGATTTGGGCGGTAAAATTGGTTAACCGGAATTAGTTGAAATTGTCAGAATAAGTCATACATACATGTGGGTATTTTTAGTTGGTTTGTTTTGTTAGAATTATGTAGAATCAAGTTGATTTATAGGTGAAGTCGAATTAAGTTGAATGGTTCCGGTATATGGGATTGTGTTATTGGTTATTGTTGTGAATAAGTTATTATCGAATAAATTGTGTGATTATCACATTACTTATTGTTGATATGATATTGTTGTTGTTGAACATGTTGTGATTGGTAAGTTGATTAAGTTGTAGGCTTATGCCAACATTGTTGAATACATTGTTGATGTTGAATATGTTGTGATTGGTAAGTTGATTGAGTTGTAGGCTTATGCCAACGTCGTTGAATACATTATTGATGTTGAATATGTTGTGATTGGTAAGTTGATTGAGTTGTAGGCTTATATAAACATTGTCGAATACATTGTTGTGTTGTATGTGAGTATTGCATTCATTGTCACATACATTTGCATTATTAAGTTGGCCTGGATTGGCACCACGTTGGCCTGGATTGGCAAAAATATTAAGTTGAAGGCTTATGCCTTGTTGATGCCTCTATTTATTAGAATATTTTCTAAGTTGGGAGTTCTGCTCTAATGGTACCACATGCATATGCATAACATTGAGTTGTATTCTAAGTTGTACAATTTGAGTTGTTGTGTTGATGAATTAATTGTTGCATTTTGATGAAATCCTGTTGCAATTGTTGTTGTAAAGTTGTGATTTTTGCATGACCTGGTTATAATATATGATTTATCATGCGCTCACTTATACGATTTGAGAATCTCACCCCTTCTGTTTGAATGTTGCCCTCTGTTGGTAACGTGCAGGTAATCAAGAATGGAGATTTTCTTAGCTTTATTAGTTCAAAGTCGGTTGGTCGCTCAGATACATAACACTCGGGGGGGGGGGGGGGGGGGGGGATGAACAAAAAGTTGTTTACTTGTTGAAATTGTTTTGGTTGTTGTATCCTAATTTTAATTATATGAAATAAATTGTTACCTCTCAAGTTGTTTTAGTTGAACGAAACATATGAAGCTACTTGAAGTTTTAATTATGATTCTGCTACGTTATTAAATATAGAAGTGGTTTTGTTTTAAAAGCTGATGCAAGTTGTTATTTGATACTCCGAAATTAAAGTGTTATGTATCTGTTTATGTGTTGTAACATGTTGAAATGTGATATCCCAAATGTGTTGGAAGCTTTTAATTACTCTGATTTTTGTTATAACTACCGGGTAGAAATTGGGGTGTTACAAAATGCATTGCGTAATGATGTTCTAAAAATAATTGAGATTGTGCTATATGCGTTTCGTATGCATATGCTATGATATTTTGTAAATGATGTATGAATGTGGAATGTTATTGAAGTGAATTTGTGAATTTGAGCAGTGTCTTTGTCTGGGAAAATAAATCCCTGACTGTCGCTGGGGATGAAGAGTATGTGTATCTTTGATCTTCTGGGGATTATTTCCACTGGGGACTCCTGTTTGTTGTTTGAGGAAACTCCACTGGGGAACATTGATTTCTGCTTTGAGTAAATTCTGACGGAGAATGTTAATTCCTTCTTGGGGGAGAAAGGTTTAAATTTTTGGTTGTCCTTTGCTCTACTGGGAAGTTTATACCCTAACTAGGGATGGAAGAGGTGGATAACCTTCCGACTTATCTGGGAAAGATAAGGTTGACTGGTATTCTGATTTGACTATAGGTTCCATAGCAACTCTCTAGGGATAAGGCCAACTTCACTGGGGAGAGGATTTTAGCCGGTGATTTATGGTAACAACATACTCAAGCTGGGGAGTTCAGAATAAATCTATGCCTTAGTTGTATCTGAAGATGTATTGAATGGGTATCAGAATGATATCTATATCTGGATTATATCTGAATTGTCTATGAAAGATGTACTGAATGAGTATCAAAATTAATCTGTATCTTGATCATATCTGAATTGTATCTTGAAGATGTATTAAATGAGTATCAGAATAGATTTGTATCTTGATTGTATCTAAACTGTATTTGGAAGAGAAATCTAGAATGAGTGCTAGAATTAATCTGTATCTTTTTGTATCTGAAATGTATCTAGAAGAGAATTTGGAATGAGTGTCAGAATGAATCTATATCTAGATTGTATCTGAAATTTATCTAGAAGATGATAAATGTTGAAGAAATAAACCATGTTGGGGAAATACTCTAATGGGGAAGTAAACCCTGTTGATGAAGGAATACTCCGCTGAGGAAACACCTTTGTTGAGGAAATGTACTCTGCTGGAGAGTAGAAGCTTAAAATGGGGTTTTACAACCTTAGAGGAACAAGCTCAGCTAGGGAAGAGAAACTCCATGAACTGTACTGGTCGGAACTCCGTAGGTTGGTGACATGGTCGGGAAGAAGATCATACTCTTTTACCCGCCAGAACGATCTGCCGTGGCAATTGCGGGGAATGTATGAACTTATGAAGATTACTTTGTAGGGATAATCTTATGAAGGTGGATCTATGGGGACTTGTGGATGGCTCGAACATTATCCCAACTCCAAGAGTCTTGAGTAAACACTTATTCCCGTTTTTATACATTTGTTAACAGTCAATTGTATTCATATGTATATGCTCATTCAATTTTAGTCATTGGACATTTTGCAAACAAAATAGAAAAAAGTAAAACAAAATTTGGCTTTGAAATTGTATTTCATTGATAGTTTTCCTATAAACAGACGATGTTTTGTACAAAGAGACGGAAACCCTAGTAAGAGGAAATCGTCAAAGAAAATATTTACAAAGTGAAAACATATAGCTATGTGGGAATAATCTCGTCAGATTCCAACTCTGCTATTGCCCCTATGTCTTCAAGCATCTCATCTCTTGTTGTCGGAAGAAAGTGAGTGAATTGATTTGTACCATTTGAACTTTGACTTTGGTAATAAAGCTCATTATAGGTGATCCAATGAGGACATAGGCATACACTTTAATCCCTAATTTTTGCCCGGACCGCCCTTTCGGGTTTTCAGTCCACCGGGATACCCTTTTTTGCCAAAGCCACCTTTTCAGGTTTTCGACTTGCCAGGTGTACAGTCTTTTCATATATATCACTGGTTTTTTCCTGAACCCTTTTGGTTCGCCAGGATGCCCTTATTTTTGCCTAGGCCAGTCAACCTAGCGGGTCACTTTTAGGTGTAGTATCTTTTGACTATGTCCGCACTCACAGGGTGCATGAAATCTTCATCATCCATGGTGGTCAGTATCATAGCTCCACCAGAAAATATCTTCTTGATTACAAATGGTCCTTCATAGGTAGGAGTACATTTCCCCTGGGATCTCCTTACGGGAGGATAATGCGTTTTATTACCAAGTCACCAGTCTGATATACCTGATGCTTGATCTTCTTATTGAATGCATTGGTCATGCGTTTCTGATACATATGACCATGATAGACAGCTGCAAGCCTTTTCTCGTGAATTTGGTATAGCTGATCCAACCTGGTCTGAATCCACTCATCTTCGCCCAAGTTTGCATCTTTCATGATTCTCAGAGAAGGAATTTGGACCTCGACAGGTAGGACAACTTCCATACCATAAACCAGAGAGAATGGGGTTGCCTCAGTTGAGGTTCTAGCCGAAGTGCGGTAACCATGGGGAGAAAATGATAACATCTTATGCCAATCTTTGTATGTCATAACCATATTCTGTATAATCTTCTTGATGTTCTTATTGGCGGCTTCCACTGCACCATTCATCTTCGGACGATACGGAGAAGAGTTGTGATGCTTGATCTTGAACTGCATGCAGAGTTCAGTGATTATGGTGTTGTTAAGATTGGTACCGTTGTCTATGATAATCCTCTCTTGAATTCCATACCGACAGATCAAGTTGTGTTTGATGAATCGGACAACCACATTTTTGGTGACAGAGGCGAACGAGGTTGTTTCAACCCACTTTGTAAAGTAATCAATAGTGACGAGGATGAAGCCGTGTCCGTTAGAGGTTGTGGGCTTGATTTCTCTTATCATATAAATGACCCACATTGTGAATGGCCAAGGCACAGTCATGATATTCAATGGTACTGGAGTTACATGAACTTTATCGACATATATTTGGCCCTTATGACAAGTTCTTGAGTGGTGGTGACAGTCAGTTTCCATAGTCAACCAATAGTAACCCGCTCTTAAGATCTTTTTAGCCATAGTATACCCACTGGAGTGAGTACCAAAGACACCTTCGTGCATATCTTGCATAATCTCTTATGCTTCCTTCTTGTCCACACAACGAAGCAGGGTTGAATCATGATTGCACTTGTATAGAGTTCCATTGCTTAAGAAGAATATAACTAAAAACCTTCACAAGAATTTCTTGTCATTGATGGATGCCCCCTTTGGGAATTCTTGAGCCTCAAGGTCCCTTTTCACCTCATGAAACCAAGGTTTCTCCTCTACACCATTAGTGTCAATTTCACAACAGTGCACAAGTTCGTTAAATCTTTCAATGGTAATTCTAGGAGCCTCATTGTCCCATCTGACCTTGAACATGGATGGCATGGTTGCTAGAGCATCTGCCAGCTGACTATCTTCTCTTGGTATGTGCTCAAAGATAATCTCCTCGAAATACGGGATCAGGGTTAGTACATTCTCTTTATAAGGAATGAGGTTCAGGTGCTTTGTGTTCCAATCTCCCTTAACCCGGATGATTACCAAAACTGAATCCTCGTATACGATTAAGAATTTGATTCTTAGGTCAATAGCAGCCCTAAGACCCATGATCCAAGCTTCATATTCGGCCATGTCATTGGTACAGTCAAAGCAAAGTCTGTCAGTAAAGGGTGTATGGCAACCTTCAGGGGAAATGATCACAACACCAATTCTGTTGCCAAGAGCGTTAGAAGCTCCATCAAAACCCATAGTCCCTAGGGATCCTTTTTCAAGTCCTTCATACGGTTCAGGTTCCTCACAATCTGTTACTGGGATGATGTTCTCGTATGGGAATTCAAATTTTATGGACTGATAGTCGTCTATAACCTGATGCGCCAAATGGTCGGCCAACACATTTCCTTTAATTACCTTTTGAGTGGTGTACCGAATATCATATTCTGTTAAGACCATCTGCCATCAGACAATTCTTCCGGAGAGAGCTGGCTTTTAAAATATATACTTGATAGGATCCATTTTAGAGATCAACAAAGTAGTATGGGTCAACATTTATTGTCTTAGTCGGCGAGCAGCCCATGCCAAAGCGCAACAAGTTTTCTCGAGCAGTGAATATCTTGTTTCACAGTCGGTAAACTTTTTGCTAAGCTAGTATATTGCATGCTCTTTTCGACCAGACTCGTCATGCTACCCCAGTACACACCCCATTGAATTCTCTATCACTGTTAAGTACATGATTAGAGGTCTTCCTTCAACTGGTGACTGACCATATACTCCTCCTCTCCATAAACAGTAACCACTTTCCCTTTTACCGGATATTTCAGCTTCTAGTGTAGGGTGGAAGTAACATCACCTGCCCCATGGATCTAAGGGCATTCCAATAAGCAAGAGTAAGCCAGCCGGATGTCCATGACATAGAAAGTGGATTCAAAAATCTTTGAACCCACCTTGACAGGGAGGTCCACCTCTCCATGCACCATTCGTTTCGATTCGTCGAAGGCTCAAACTATGATATTGCTGGGCTTCAACACCAACCCTTCACAATCTAACCAGTCGAGAGCGTCTTTTGGCAGAACATTTAGAGATGATCCTGTTTCAATCAATACATGGGCCAATGTAGTGCCTTTGAACTCAATGGAGACGTACAAGGCCCTATTGTGATTCCTCCCCTCTAGAGTCAAGTTAGCATTGGAGAAACCCAAACCATTGGCAATTTCCAGACTGGCCACGTAGCTTCCAAATTGATCTGCCAAAATTTCCTGTGGCACATGAACAATCTTTAGGAATTTCACTAAAGCCTACGCATGGGCCTCAAAACACAACAGTAGTGACAACATAGATATTTTGGATGGGGTTTGCCCCAACTGTTCAACAATTTTATAATCACTTCAGCGAATGATCTTCAGAACCTCTTCTAAATCTTCTCCAGAAGTATCTTTGACAGGAGCTTATTTTGGCGCCTTCGTCCAGGCAGGCTCTATCACTGGCTCTTTACCCCGAGAACCAGAAGTCATCTTGGAAACTGTAATCTAAGCAGGTGGAGAGATTTCTCGAGAAAAATCCTTCCACTTCTTATAATCTTACTGGTCCCTACAACATTGACAATACTGGGGTCAGCTTCTTCATTTTCTTCATCGGAAAATTCTTGCTTGACGCCATGGTAATAGACGTCAGACCCATAGTGCCACATAATTGCCTTCTCTGAGGAGTACGGGATAGGCCCAAGTGTTGTAATAACCAGCGGAGCAGCTTTCGGATTGGTGGTAATCCTTATAAGACCTTTCGAAGGGATCCTAAAAGAAGTACCGGAGATAACACCAACATATTTGCAAAAATTGTTTATAGGGTGACTTTTTCAATCAGAATGACATGTTCATTCATCAAGCTTTGAACACCCTTCTTTAGTGATTTGCAACCATTGGGTTCGACTGCACAACAATAATAACCTTCAACACAACCTGGAAATAAACCAGCTTGTAGCAAATTCTTCTTTATTGTAAAGAGTGGCGTGATCACATCATTCATAGAAGTAACACACAAAATATCTTCAACAACACTTACGCCTTTATCATGTTTGGGTATAAGTGCTGTAATTACATTTGGAGTCTCTGGAGGATCGAACTCAATCTCCTTGTTGTCAATCATGTCATGGATCTTGCTCTTCAAGGCCCAACAATGGTCAGTTTCATGACCAGGACTGTTTGAATGATAATCACACCTTGCATTCGAATTATATTTTGGAGAGGAGGTGTTGGGATTCTGAGGAGGATCCCATAGAGAAATGAGCTCAGCTTTTAGCAAGTGTTGTAGTGCCTGAGATAAAGGCATATTAATCTTAGTGAATTTCCTTCTTAGAGCGTATGGCCTTTGACGGTTACCCTGCTGTTGTTGTCGGGCAGGTGCCGGGTTGGAAATAAAAACTGCTCCCACTTTCTTCTTACCTCCAAACGACTTCTTCACAGCACTAGAAGATGCAGTCATCGGGATCTTCCCACTTTTTATACTTCTTTCGATCCTTTCTCCAATCAGAATCATTTTTGTAAAACCCGATGAGGAACTCCCAATCAACAAATTGAAGAACGGGCTTGTCATAGTTCCCATGAACATGTTTACCATTTCCCGATCATTCAGAGGAGGTTTCACTCTGCCAGCTAGGTCCCTCCATTTCTACGCATGTTCCTTGAACTGTTCTCTTGAGCCCATGGACATATTCTATAACTACACTCGAGTTGGTTCTAGGTCAACATTATATTGATACTACTTATAGAAAGCAGCATCCAAATCTTCCCAGGTGTGCATATTAGTTCCCTCCAGCTGATAGAACCATTCCAGTTATGTGCCAGCCAAACTTTCTTGTAAGAAATGGACCCATAACTTCTGATCAGCAGTGTGAGGCTGAATATTTCTGAAATATGACCTCACGTGTAGTTTAGGACAAGAGACCCCGTCATATTTGATGAAGATAGAGACCTTGAAATTAAGTGGGATGACCACCCCTAGAACCAAACCTAGTTCACATGAATCAATCCTGGTATCTTTTGAACCTCCATATCCTTGAGCCTATCCTCCAATTGTCTGTACTTGTCATCAGCGGGAGGGTATTGTTCATCTGACTAGTCCTCATCTTCAGACCCCTGGTTATTTTTGTCTTCTTGCTTGATTGTCATATCCTCTTCATCTTGGTCATCATCTTCATTAGAGGAGACTTCAACAACTTGAATTAGTTGGGCAGGACCTTTGAATCTCCTCCCCAGGTTAAGGACAACTGGCTTTTTGGTCTTCTTCTTTTGCTTAGCAAGGAGCGTTATTATTTCTTGCTGTCCCTTGGCCAGGTGCAGAAGAGTTTCTTGGAACTGTGCCTACTGAGCCAGGAGATCTTTGACATTCTGCTCAAGGGCCATTTTTCTGCTGAAATAAACAGCGATAAAAATGAGAAACCTGTACTGGAAAACCTGTTCATGAAATGATTCATGATATGCGAATGCAAATGTTTTCAAGGACTTCCGAAAATTTAAATTTGTGAACCAAAAGGAAACAAAGATTTTATTAGCAAATTAAAATTACAGCTGCTTCTTAGGCTTACAAATGAAAATAATACTCCTAAAATCTAAGAATCAAGTTTCCCATGGGCGCTTCCTCTTCGTGCTGATGTAGGAATTAAGACTCTTTTCCTCGTGAAGTTTCCTTGCGAGCTCCAACATTTTCTTTTCACTAGCATATAATTGAGTCTCAAAGGTATCTCGTTCTTCCTTCAGTTGAATCCAGGACCTCTACAGTTCCTCGAAGTTAATAGGCATGTCAGGATGGAGCACTGTATAAGGAACATCCCCTTCAGCAATAGGCTCCACAGTTATTGGCAGGATGGCTGGATATTGCACCATGAGGTTTCGAGCGCAAGCTCACAACCATTTGAGATAAGGCTCCATAGGAATGGGATTCCTATTCCCCCAAGTATTACTATCAACCTTGTTTACCATGCCCTTAACTCGTACAAACCTTTTACAATACCCTTGAACATCGTTCTCGTAATCGAACATAATATCATGGATAAGCACATCATGAGGACCATTCCTTCGAGCATAACTGAATTATCATAGAGCCAGCGAAGGGTTATAAGTGATTCCTCCCCTAATGATAAGGAGTGGGACATTAAAGAATTCCCCATAACGATCAATGATAGTGACATCCTCCATAGGTCAGGAATACCAATGAATATCCGAATGAGAGAACAACATTATTCTTTGAGACCAACCCAAACCTTGTTCATTCTTCAACATTGATTGAGGAAGGTGAGAAGTAAACCACCTAGACAAAAATGGTATACAACATATAAGAACCCCTCTCCTCCTAATGGTACAAGTGTGAAGAGAATGCAAGATGTCCCCGAGAAAAGTAGGCACAAGGATACAAGCGAGGATAATTCTGACATCATTCACATCTATAAGTTGGTCAGGATTGGGGAATAGTATTAACCCACCGATTAGAAGAGCCAGAACTTCTTAAAAACCTTGAAAGTCCAAATCATCCCAAAACCGTTGAGCGTTTTCTAATAGGAACTTAGATAGGGAACCCTTGACTCTGCTTCTTGTTTCCCAGTTGGATATAATGTCGGACCGTTTCAGATACAAGGCTGCCGCAATGACTTCTTACTTTGGAGCTTCCTCTAAACCGGTGAAAGGCATCTGATCAAGAATGGGTACTCCCAGTAATTGAGGGAATTCTTCTATAGTGGGTACCAACTGATAATCGAGAAAGGTGAAGCAATGGTGTTTAGAGTCAAAAAACTGAAAGAGTACACCATCATCTTTTCTTCAAAGCTTGAGGTAACCAGGTTGAGAAGTCGACCATATTTTTTGGTGAACGAGGAATTCTCAGGAACCCTTGATGCTAACTCCTTGAGTTGAGGAGGTACTTTCACAAAGCTGATTCAGATGGTATTTCTATGAACAGAAGCCATATTCTGCAAAATAGAACAAAGATAAATTCCCTTAGTCCTTGAAATGGTCAGTGAAAATGAGTATGGATATTATGATGTCATGTTTGAACAAATAATCCCACACAAGCAAAAGATACAAGGCCTTAAGTTTATGCTTGCATGAGGTTTGTAGGTAAGTACCCTCTTGAAGTTTAGTTGGTTTAACCTGTCCTAAAATAAAGTAACCGGGTTCTAAGGAATCTCAATATCAATGATCTTTCTTCACCGAGCATTGTTTCAGCTCAAGCGATCTTTTCTCGCAACCGAAATATCCCAAAAGTCCAATCTTAATGAGTGTAGTATCGAGTATCAACCAATCCCCAGTTTTATACCGAAGCCGACTATCTCACTACTTTCTAATGGCCATGTTTTTTCAACTAAGGTTCTAAGGTCAGTTAGTGCTTTATGACACCACACAGCGGCCTCGTATTCTCCTTGATTCAACACAAAGGATACCGATACCAACAAATGTGTCACACTAACGCAACCATCGCTTCAAACACATTGGTATACGCCGTATAGTCTCCATAATCTATTGTTGATTACCTAAAAAGTGCCCCAGATCCGGGTGTAGGATCTTTTATAATAACATAAACATGAACCCAAAAAGGTAAAGCACATAAATCAAACAAGGAAATCATTTTTAAATATGATCTATCTCTAAGGTAACCCAACTTTTATTCATCACTCGCCCCAGTAGAGTCGCTAGTTCTATAATACGGTGGGAGAACTGACTTTACTGGTTTTGCATTTTATCGCAAATGTTGCGGATAGCAAGAGTCGCCACCGACTTTTCTTTTATCCAATAAAGGAAAGGGTGAAAAGAACAGGAAAGACCTTTGAGAATTTTTCTGAGTAAGGGGGGTAGGTTATAAAAAGGGAAGGTGTTAGAACCCTTTTCATCTGTAGTTATCTACGGACTCTTAATTGCTAGCTCACTTTGAAAAAGCTGTGTTGTGTGTTTGAAAATATTTTTAAAAGATGCCTTAGTGCGGTGAACTTTTTAATGTTTCTCGTATCGTTGAGAACATATACAAAGTGTTTTGTATTTGAAAATATTTTAGATAAAAGTTTGTGTATGTGTGGAAAAATTATTTTGTTTGTTTTTGTGAGCAAGCAACTATGAACAGTCTACCTACTCTAATGGTCTTTGTTCTTTTCCTCTTTTCCTTTAGACAGTGATATCCTACTATTAGTCAGTAGGTAGCCCTATCGTTAGATGTTTGAGGGACAGGCGCAGGTCATCGTGCAGTCATAAAGGAAACTTGTAGGGCACTTTAGCAATTTTATCGTAAGGGACTAGATCGTATACCGAAGGCACCATCGAAGGGTCATCGAGGGACTACAATCTTTTTAACCGAGGGTCTTAACTAAGGTGTCCCACGTTCTTGGGACATGACTGTTTTTCCGTGCGAGTGTGTTGTGTTTCAGTTATTTGTCTTGAATGTTAGGTTTTCTACCGTTTGTTTTTAGGTCTTTCCATACACGCCTATTTACTAATAGTAATATTGTACATACATACATAGGTGCAGAAAGTAAAAGTGCAGAAAGATAAATCCTAAGCTATTATATCCCATAAGCAGTTACTTAATAGAAAAATACGGAAAAATAAACCAAGCTATTAAAAAATTTCCCGTGCGACCTATACATTTATTTCTAGAAATTTAAATACCAAATAAATAAAAAATAATGAGAAAAATTGTTTAGAAAAAAATGAAATGTCCTAAAACTCTAAGTGTTAAGGAAATATATTTTTGGTATTTTTGTGATTTGATTTTAATACTTAAAACCTAGTTCTAAGTTAATTACAATTTAATTATGAAATAAAAATTAAACATGATTAAATTAAATCAAATTTTATATCAAAAATTAGTTTAATCTAATAAAAACCTGAATAGTAAGCAAAAGGGGTGTATGAATGTTGAAAAATGATTCAGGCCCAAAGGGGGAGGCCCAAGGCCGCGCCTGATCTTGTGAGGCTTGGCTCCAGGGCGCTGGATCTGGCCTTGTGGTGATCTGATGACTCGGGATTGAACGCGTATGATAGCTGTTGCATCCAAAAATTTACCCTCTTTATTTAGGCTTATGTTTCATCATATACATCATATTGCATTACATTCATACATTGTGTTGGGATCAAAGTATTTTGGTTATCAAGTCTCTCTCAAGATTTGGAAGATTGCCTGTCTTGACAAGCTGCTCAAGGAAAGCCTTATTATCTAAACCTCTGGATCATTCAATCCCAAAGGTTTCACATATCTTAAGGTATTTTATCCACCTCATTGGATCATCAGAAGATTGAGTATTATGTTGATATAAGGAGAATCACTTCCTTTTGATTTACCAGTCAAAACTAGGGTTTGAGTTTTAATCAGGGATTCTTTGGAATGTTGAGTGGAAACTCTTTCCATAGCTTCTATGTGCTTGGAATATCATATGTTTGAAGTTTTGTTCACCAATTTTAAAGAGAACTGGTTCAATTGAATCAAAGGGGCAAAACAGTCATTTCACTCAAAAGTCAACCAAGATCAAGTTGACCAAGTGAACTTTTGATCGTTGATGATTTATTTTGATGAGAATTGCATGTTTGAGAGGTTACTTGGATTTGAAATTATCTTGGTGATTGAAAATTTCACTAAGTGTTCTTGGTTTAGGCCTGACTTTACAAGGGCATAACTTTCTCATTTTTCAGGGGATTTTGGTGGTTCTTTTTTCCAATTGAAGAGAGAAAAGATCTACAAGGGCCCACAGCGGACAAAAAACACACTTCTTGCTAAAAATTGAAAGTTATTGGCTTTATAAGTTATGGGCAAGTTGGTCAAATGTTAGGCATCATGGGCAAGCCACACGACCATCCTAAGGCATCTTGCCTAGGCATTTCATTGAGGAGGTGGCACACCAAATGTGAAATCCATTTTCTTGTAACTTACGCTAGGTTTTTATTTGATTTTGGGTTTAATTAGAAATATTACATGTTGGCTTTCCATTGTGACAAGAATTATTGGAGATAGTTAGGGATTGATCAAGTTATGAATGCTGAAACTGGGCATCCTCAACGGATCGGACATGGCACACAAGATGCAAGGCATGGTCGAGCCAGCTACACATCAACTCCATATTTGACACAAAATTCATTTTTGTGATTTGGTTTCAAATGATTTCATCACACACGAGTGTCTCACGTATGCACTCAGCCCCCACCTCACTTCTTACCTCATTTGGCTAAACATTCTCACACACCATGCCTCACCTCACTTCCTTCGTGCCTTGCCATTTTTGGCAACTTTCTCTCCAAAATATCACATATTCCACGCGCATCAGTTGGACACCTCATCATTCACACTTATTTCCCCTCATTTCCACTCACCCTCTGCTGATCAAAACGCAAGTCATTAAGGAGCTGCAAGGGATAAAACGCAATTTCCACTTTTTGTATTTTGGATGAAATTAGGGAAAACCAAAAAAAAAATCTCAAACAAACTTCAGCATTATTTTGATCTTCACCATCCATTTTCCAGCTGGATTTTCTGATTCAAAGGCCAGGATTACTTCAACTGTAACAAAATTTTGCTGCTATATAACAAACTTTCTCTTTCAATCTGATTCATTATGGAGTCGTTCGAGGAATCACCAAATAGAGATCTTTCTCTTTCTATCTACTTTCTCCTTCAATCTTCAACCAAAATTTTTCTCTGTAATTGCTTCAACCTCATCAAATCTTCATCAATTCTCCAACTGAATTTTCAACCTCCTAAAATCTTCATCAATTCTGCAACTGAATTTTCAACCTCCAAAATCCTCATTATCTCCCTGCAAATATTCATTCTACACCAACATCATCTTCATCTCCTTGCATCTACAACAACATAAACATCATCTTCATCTCCCGGCAAATCTTCAACAACATCAACATCATCTTCATCTCCCTACAAATCTTCAACAACATCACAAATCTTCATCGTCATCAAGAACTTAAAGCAACTCCTCTCCTCAATCCTACATCCTCAGTCGAGAGGGAGCAGCATTGGCCAAGAATTTCAGATCTGAAGTTCAATTTTCTATTAGGAAATTCAGCTCTCGAATTCTCTCATTTCTCTGGATTATTCTTCCATTTTCTTGTTGATCCATCTTCAGTGAAATGAGTAGATCATAATGGAAGCATTGGTTTACATCTAGAGCAGCGGATCCGAATTTCCAGATTTTGCATCAAGGTGAGTTTTCTTGGACTTCGATTTGTGTGATTCAGCTTGAATCAGGGATGTATCTCTTGTGCATTATGTTTCAACTAGCGACTTCACTGGGGACATGATTGACCTATTGCTGGTCCATCCTGGATTCGATCCTAGCTCTTGTTTGTTATTTTTTTGGGTGTTTGTTTATTTCCAGGTTTGTATATATTGTTTGCATATGTTTGTGCATGCATTTTACCGCTTTCCATATATTTGGTTATCTACTGTGATGGCTATGCTTTCATGTTGGGTGGGTGATACAAGAGGTAAAAGGCCCAATCCTAGGCCAAGTGACAACCATAGGAACCTTAGGAATAGAGTGGAACATGAATAGCTAGTCAGCTTTGGTTTTCTAGTACGCTCATGTTGTCTATGCTCAAATGAGATTACAAATGGGGTGCTATCATTTCATATAGGTGTTTTGGACGATAGTGGCTTCAGGCGTACCCATGATTCTGAGTTACTCATGCCTTACCATGACCTAGTTTCACCCGTGAGTAGGGAGGGATGATTGATTCTTACAGGTATAGATGGTGACTCTAGTTCTGACGGTGACTTTGGTTATGTTGCTGACTTGAGTTTTGTTAGTGACCATGTTCTGATAGTTACTGTGTGTTTTTTATGGTAACTTGATACTGTCGGTGACTATGTGTTCTCTCAGTTTTGCTCCAGACTTATCACCTTGTGATGGCCGTTTATTTCGGAAGTTCATCAGTTATCTTTTATGATAGGGAGATTTTGGTTTCATGTAGTTGTTGATCCACTTGGTACTTGGTTTATTTGTGTTCCAAGATGGTGCCAGATCTTTGATCTGGTGATATTTATCATTCAGTTTAGAGATAGTGCAACCATAATCCATGTTTATGGAACCTTGATCCTATGTTCTTGCACATATAATCTGTTAACATCATTTTGACACACACGTTCTTTCCATTTCCAAGGAACCATGCTTGCGAGCTTTATGTTTCACTTCTCTATCTTTTACTGGTTTAAAATCAAAATTAAAAGCATGTGAGTTCCTTGGGAATGATCGAACATGGCATTGCATCCACTCACGCACTTCATTCATATTCATGCATTCATAAGAGGTACTCATAGTTGGAGATTCATATTCAGGTTTGGGGCTCTCTTCAGATATATAGACTTGAGCTCTTGTTGTCACGTGTTCAGAGATCACTTATGGAAAAACTTCGTGGGGGTATTGATCGGGATGAAGATTCAGATGTGGTTGTTTGTGGTATACATGCAAGCCTTGGCCCGTGATCTGGAACTCTTCGAGAAGGAAGTTAGTCAGTTGAAGACCCAGTTGAGTCAGGTCATGGAAGTCTTGATGATAGCATCAATAATCCTACACCAGCTGTTGCAACATGAGTTATTCTCTTCTCCTTATCTTTTGGGATCTCTTTCAAACTGTGGAGTGCCTTGTGGATTTCATCCACTATTTTGAGTGCTTGGAATGTCTTATCAGCAGATGGTTCCCAATTACCAGCTGAATTCAATAGATTTGATTTACCAGCAATGGCAAAATAGGTCTGGAGAGCGGTTGTGATCCCATCTCAGTGCTTTATTCTCATTTGTTTCCACACTTGTTTGAGCTTTAGTGGGTTAGGCTCCGTACTTCAGTATCATCTACAAATCTCCCTTCCAAATCCTGTTATCAATGCCATATGTGGTTACCACGCCGAGGTACCCGATTAATCAATCAAGGCACACTCTCTACAACTTTGGGCCACCTGATTTTTCTCTTCAATAATCAGTGTTTGTTTCTCAAGTGAATCCATGGGGAAAAGCTTTTAATAAAAGATAAAATAAGCCTGAGAAGTATGTTGATACCATCTTAATTCCTTACATCCTGGAACTTCCTCGTCTGTTGGGAATTCAGTTGATTAAGCTTCGTACTTTGAATACTTTTCAGTGATTGATCTCTCTCTTGATGCAAATGTTAGGTGTGTCTCCCATTCTGGGGAACCTGGATGTGATGTCGATGATTGCAAGGGTTGAAGTATAAAACCTAGAACCTTCCTGGAGTCTTTCTCAAAGTTCAATTTCTAAGGTGACAGACAATTTTGAACTTTTCGCTTGGTACATCGTTCACCCTCCCTTTTAAGAATCTTTTGTGAACATCATTCTGGGGAACTAGTCTATTCGGTTGAAGATGGGTTGGCATCCAGAGATAAAGTCCAAGCTTGGATCAATTCAGAGACAGTCGTGTCCTAATCAGCAGGGAATCTCTTATCCAAGTGAGCCTCGTGGTTGCTAAAAATCGTTTGAAGTAATCAGTCCATATGGAGTCTTGTCTCCTCAACATGGAAATTTCAAATTTTCATTTACATTCTCATTTGCAATCTTAATTGTTTTGTTCAGTACTTTCTTGTATGCAAACTTGTTCAGCTTTTTAAATTTTAATCATAACACATTGAATATTTTTGTCTTGAACTAATCCATTCGATATCACTCTTAATTGTTTTACTATGTTTTTGATATTAAACTCTTGTTAATAAAGCAATGACTCTAGAGGGAGGATGACGAAAATTTACCTAGGATCTCAAATGGTATGCTTTCGAGTAAAAACCTTGATGATGATGTACATGCCTTGTTTCAATCCCCAAACACTAGAGATATAAGGGAGATAGACCCTCATTAACCCCTCTGAGACTTCGAAGTAGGAGTTGTTTTTTTTTTCCAGAAAAAACCCTTATTCTTAACCCGGGGCAGGGTAGATTTCAGTTAATCTGATTGAGCATTCAAAACTCACCAGGAGTGCGCATCAAAGGATACAATAGTGGTTATTATTCAAAAGGTTGAAGAAGAACAAAACCACAATGGTTAACCCTCATATCAACAATGTGCATTAAAGAGAGCTATATCCCAATGAGTATCTCTCGCACGATAGGAGGACGAAAGATGATGATACCATAATGGTTATCCCTCATCAACCAAGCAATAAGGCAGTCACTCAACTTCCAACAAGCCAAAAGCCTCAGGATCACACAATTTGTTCAAAATGAAAGTAAAAATAGGAAAGAGATAAAAATCCCCACTAAGTCGAAACTTGGAAACAAGTCGCTTTGGCAAAAGCCAGGGCAAGCAAAAGGTAAATGGAAAGCCTGAAAGGAAAAAAAGGGATTACAGAAATCCTCAGCAAAGAACAACGTCGTGTGACCAGAAGAACAAAAGAGGTGAGTGACTATCTTGTCAAAAAACCTCGTTTGACTCCTCAATCATTCCAAAACTCCTCTTGAGAGATGAATGCTCGTGTCGAATTAATTGAATGTAGGACTAGAGAACATCATGGAGAATGGGTGGGCACCAAAAATTTTGAGCCTTAAATCCTTTTTTCTAAAAACCATGAACCAGGCCACATTACAACCCTTAAAAGTCCTAATTGAAGCATGGGTTAATTCGAAAGCAAAACTGTTACGAGAATACGGTAAACTGACTCCTATGGGACTTGCTTAAAACTTTTGAGTTGGTATCACTCCCTCTTTCTATAGAAAAATTTCGATGTTTCGACATCTTTTCAATATTTGTTTTATAACTTTAAGACAAGTATATGATTTGCATTATATTTATCATTCATAGGATAAAACACTATTTGCATATGAAAAGGTGCTTAAACATCAAGCAAGCTTGCATAATGATCATCAGATGAAGAGTTTGATTATCCCGAGGGACAAATTGCTTCAGGAATCTGTTGAAAAGAATGATCTTAATCTGGGGCATGATTTCTAGCTACTCCTTTAAATTGAAGAAGCCGGGTATGAGAGATTAATTAAGATCTATTTGTTTGATGATTGCGCAGAAGTTTTGTTTGCCGACAAGTCTCTATTGAGCAATGACGTATCATTTCCAGTTGGTCCCGAAGGACAACTTTCTTCAAGCATCTGCTTGAGCGTAAAGCAGTTCGAGTTAAAAAGTATGATTGTGTACTGGCTTGTTTTGAAGACATAAGTCAATAATAATGAGGAGGTGTTGTCTTCCAAACTCCGTGAACTTATCGTTCCTTTGTGAGCATGAGGTAAAGAAATGGTTTGCCAAGATTATGCTAATCTGGGGAAATCAAGTCAAGATCGGTTGACTCTCAATGTTTCGTCAATCTAAGGCAGTTATGTCGAGATTCTACAAATCTCTCAAAGTGTCGAGTGATCAGGGTCCGTTACCAAAGATTCATTGATGCCACTTCTAATATTAATTAGTCGGAAGCCATGTTTCAAAGTTTGTAACACTAGGGCAGTTTATCTGGGTGGTACATATCTTAGGAAGTCCTTTTAGGGCATGTTCTTTAACATCCCTACAGACTGGGGCAAGACATTATACATGAGAATTACTCCACCTCAGAGTTGATCAGGTTAAGTCCAGTCGAAGGCTAAACAACTTGTGAATTTGAAGAGCATGACCAGAGGTCGAGATTGTTATCCTGAACTTATCAAAATTTTAAGTCTTGGTATTGTTGTTCCTTTATCAGAAGTAGAGATCTTTATTTCTAACTGAAGTTAGGATTGCTATCCTCATCACAGATCTCAGGAAGTCCTCTCGAGGCGAATCTCTTCAAATATTATTCAACCTGAAGCAATTACGTCAAGATTCAACGAATCTCTCCATGGACCTGTTGTGACAAAGAGTTATTCAGAGCTTAAATAATCTGGGGCAGATTATCTCAAGTCAAAAAGACCTTTTCCAGCAACATTGTCACACTATGCCTGAAGCATGTTCAGTGGTCTGTTTTGCAGAAATTATCATTTACTTGGCTTATCTGTGTAACTCTTCCTTACAAGAGCAACATCCCTTAAGATGATTAAAGTAACCCTAACCTGGATCATTCCCTCCAAAGCAACACTGAAGTTGCTACTTCTCCCAAGCCTTCTCAAATGAGAAATGTTAAGATTGACCAATTGGAGTTATGGATTAAAAGAGACTCGTTCTCTGGATGCATAAAGCTTTGCCTCCCAGTATCGTCCAACAAAGTTGTGATCTTTTGATATGGATTTCCATTTCACCGGCAAACCTAACATGTTTTTGTTCGTAAGAGAAATTGTTCCTCGGAGCAGAGCATCATTACCCTGACTAAAGATTTGGTTGAATATCTTCTTGTCCCCCAATGAACTCGCTTCAAGGAGACCAAATCTATTTAAAATTAGTCGTGGGTTTCTACAGAGATATGAAGTTTATATTGCTCCTTAGTGAATCTCCAAGAGGATAATTTTAAAGATTTACTAATTGGAATTTTGGATTAAAAAGAGTCTTATCCTCCAAGTGCTGGAAGCTTTGTCTCCCCAACACCACCTAGCAAACGAGAATGTCTAATCCCTAAAGTGGAGTGTTCTCATCTCCAGCTGAAGTCGAGAGTTCCTTCGGAAATTTCTCCAGTTCTCCAATGAAGTCACTTCATAAAGATTTCTTGTTCAAGAATTCTCTAATCTCCCTAACAAATTCATGGTTTGAAGTTCGTTATGTTGAGAATCTTTTATTATCCCCAATAAAGACTATTCAAGTCTGTTCTGTCTCTTATCGAAGTCATGGGAGCATCATCTCACTTTCTCAGATGAGGTTGTGTATGAGGATCTCTTGTCCAATATTTCTCATTCCCTAATGGAACTTCCTTATTGGAGATCCCGCTCTCAGGAATTTTCATTCCTCCAACTAATTTGTGTTGAGGTTTATTTGATCTCTCCGGTAAAGACCATTGTCTGAGATAACTTATGCAAAATTTCTCCTTTCTCCAGCGGAGCTGCCTTCGGAAATCTCTTACTCAAAAATCCTCATCTCCCCTGTGAAGTTGCCTTATCAAGAAATCTCCTATTCAGGAATTATCATTTCTCCAATGGAGTCGTTTCATCGAAAGTACTTATTCACAGATTCTCTCTTTTCCCAGTAGATCTCAATCCTGGATGTTGATAAGTGTTACTTCTCTAAAAGAGTGCACTATTGTGGTTGCTAGCCCCAGGATAGAGCATCATAGCAGGATTTCATTCTGGTTGAAGCACATTCTCATTCCCTGGTGGAGCCGAAGATTCTCGTATTTCCAGCAGTAACATACTTTGTTGAGTTTCTCGTACGAAGAATATCTCACTCGTGACAAGAGTTCTTTTTGTAAGTTCGCTTACCCCAGCATGGATCTTCATATACTTGGTAGTATAAGGGCTCTTTATCCCTAGTGATAGAGTATGACTGAAATATTTCCTCAGGCGAGTTCTGAACCTCAAGCTTATGGTTCAAAGATACCCTCATTTTCCCCAGGTGAAGATTGGTACTCCCCAGCGGTAGTGTCCCCGGGTTGGTCTGGTTAGAATTATTTTGTTTAAGAATTTTCACGTTTCCCCAGTTGAAATTGCTTTCACTGAGGACTTACATCAGAAGGTCCCAGCTCCCAGCAATGTTCTCTTTATCCGTAGAAGGAGATTTTGGATCTTTTCCCAGAAGGTTAAGAGGTCGAACATAGGTCAGGATTTGTTCTGCACTGCAATTTATTTTTGTAGTATTCTCCCTAGGAAGTTATCCCTAATGAGTAGTTGACAAGCTATCAAACAAAAGTCAGTTTTGATCTGATCTTCTCTAGGGAATTTGCAATTTATTTTTGCAAGTTTTATCAGGGTTTGGCCTATGGTTATTGGTCTTTTCGTTTCACCAATCTGG
This sequence comes from Vicia faba, assembly GCA_948472305.1. NCBI lineage: Eukaryota > Viridiplantae > Streptophyta > Magnoliopsida > Fabales > Fabaceae > Vicia > Vicia faba. The sequence continues at coordinate 134,559,516 of OX451740.1, read as the reverse complement.
GGGCAGTCAAGTTGAGGATTAACCTCTCATAGTTCCACTACCCAGGGGCAGCATATCAATGATGGTACGGATCCCATGAAGTCCTCTCGAGGAATTTTTGTTCACTCTGTAAGTTGTAGCTTGTCAGCACCCATGCAAGAGTCCTACCTCTAACTGTTGAATGTTGGAATAAGGAATTCCCCGCAGGTTTACATCTCCTTAGCATTGTCATGTGAGAGATTCTCGAGGCGGATAAGGTTTTTTTTTGGATACTTTCATTCCCAAACCATGTCTGGATGATAATTATCTCGTTTCTTAATAAAGACTATTCCCAACGGAGTTTACTTTCCAATTTGAATTATCATTGAAGTTCGCATTCAGGAATTCTCATTTTTTTCATTTGAATTATGACTTAGGGCATTTCTTTATCAAGAGAATCTTTTATCATCCTCAGTAGGGTTGATGTTGGCTGAGATTTCCATTTCCCCAATAAAGCTGATACTGTTCGACCATCTTCATGGTCTATTTTATGACTGCATATCCAAGGTTCCTTTAATCCCTGGAAGTCGGGTTTTTTGTGAAGAAATCAATGGTAGAAGTATTCTCAATAGGGGTTGCCACTTTTAGAGTTTTATATCTCTTATCCCCAGTAAAATACTCCCCAACAGAGTTATGTATCCTCAGTGAAGTTTTGTATCCTTGGCAGAGTTTTGTTGCCCATAAATATTTTTCAAGTAAAAGGCTTCTTTCCGGGACTTCAAGTTTGAAGACGTCTCATGTTCCCAATGGAGTTGCTGAGATGAGAATTCAAAGTCTGACGAAGTTTCAACTCCCTAGCGAAGTTGCCAACCAGAGATTCCTTATCCTGATCTCTCATTTCCCAGCTTATTTGTTTCTTTGGGAATCCTTATTTAAGGATATTTCCTTATCCTCAGTTTAGTCATTGTTGGTCGATTAATTGAGATTTTATTAATCTCCGGCAAATAGTGGGAGAGTTTTTGACGGAAGTTTCCCCAGTGAGGGTTTTGATTCCCACACCTGGTTTGTTATCTTGGTATTATCCTAAACACGGATACACGCCGTCTTTTCCAGAGATTGCAGTCTTACCCTGATCTTCTCCAACACCGGCCAATTTTTACTCTTCTTCAGAAGTTAGAGTATCGCCCTGATCTTCTCCCGCAACGTCCAGTCTTCATTTGACATTCCTTCTTGAAGTTGATCAGTTTCGACCCGGTCTTCTCCAGCAGAGTTCGCAATTTATTTTTGCAGCTCCTCTCAGTATTTGTAGCATGTTTCTACTTGTTTCTCAATTATTACTCCCTGCGAAATTCCAGCTCGCCAAGGGTTCCTTCTTAGCGGTTCCTTATATCTTCTCTTCTACAACAGATTTTGCATTTTATTTTTTCAAGTCTTTTCAGATTCTGACTTCTTGGTTATTGGCTTCTCGTTTGGCCATTCCCTAGTGAAGCATTTAAACATGTATCATTATATTACATTTACCAAAACACGTAGTATTTCCATTATATGGAGCATTACGCTATAAATTTTTTTCAAACATGCATCGAAACATAAGTCATTACTGTTTCTATTTTCCCCAGTGAATTTTCCAATACTTTGGATTATATCCCCAACGAGGTTTTCATACTCATTATCTCAGTTTCACTCCATACAAATATCCTTTTGATGTTAATCATTTGATTGGTTGAGTGTCCACTCTTGATTGTAGTTCAGTTTTTCCCTGACACAGTCTTCTCGGGTTTAGTCTTCACTACCCTCACCGGTTCATTCCAATGTCTATTGATATACCTTTCGAATATCGGTTTTACCCTGGTATTCACTTTCAGTAGGTTTTTAGTTTTACGCCCTAATCACCTCGCTTTGGATCGAGCTCTGAGTTTCGTCTCCTCGCCCGCGCATGAAATTCAGTTCCGTCATGGTACTCATCTAGTTTAGTTTCTCCTAACTAGTTATTGCGTCGAGTTTCGTCTCGTTTTTGTTTTCATACCTTAGACCTTTTGACGGTTTTCATTTACCGAGTCTCTTTTCAATGTTTGTGTTGCGTCCCTGGTTGAAACTAGTCTCTTTTGTTCCTTGGATTCTTCTATCAGTTTTCGTCACTGTCATCCATTGATCTAAGACCAGCAGGTGCTCTGAGAAACATGAACTCTCATCACTTTTGCTATGGGTCGAGTTTCGCCTCGTTACCTATGCGTGAAATCCAGTTTCATCTAACTAGTTATTAGGTCAAGTTTCGTCTCGTTTTGTTCCTCACTCCTGGGATTCTTTTAGTTCCTTCATACTGTCTATCTTAGGTTAACATTAGCAAGTGTTCCTAGAATCACGCACTCTAGCCACTTTGCCCCGCGTACTTTTCTTTTCCAGAGTCTAGTTTCACCTATTCTCTATAATTCGAGTCTTATCTCACCCCTTTTTATATTCTAGTTTTTCCCTGGCACATTTATTCTGAAGTTTAGTTTCGTCTACTCTTCTAGGTTTTAGTTCTGCTACAATTTTGTTAAAATCCGCGTTAAAGCTTCATTTTGACGCATGTCTTGAGAGGTCCAATGTTCATTAAACCCTCTGTTTTCTAAATCTAATTTCATTTGGTATCTTCTTAATCCCGCGTCTGTTGACATTCTTTGCCTTTGGGAGGTTATGCTTCTTCTTCAAGAGTGTAAATTTTTGGGTTCTTTCTTATTCAATCATCTTCAACTCTGAACGCTCAAAAGTTGTCACTTTTCTCACTTATCCAATTAAAGATAATTGAAAAGGCGCAACTGTTGCACCATAAAATTTACCCTCTTGATTTAGGCTTATGTTTCATCATAAACATCATATTGCATTGCATTCATACATTGTGTTGGGATCAAAGTATTTTGGTTATCAAGTCTCCCTCAAGCTTTGGAAGATTGATTGTATTAACAAGTTTCTCAAGGATAGCCTTATTATCTAAACCTCTGGATCTTTCAACCCCAAAGGTTTCACATATCTCAAGGTATCTTATCCACCTCATTGGATCATCAGAAGATTGAGTATTATGCTGTTATAAAGAGAATCACTTCCTTTTGATTTACTAGTCAAAACCAGGGTTTGAGTTTTAATCAGGGATTCTTTGGAATGTTGAGTTGAAACTCTTTCCATAGCCTCTATGTGCTTGGAATATCATATGTTTGAAGTTTTGTTCACCAAATTTAAAGGGAAGTGGTTCAATTGAATCAAAGTTGACCAAGTGGACTTTTGGTTAACATGAAGCCTTTTCCAAGTATTTTCATGTGGGATGATCATTGATGATTGATTTTGATGAGAATTGCAAGTTTGAGAGGTTACTTGGATTTCAAGTTATCTTGGTGATTGAAAATTTCACTAAGTGTTCTTGGGTTAGGCCTGACTTTACAAGGGCACAACCTTCACATTTTTCAGGGGATTTTGGTGGTTATTTTTGCCAATTGAAGAGGGGAAAAAGATCTACAAGGGCCCATAGTGGACAAAAACAAACTTCTTGCTGAAAATTGAAAGTTATTGGCCTTAGAAGTTATGAGCAAGTTGGTCAAATGTTGGGCATCATGGGAAAGCCACACGGCCATCCTGAGGCATCTTGCTTAGGCATTTCATCGAGCAGGTGACACACCAAATATGCAATCCATTTTCTTGTAACTCAAGCTAGGTTTTGGTTTGATTTTGGGTTTAATTAGAAATATTACATGTTGGCTTTCCATTGTGAGAAGAATTATTGGAGATAGTTAGGGATTGATCAAATATGGAGCGCTGAATTTGTTTGATTTGAATTGTTGAACATCCAATGGTGTTGATGTGAGGCTCATGATAGACGCGCAGAGGTTTCTTGCATTGAATTTGTAATAACAAAATAAGTGAAAGACAAAAGGGTACCACTAGGGCTCGAACCCAGGTCCCTATACACAAATGCCTTAGCGCGCACTTCTCTGCCACTAGGGTGGCTGTTTCACCCGTTTATAATACAACTTCAACTAAATATAAAATAAACTCGTTTCTAAACATGACTTCATCCCTAACCTCGTGCCAGTCACCATTGTCACATTTTTTAATTTCCAAACTTGCTCATTTCTCAACCATTTTCAAAAGTGTAAACATGAAACTTATTCCAGTTTTCATCACGGATTCAACCATGTAAACAACTTAAACTATAAATCAAAGATGAGCATGAATTTTGTTTGGTAGCAAATAAAAACCTAATTTTTATGAAATTTCAACTTTAAAATTCACATCACTCAGGCAACATAAATGAAAACTAAAGGCATGGTTAGCTTCAGGGCAATGATGTCTACATTTTTCATTCACAAAGTAACCATTAATGATGCTTGTATAGAGAGTTCAAATTTGAGAAAACTTACTCAAAATTGGAAATTATGTTTGGAGTTTGAGCACTCCTAAAGGTGTTGTGATGATCTGGATAGCTTCACTAAACTCCTAGGAAGCTATTGCAATGCTTACTTTATGCTGAAAGTGCCTGAAGCTTTCTGGATAAGTCAAGTTGCAGGTGCCTGTTTTTGGAAATGGAGGATGGTGAAAATGGTGTTACAGTTGTGTAGCAAGGTGTTGGATAGTTTCTAAGTGATGTATGGAATCTTTGTGATTGATTTAAAGTGAAAACACCCGAGTGGATTGTGAGTTTGGTGTTCAAAGTCAGAAATGGAAAACAATGGAGCTTTGAATGAAAAATCTGAATTCAAGGAGTTTTTTAGTGTTTCAAGGCTTATGAATTCGTGATAAGGCTTGCAAACAACCTCTCTATTTATAAAGAAAAGGTTTTAGAGGCTCAAGTAATCAGAAATCCAAGATCACGTGTTATGGTTATGTGACTTGATTTTGAAGCAAACTTGACATACATTGTTCCAATGTAAAGTACAAGGCCTTGTAGGGTGGTTAATAGGTTGTAGATGGTTGCTTATGAGCATACATGTTGATTTTGTGCAGAGGGAGCAAGTGAGAAGCTTAAGAAGTTGACATTGTGTTTAAAGCCACTTTCCAAGAATGGAAGTGATAACTTTGTGCCAAAAATGGAATGATCACTTGGACAATGGCTCAAGCACTTGGATAATGGCTCAATAAGTTGATTAAACATTTAATTTTTGAGTGATTTGCAAGTTTTAAGGCCTGCAAGGAAATATTATGCAGCATGCTTGAAGATTGGATCATAAGGTTCATCAAAAAATGACTTAAAATTCAAGTTTGTGATGCCATCTTCATGTCTTCGAAACTTCTGGCTCAAACATGATATCTTCAAGTTCTTTGACATTTTGGAAAGCTTGAAACATTGTATAAAAACCTTCATTTTGACCACTTTGGTTAAATCAAATTGGAACTAGGTGAAAAATTGCCAAGAAGTTGAGACAAAAATCTGACCAAACTTGCTAAAATTTTCACTAAGTGTTTTGTAAAAATGTCATGACTTCATGAGCCTATATCTCCAAATCTAAGAATTATTTGGACATACACCCTCAAGGACAAAGTTGTATAATTCATCAAGATCTACAAATTTCATGTTGAAAGTTATTCTTGAATCATCTTGCATGTTGGTGAAAAATTGTCATGAAGTAGTGAAATTATCAAGGTAAAAAAACACTTAGAATTTTTCTAAGTATTAAAAATCTTTACTTTTGTTGAATTTTCTTGACTTTATTGATTCTTTATGATAAAGTTTGATATTTTTGAATGTCTTTATTGATTTTGATCTTTGAAATTCAATGTCGACCAAAAAGTCAAAGTTTAACTTTTGTGTATCAGTTTACTTTTCATCAGTTGATCCAAATTTCAACTATCAATCACTTGATCTTTGAGATGATTTTAGCCATGAAATTAGGTAAATATGTTTTGTTTGAGTCATTAAGATCATGCTTCAAGCCATTAGGTCATGTACTAGGTCAAAAGTCAAGAATCAACCATTCTCAATCAAAACCCTAATTTTGACAATTTTGCCCCTTTGATGATTTGAATGCTTTTCTTGAGGAATTGTGATCAAACCTTGATCAATTGATGAATATGACTTCAAAATGTTGATGTTGGCCAAAAATCATGAATTCTGACTGTATGTTGACCATAATTGACTTTTTACCTAATACATCTGATTTTCAGTCATCTGATCAATTGACTGAGCAATTTTGAGATACAAGACTTGAAACTTGGCATGAGCATTCTTGAAGACATATAATGAACCATGAAAGTTACTTGAGGTATTAAAATTCCAACTTTCCTTATGAAAACCAAACCCCTAATTTGTGGTCTCAGTGCTTAGGAGGTGAGCTTGTCTGATCAACTCTTTGAGAATCCTTGAGCATTTGAGATATTTTATGAGAAATGTCTTAAGAAAAGAGAGGGAAAACTTTGGGTACAATATATGCATTCACAGGGTGCAGAGAATTGTCATTGTCCATACTAGTAAGTTTTGTAACACTTCCAGAAAATGTTTTCTTGATTGTATGTGACCCTTTGCTGGAATTCATGTTCAATGTCCCAAGTGATTCAGATGGAGATCTGCCTCTAGCTATTCAGAACTTTTGAGATATTCTTTGAATCTTGACTTGACTGCCCCAAATCAGTTAGACACCATGTTATTCCCATTTATTATGGAGGTTTTGTTATTGGAAGTTTCTTTCCATTTGAAGTGATTCTATTCTTCGAGAGGATTTCCGTTCATTGAATATTCATCGTGCAAATTTCTATAATGTCGAATAATTAGTTATATGCAAACAGTGGTATTAAAAATGCAAAGCTTATGTTTGTCTTGAAGTTTTGAAAAAGAATTTTCAGTATAAAAATAGAATTTTGTAAGAATATGAATTTAACTCAGGATTTATAACAAGCCTTACAGGAGTCAGGATACCTTTTTTTTAACAGTATGCTTTTGAACTAACCCATGCATCAGCTAGGACTTTTAAGGGTTCTAACATGGCCTGGTTCATGCAGCTAGGACTTTTAAGGGTTGTAACGTGGTCTGGTTCACGGTTTAAGAAACAAAGGATAAATGCTCAAACTTTATTTGTACCCAACATGTTCTTCATGATGTTCTTCAGTCATATACTCAGTTAATTGTGCGTTTAGGTTCCAATTGAGTCTGGCATGATATTTTGGTTATGGTTCGTGTGATCGGTGGGAATGAGAACTGACTGTTTTGGAATGTTGGTCCGCGTTTGCGTTTGTTTTTGCAAAATGCCGCGGTAAGCAAGAGTCGCCACCGTCTTTTATTTTATCCAACAAGGAAAGGACAAAAGCACAGAAAAATTCCTTTTTGAGATATTTCTCGGGTTCGGGAGGTAGATTATAGAAAGGGAAGGTGTTAACACCCTTTCTATCCATGGTTATCCACGGGCTCTTAGGTACTTGCTCATTGTGTTTTCAAAAGTTTGCTTTTCTTTGTGTTCGTGGGCTTGAAAAGAGTTTTTGTTTTGAAGAGAGTGTAAGTGCGAAAAGTTTTGTTTTGTTTTAAAATGAGCAAGTACTTAAGAACCATCTACCTACTCGAAAAAGGAATTAATCTGTACAAATGTCCTTTAGACAATGCTAGCCCACTATTGATGAGTAGGTAGCATCGCCGTTGGAGTTTTGAGGGTCAATTCGATTAAGGGACGTATGGTCACTAAAGCAATGTTAGGACGCTTTAGCGGTAACCCTAATGTCTTAGATCATTTTATCCGAGGCAACCGTTTCGAGGCAACTATGATCTTTGGACAAGAGGGCGACCTTTAAAACTTCCTATACTCAATGACCACGTTCGAGGCAACCAAGTGAGGTGTACCCTAAGAGTGCGCATGTGCGAGTGTGTTATTTTTTAGTTATTTATCTTTATACATGTCATGAGTGAGCTATGTTGATTTTAAGTTAAAGATTGATCTTGTCATGCATTGCCTATTTATCAAACATCTAACAGTTAATATTGTGCGGAAATTAAACTGCGGGAAATTAAATCTAAACTATTACAAGGCGTCGGGTATTTACATCGCCAAAAACAAATCCTTTAATTTAAATTGCTGAAAATAAAAGAAAGCGATAAATAATGTCCTAATTAAACTATTATATTCCGGGAAACAGTTACATCAATATGGTAAAATAGACCGTGTGCGAAAAATTAAATCGAGCGCAAAGTTCTAGGGTTTTGACCCTTTTTGTTAAAGAAAAGATTTTTTTGTTTATTTTTGGATTAAAAAGAAGTTAGAACTAAGTTAATAATTAAATTAATAAACTAATTAATTAATTAAAATATTTTTGGATTTTTGAGTATTTAAAGAAATAAAATAAATTAATCAAAGCTAATAAAAACCTAATTATCTAAATTAATTTTAATTATTGCAAAAATATTAAAGTTATTTCCTAATTAAACTAAATTAATTGAATTAATATTTATTTACAAAAATAAAGTGCTGAATTTTAATTTTAATAAATAAAATATATTTTATTGTTTTTGATTTTATTAAGAAAAAAAGATTAATTGGTTAGTGATTAATAAAAAGAATAACAATTAATTAATTAAAGGAAAATAATAAAAATAGAGAGAGAGTTTAGGAGTATACGGGCCTGATTGGAGGGGTGAAACAATTGTTGGCGTCATGTGTAAACTGTTTTGTTTTGGCCATTTGTGTTTTGCCTTTTGGCCATTTGTGTTCTGGCCTCAACGTTCCTTAACCTTCTCAGAATGTCTGTCTCGCCATGTATTGGTGTCATGTGTAAACTGTTCTGTTTTGGCCATTTGTGTTTTGGCTTTTGGCCATTTGTGTTTTGGCCTCAACGTTCCTTAATGAACCTGCATGGGATCCTGTCTAAATCTGCAGTGTTGAATCTCATGAACACATTAAATAAATTACTATATAATATAAAATACAAATAAAGCCAATATATGAAGAAATTTAATGTTTAGGCCCAATATGGCATGTATGAATAATTATACCCTTTTGATCATGGAGATCAAATCAGCCTTACCCTTGGAGAAGTAGTGATATGAATGCTTTTATGCCTTTTGATCATGGAGATCAAGCTAGCCTTACCCTTACTGGAGAAGTAGTGAGATGTTGGTTTGTAACCGGGATGACTTGTTTTTAGTGAGATTAGTGAGATGTTGGTTTGTAACCGGGATGACTTGTTTGTAGTGAGATGTTGGTTTGTAACCGGGATGGCTTGTTTGTAGTGAGATGTTGGTTTGTAACCGGGATGGCTTGCTTGTAGTGAGAGAGGGATTTGTAATAAGGATTTCAAGGTTTTAGGGTTCTTGAAAGAATTTGATATTCTAACAGCGTTGTGGCAAGGGTTTTTTTCTCCTCTTCCTGTTTGTATGAAAAGAATGAGATTATATAATAGAAATTAGAGCAAAAAATGGGTTTTGAATGTGCAATTGGGCCTCCAATATTCACTTGAATCCGTCACGTTCTAGGCAAAATCTCAGGGGCTTAAGTGCAATTTTTGAAGTTGAAATGCGAAAACAAAATGTAGCCGACATCGAGAACTAACTGCTGTCCGAAAATCGGCTCAATCGGATAAACGGTGAATTAGTTATGAATTTTTGAAGTTTCAGCTCAGACAAACTTATTTTGGGCTCCAGTGTCGACTCTGACACGTTCTTCAATAAAAAAATGGTATTGATCGGAGCATAATTCGGTCTCGACTTTTAAAGCAAAGTTGTAAATCTATGAGTCAGTGACCTTGTATAAAAATATGAGCCCAATCCGATAAAAATTGACCGAGTTATGAATTTTCGAAGTTTCGGCCCAGGTGAAATATTATTCAGCATTCAGGATTTTCAGCGCGTCACCCGTGCTCTGAGCAAAAAACGAAGACCTTTTGGATACCGTTCGAACTCAATAACTTCTGTGAAAACTTAGCCAACTCAATTTTTGAAATTTTAGCGCCGGAACCAGCTCAATACGATGAAAATCGACCAAGTTATGATTTTCTGAACATGACGCAAATAAACTTCTGTCACAAATTTTCTGTACGAAAATACTTGATAAATCCACATTTTTGAAGACCTTTTGATCGAAATTGGCTTCCAGCCGTGAGAGATGAAAACATAGATGACGTCAAGACGGAATTTTGGCCACCGGAACAGGTTCAAAACGAGCCACGATCTTCAAGTTATGAATTTTTTAGCGCGTAAAAACTGCACTTTCAGCACACTTTTTCACCATATTTCTTCGAGAAAACTCACACATTCGGATACCTTCTTTAAAGAATTGACTCTTGAGCCGAACCTGAATTTGAGAATACGTTATAAGAGATATCCTGGTGAAAGAACACCTGAATATGACGCACCGGGTTGGACTTGTGAATCTTTCTTGAAATGTTTTGAGAAATATGGGAGGGCAAATTTTGGGGTACAACAGTTCAGATACTGGAAGTTTATTTGAGAAGGCAGTCATTTTTTGTAAAAAATTTCTGTTGTGATTTGTAGCGACCTCTTTTTGATTTTATTATCCCTACCTTTTGCCTGAACTATTTCTTCTATGATTACAGTCAGTGGGATGCCCCAGTTTTTTCCTAAGTCTCCTGCATAGGTTTTGACTTAGCGGGCTTTTCTTTTGATATATAATGACTGCCTATTTTACGGGGAACCATCAGTGTCTTTTGATTTAGAAGGATGTCTTCAATACTATTCGCTGTGTACGTAGTGAAAGCCTGCAACTGAATGCACATTTGAATTAACTGAGAAACTACCCTGCCCCAGGTTATGATTAAAGGTTTAAATTTGTGTGAAAAAGAAAACCCCTACTTCTTAAGCTCAAAGAGGTTGACTAGGGATTATTTTCCTTATAGCTCCACTATTTAGGATTTGAAACAACGCATGTACATTGTCAGCAAGGTCTGTTCAAAAGCATACTGTAGAGATTATGGTATCATTTTTGTCATCCTACCTCTAAAGGCTTATAGATTTTAATCGAGAGTTAAATATCATAAAACAAAGTAAGAAAGCAGTTTAAATATAACGAAAATGAATTAATTCAAGACAAACATATGCAATGCATTAATGGGAAAACCAAAGTTTGACATGACAGTAATTGTTTGAACAAACAAAGAAATTACAAAAAAAATTGAATGAAGAAGCTTCCATTATTGATAGTGGGGGAAATCCAGTTATTCAGATCGTTGTTGCTATCGACATCTTCCACAATATTAATCTGATCCTAATTATGATTCGGCATGGGAGCGTGTTGGCTGAATATTTTGATGATACAGTTCGAAATGAAGCAAATTGAATGTTTCGTTGGAATAAAACAAAATGTTACAGTTCAGAATGGTAGAAGCAGTTCTTCGAACGGACATGTCAAAGCTCGGAGCTTCGAGTGACAGTTGTGAAGATATATTTAAAAGAAGCCTCGAAGTGGTAACGAGACTGTGTCTGAGAAATGAGTTCGAAGCGAAGATTGCCAAAGCATTTGAAATTCAAACGCGAGCGGGATGTTGGAATTCAAATATATATGCGCTGGAGCGTCCGAAGACGCGTGAAAGCTAGAAAGGAGCAGTGCTCTGCATGTTCTGAACGTGGCAGAATCTTATAGGCAAGACCGTTATGGTCTAAGTAGTATAAATAGAAGTCTTAGTATTAGGATTTCGTGTGTCAGATCTATTGTACAAAATTTAGTAAACATTCAAAATACCACATGGCTAGGGAAACGAATGCTCGAACAATGTACGTATAATAACACCAAACATTTATAATTCAATAAAACTCTTTATCTTTTCCAGTTTATCTTCCATTTTCATGTCAATGTCATTCAAATACCTTTGCATTCAAAGTCATTTACCTATTTCTTGCATTTAAACGTTTTCTTCTATTCGAATCCTTTACATTTCAGAAACTCTTTTACATTTCATGCTTTTATATTCATGCTTTTTACATTAAAGTCTTTACATTCAAAGTCATTTACTTATTTCTGCATATAAACATTTCTTTGCAATCGAATCTTTATTCATACAATTCAGTTTCGTATTTCTTTACTTGATCATGTCATTAGATTCTTTTAACATGGTAATCGAAGTAAATTGAACGTCTATAAAACATTCTAAATACAAATCCTAACTATGAATATCAGTTTTACAAGTAGATTTATCCAAACGACCAATACCCCATAGGATCAATCTAGTCGATCCTGCAAGTTACCAGAGAGATTAAATAACAGTCATTAAGATTATTTGATAGTTTGGAGGACTAGCGGTTGTTTACCAGAAATCACTGTAAACAAATTGGCACGCCCAGTGGGACAGTCATTGGTCGTTACGAAAGTTAAAACAAAGTAAAGATTGTTAAGATATAATCATTGTAAAAATTCTTTCTGAGTGATAAGTTCGTTGTTATATGAACCTTAAAAGTGGTAGAATAACCAATAGCAACCGACCCTTACCCAGAAGGAAACGTAATAACAAGATGTCTAATCCAAACAATCAACAAGGGGAACAAAGTGCCCCACATGGAATAGGCACTGTGATACGGTGGGAGAACTGACTATGATTTTGCGTTTGTATTCGCAAATGTTTCGGTTGAGCAAGAGTCGCCACCGACTTTTTATTTTATCCTAAGGAAAGGTTAAAAAGCACAGCAAAAACCTTTGAGATGTTTTCTTGGGTTCGGGGAGTAGATTATAGAAAGGGAAGGTATTAGCACCCTTTCTATCCATGGTTATCCATGGGCTCTTAGGTACTTGCTTAGATCACTTCCCTTGGTTTTTATTTGAAATGGTGCTTTGTGTGTGGGTTTTGAAAAAATGTTTTGAAAAGAGGCCAATGTGGTGGCAACCTTTGTAATGATCCATGTTGGGATGTATACAAAGGTGTATGTCTTTTGAAAAGGTTTTCAATGTTTTTGAAAGTTGTTTAAAAACAGGCAAGTGTTTTTGTTTTGCAAGTTGACAAGTACTTAAGAGCGATCTACCCTAAAGTTCTCAAAGATTTTTGTTATGTTTTTAACCCTTTTAACAATTTTGTTCCACCATTGTATTTGGTGGACAATCTTGTGTTAGGATGTTAAAGGGACGGGCGCGGGTCGTCGTTTAGACCATAATTGCAATGGTGCCAAGTATCTTTGGGCAATTTTTCTTTAAGGGACTTGATCATTTTTAGGCAACTTTTGAAAGCGTCATCGAGGGACTATGATCATTTGATTTTGTTTTATTTTGCCCAAAGAGACCTAACATGCAATATGGCCTAATTTTTGAAAGGCAACAAGTGGATGCAACCCTAGGGGTGTTAGTGTGCAAGTGCGTTTTATTGCATACAAGAGTTTTTTTCTTTGAATTAGGTTTTTCTATTTCATTGATTTTATCTTGCCATACACGTCCTAATTACTAGTAATAAGAAGCGGAAATGTAAAATCCTACGCTATTACAACAATTAGGGGAGGGGGATACACATTTGTACATGGGGGGTTCAACGAGAAAAATAGACAAAAAAGAAAATAGCAAAAAACAAGATATAGAGAGAGAGAGAGGGAGCCCGCGCGCTGCTGGGAGGTCATCAGAAGTTCTGACTCAGATCCGCTGCCAGATGATCAACCTGTTAGTGAAACTGGATGAGTCAGAACTTCTGACTATGGCACCTGCAAAACAGAACCTTATTAGTGGGGAAATCAGAAGTTCTGATTTCCCTGCGCTGCAAGACAGAAGTTTGTTAGTGGAGAAACCAGAAGTTCTGATTCTGCTGAAAAGGCATTAACTCTCAGAGGTTCTGATATCATTGACAGCAAAACAGGCTTCAGATGTGCTAACGTCAAAGTCAGCACTTGGCTTTTCCCTGTACTAACCAGAACATCTGCAATCCTGTTGTTACTCCACAAAACAGGAAACATATTTGGAACAGATCCAGCAAATGCAAAAAATGTTTCAGAGGTCAGAACCACCAAGGTCATAGGCAAATCCTATACTGGCTCAGAACGTTCTGAGGTATGAAAATCCTTAGAACATAAACAGCAGCAACAGGATATTTACATTATATTATTTGAATATGCACAGCTGATGATGCTTAACAGCGTGATGAGGGTCAGCAGGTGCTTACCTGACTATTGGGACAGTTGGTGAGTGAAAGTTTAGCTTTTGGTTCTGGTGGTGTTCTGGAAAGATTTGAAAAGGGGAAGTAAAGGTGTATACGTATGTAGGGTCAGAAGTTTGGAAAGGGTGTCTTTTGGTTTACAGAAAAAACTGGATATTTGATGAAGTTGAAGGTGAGAAACTCAAAGTTATGAAATAAAACTGGAGATTTTGGCAGAGTTTCAGAACGCTGTGTTGCTAAGAGTTCTGTTTCTCCCTTAGCAATTTCTGTTTCTTTTTTTGAACGCCTTTTGCAGTGGTGAAGCCTCTCTATTTATAGGCAAAGTTCTTGTGGATGCCTTGAACATTTAAGGCGCCAACAGAGTTTGAATTTGTTCTTTGACAGAAATTCCTGGGAAGTTGTGATACAGATAGCTTTCAGCCTAGGTTGCAGCAGCAGGCGTAGATTGGGGAGAAGTGACCTCTGAAGTGGGCGGTGGCGTGAAGACCCATGCCAGAATCTGTGCAAAAGCGTTTTCCAAGCCACACGTGAATGTTCAGGAGTGGTTGGGAGCATTAATAGGCATTAAATGGTGACAAGACCTATCAACATCAACATTCTGGTAATGGAAACCAGCGTTGAATCAGCAGCGTAAACCATGCTCTGGCCTTGGCTTCCTGTGAGCTCTGGAGATTCTCCTGGTTTTCTGGTACATTCCTTGGATTTGCTTCTGTACCTCCTGGGCTTAGAGATTATGTATTAGTGTAACACCCATTCTTCTGACCTTTCATCTTCTGAATTCAACATGTTCTGAAGGAGCCTTCAGATTTCCCTGCTTCTCTTGCATTCCTTTAGCAAGTTCTGACTGAGCTTGTGTAACTGCTGAAGGGGCATGTTCTGCTTGAGGCTTACATACGTAACCACGTTTACAACTTCTGATTGAACTGATGTAGCTGCTGAAAGGCCAACTTCTGACCGTTTTTATCTGGAATGCATCCAGAAGTTCCGAAGCGCTGATTTTTTCTAAAACACTCATTTTAGAGAAACGTTCTAAGCACTTAGAATTTGATTTTTCTCAAGATAAAAGCGTTGTTTTTGGAGTTCGTGAGATCATCTTTCTCTTTTAAGTGGCTTGCTTGGGCAAAAGGATAACTCAGGACTTGGATTTGTTTCAGAGGGACTTTGAAAATCCAAGAAAGTTTCCTGAAGAAAGGGAGGGAAAAATTTGGGGTACAACAGTTGCCCCTGTTCAATCTTCTTGAACCTGAAGAGTTAGATTGGCAATCTTGCCTTTCGTGACTCGAAGGTAAAAGGAGATTGGACACTAGAGTGCCCGGAAATTTGCACTCGCATGTTGGAGTATCAGCGAATGTGATGGCGGGAATGGGCTTATAGATGCCATTTAGGGAGGTGGTGGATAGGGAGATGGGCTTATAGATGCCATCTAGAGATGTGACAGAACTTTGTCGGGAATGGGCTTACAGATGCCATTTGGAAGTGTTGATCGCACAAGAGATTCCTTAGCGAGAACTTTATATATCTGAGAAAGGCAGATGTTTTCCTGGCTTGTTACAGGCGTTTGATCTTCAATCTCCTTATGCAGATATGCCCTGGCTGGATACAGGTATCGAATCTACAATCGGTGGCTCACAGATGTGCCCTGGCTGGATACAGGAGTCGAATCCGGAAATAGTCGTCAATAGATATGCCCTGGCTAGATACAGGAATCGAATCTTCGAACTCTTCAGACGTGCCCTGGCTAGATACAGGAATCGAGTCTTCGAACTCTTCAGACGTGCCCTGGCTAGATACAGGAATCGAGTCTGGAAATGTGGTCAACAGATATGCCCTGGCTAGATACAGGAATTGAATCTGGAAATAGTCGTCAATAGATATGCCCTGGCTAGATACAGGAATCAAATCTTTGAACTCTTCAGACGTGCCCTGGCTAGATACAGTAATCGAGTCTTCGAACTCTTCAGACGTGCCCTGGCTAGATACAGGAATCGAGTCTGGAAATGTGGTCAACAGATATGCCCTGGCTAGATACAGGAATCGAATCTGGAAATGCTGTCAACAGATATGCCCTAGATGGATACAGGAATCGAATCTGGAAATGTTGTAGTTGATAGATGTTCCCTGGCTGGATACAGGAATCGAATCTTCGAACTCTTCAGACGTGCCCTGGCTAGATACAGGAATCGAGTTTGGAAATGTGGTCAACAGATATGCCCTGGCTAGATAGAGGAATCGAATCTGGAAATGCTGTCAACAGATATGCCCTGGCTGGATACAGGAATCGAATCTGGAAATGTTGTAGTTGATAGATGTGCCCTGGCTGGATACAGGAATCGAATCTTCGAACTCTTCAGACGTGCCCTGGCTAGATACAGGAATCGAGTCTGGAAATGATCACTCTCAGATATGCCCTGGCTAGATACAGGTATCGAATCTGGAATTTGTGACAGTTGAAGGTAGTTGTCTTTGGGATTGTCTTTTTCCCTGAAAAGGCAAAACATAAGTTGTATGCAATGTCATGATGTATGATATGCATGATGTTTTAACATGAGACAGCGTTGTATGTACTTTATCATGTATGTAAGCAGGATGTATGAAAACGTGAAATGTTTATGAATGTATTTTCGTCTTAGGAAAATAAATCCTTGACGATTGGCCGGGGAATTGTTTTGTGGAAAAGATATTCTGCTGAAGTTTTTGATGAGAGGCCTGCTGAGGACGACTTCAATGATGAATTCCGCTGATGATAAACTCCGTTGGGGATACCAAAGATAAACTCCGCTGGGGATTGAAAGATAAACTCCACTGGGGATTGAAAGATAAACTCCGCTGGGGATTGAAAGAACTTTGTTGAGGGCGATCTTCCGTGGTAATTAGCTGAGGATAACCCAGTTATAAGCCCTTGTGAGGAATAACTCTGAATAAAGCTCGGGAGAGACGTCCGTATTCTGCAGGGAACAAGCTTCCAGAATCTACTGGGGATAAGTTTTAAGACCTGCTGGGGAAAGTTGTGCCTTTTTCAGGATTGACGGGGAGTCGACTCCGCTTGGGGAAAGCATTGCGGAATCTTGTCTTAATTTGCGGGGAGAGAGATGATTTGGTCACATTCTTCAGTCGAATCTACCTGGGTACCTTGGCGGAAAAAGCAAACAGACTGCATCAGACAACCTTACATTGCCCTTGTTCCTAATGTCACCTGTAATTAATCTTTTGCAAATATTTATGAATCAGCAATTTAATGTCAAATGCATATATCAAAAATGAACATTGGACGTTCTTCGCAAGACAAAACAGAAAAAGGAAAAACAATGGCGATTTGTATGACAAGTGACTTTGTATTGATTTGGACTTTGCCTGTGAATAGGCGTTTCTGTACAAGAGACTGACATCCTAGTAAGAGGACGCCGCCGAATAACACAGAATTTATAATTTGAAAACAAAACAGCTATGTGAACAATGCCACTGGGTTCCAACTCTGCTATCGCCTTTATGTCTCCAAGCGTCTCATCGCTTTGCTGCCTAGTTGAAAATGAAGCTGATTGGTCGATGCCGAAGTCTGAGCCAGATAGTTGATGCCGAATTCCGGATGCGAAGTGATCCAATGAGACATAGTGTTATGCTTTATCCCTAACTTTTGCCTGGACCGCCCTTTCGGGTTTTCAGTCCACCGGGATACCCATTTTTGCCCAAGCCGCCTTTTCGGGTTTTCGACTTGCCGGGTGTACAGATTTTTTTCATTTCATCCCTTATTTTTGCCCGAACCCTTTTGGTTCGCCGGGAAGCCCTTATTTTTGCCTAGGTATGTCAACCTAGCGGGTCTTTTATTCATGCGTAGTATCTTTTCACTATGTCTGCATTGGCGGGGTGAGGAAGGTCGTCACCATCCATGATGGTTAGGATCATGGCTCCTCCTGAGAACACATGTTTAACCACAAATGGCCCTTCGTAAGTAGGGGTCCATTTGCCCCGGGGATCACTTTGAGGAAGGATGATGCGCTTGATTACCAAGTCCCCAACCTGATACTCTTGTGGTCTGACCTTCTTGTTAAATGCCCTGATCATTCGTTTTTGATACGTCTGACCATGACAAATAGCGGTGAGCCTCTTTTCGTCAATTAGGTTTAATTGATCAAGTCGAGTCTGGATCCAATCATCTTCATTTAAGTCTGCATCTTTCATTATCCGGAGAGAGGGTATCTGGACTTCAATGGGCAAGACTGCCTCCATGCCATAGACCAAGGAGAAAGGAGTTGCCCCGGTTGACGTCCTCGCTGAGGTACGGTACCCATGAAGAGAAAATGGTAACATTTCGTGCCAATCTTTATAGGTCACTGTCATCTTCTGCACAATTTTCTTAATATTCTTATTAGCTGCCTCTACAGCCCCATTCATCTTCGGCCAGTAGGGAGAAGAATTGTGGTGCTGTATCTTGAATTGTTCGCAGAGTTCAGCGATCATTTTGTTATTGAGATTGGTACCATTTTCCGTAATGATTCTTTCCGGGACACCGTACCGACAGATCAGATTATGCCGGATAAAACGTGCCACGACGCTCTTGGTTACCGTCGCGTAGGAAGCTGCCTCAACCCACTTCGTGAAGTAATCGATCGCTACCAAGATGAAGCGATGCCCGTTGGATGCCGTCGGTCGGATCTCACCGATCATATCAATTCCCCACATTGCAAAAGGCCAAGGTGCCGTTAGGACGTTCAGAGGGACTGGGGGAATATGCACCTTGTCAGCATAGATCTGGCATTTGTGACAAGTTCGAGAGTGTTGGTAACAATCGGCTTCCATTGTGGACCAGAAATATCCTGCCCGTAGGATTTTCTTTGCCATGGTATGTCCACTGGAATGTGTTCCGAATGTACCTTCATGCAGTTCTATCATGATTTTCTCTGCCTCAGCCTTATCCACACAACGTAGTAGAGTTGAATCATGATTCCGTTTGTAGAGGATGCCGTTGCTGAGGAAGAATTTTGCCGCAAACCTCCTCATGAACTTCTTGTCATTGATAGATGCATCTTCAGGGTATTCCTGAGCTTCCAAGTACCTCTTCACCTCATGATACCAGGGTTTTTCAGTTGCCTTTTCGGCCTCAAGGTCGCAGCAGTATGCCGGTTCGTCCAACTTCCAAATAATGATCTGGGGAGCCTCATTGTCCCATTTAACCTTGAACATTGAAGACATCGTAGCCAGTGCATACGCTAGCTGATTCTCCTCTCTTGGGAAGTGCTCAAAAGTTATTTCTTCGAAGTGGGGAAGCAAGGTCAACACATACTCCTTGTAAGGAATAAGATTTGGGTGTTTCGTATCCCACTCGCCTTTGATCTGATTGATCACGAGAGCGGAATCTCCGAAGACACTCAGAAATTTGATCCTTAAGTCGATTGCAGCTTGTAGACCCATGATACATGCCTCATATTCTGCCATGTTGTTGGTGCAGTTGAAACACAATCGGGCGGTGAGTGGAGTATGAGTTCCTTTGGGAGATATGATTACAGCGCCGACGCCGTTACCCAAAGCATTGGAGGATCCGTCAAAATGCATAGACCATCGGGATCCTTCCTCAGGTCCTTCATCCGGTCCAGGTACTTCACAGTCAGTTACCACCATGATGTCTTCGTCCAGAAAATCAAAGTTCAATGATTGGTAATCGTCCACAGGTTGGTGTGCCAAATGATCTGCCAGTACACTTCCTTTAATTGCTTTCTGAGTTGTATACTGGATATCATATTCTGTTAAGATCATTTGCCATCTTGCTATTCTCCCAGACAGAGCAGGCTTTTCAAATATATACTTGATGGGATCCATCTTTGAAATCAATAAAGTAGTCTGAGTCAGCATATACTGTCTCAGCCGGCGAACATCCCATACTAGAGCGCAGCAAGTTTTCTCAAGCAGTGAGTAACGAGACTCACAGTCGGTAAACTTTTTGCTCAAGTAATAAATAGCATGCTCTTTTCGGTCGGACTCGTCATGCTGTCCCAGCACACACCCCATTGAATTGTCAAGTACTGTCAAATATAGTATCAGAGGTCTTCCTTCCACTGGAGGCATAAGAATGGGTGGCTCTTGGAGATATTCCTTTATCCTTTCAAAGGAACCTGACATTTATCGTTCCAGCGTACTACTTGATCTTTCTTCAGTAATTTGAAGATTGGCTCACAAGTAGCGATCAGATGTGAGATGAATCGGGCAATGTAATTCAGTCGTCCCAGGAAGCCTCTGACTTCTTTCTCTGTCCTTGGAGTCGGCATCTCTTGTATGGATTTTACCTTGGCAGGGTCCACCTGAATACCTTTGTCACTTACGATGAAACCTAGCAATTTTCCGGACCTCACCCCAAAGGTGCATTTGTTGGGATTCAACCTCAATTTATATAACTTCAGTCGGTCAAATAACTTCCTCAGATGATCAAGGTGCTCCTCCTCAGTTTGAGACCTTGCAATCATGTCATCAACGTATACCTCAATCTCATGATGGATCATATCATGAAATAAAGCAACCATGGCACGTTGATAGGTTGCCCCAGCATTTTTCAATCCGAACGACATGACCTTGTAACAGAAGGTGCCCCACTGAGTAACAAAGGTAGTCTTTTCCATATCTTCCGGGGCCATCTTGATCTGATTATACCCTGAAAAACCATCCATGAAGGAGAACACCTTGTGTTGAGCAGTATTGTCGACAAGAACGTCGATGTGAGGTAGAGGAAAATCATCCTTGGGGCTGGCCCTGTTCAAATCCCTGTAGTCGACACACATCCTGACTTTACCGTCCTTCTTCGGTACTGGCACCACATTAGCCACCCACTGAGGGTAAGAAGTTACTGCTAGAAACCCAGCATCGAACTGCTTCATGACCTCAGCCTTGATCTTCTCGGACATCTCTGGGCGCATACGGCGAACCTTTTGCTTTACCGGAGGGCAGTCTTCCTTGGTTGGCAGGTGATGAACTACAATGTCGGCATCCAAACCAGGCATATCTTCATAGGACCAAGAAAATATCTCCATGTAATCCTGTAGCATCTGGATCAAACGTTGCTTCACGCTGAGCTCTAGATTGGCACCAATCTTGACCTCTTTCCTATCTGTCTCAGTACCCAGGTTAACTGTTTCCACCGGCTCTTCATGTGGTTGAATAGCCCTCTCTTCCTGGAGTAGCAGTCTCGCGAGTTCACCAGGCACTTCGCAATCATCTTCACCTTCGTCCTCGGCCAAGTTGATCGGATTCTCGAAGTCATAACTGGCGATAGCAGAGCTGTTACCAGTGAGATCCAGGGTGGGTTGAAACCTGTATAAGTGAGTGTGTGTAAATATAGCTGTTTTGCAATATATAACACAGAAAGAAAAAGAGAACCAGATTTGAAATGCAACAAACGTCCAATGTTTTGATTGATGATATATGGAAATGTCCTACAAAAAGCCCTCACAAATGGAGCTACGATGCCCCGGGTAGGACACCGAGCCAATAAAAGTTTTAACACATTGTTTGTTACAAATTGAAAATCAAAAGAGTTAATTACTGCGTGATAAATGTGATAGGTGTAAAATCCTTTGCCGTCCAGTTGCTTGGTCCGTCGCTGGTAGTCGGGTAGATCCAACTGTCAAACTCTGCTTCCTCTGCATCCTCCTCAATAGCATTCACCCTTGGACTGGTGATAAACACTGGAGTCTTTCTGATCTTTCCCTTGCGCATAACCCTCTGAGCCTCTGTAGTAAAGCCCAGCCCAAACTTGTCGTTCTTTTGAGTGAAGTCAGGAAGCTGACCCCAGTTCGCACAATTGCCTTTCTCGATTACAGCCCGGGTATCCTTCAAGGATGCCATCTTCAACGGAGAGTCTTCTTCCACCACTGCTTCAGCTGATGCCAAAATTGGAGGTACCTCCTCAAAATGTTGAAAGGGGGTTTCAATAAACTCCCCGTCCATCTCGATATACCGGAATGAATTCAAGTGACTAACCATGTATTTCTCCTCACCCTGCACGGTAACAATCTTCCCTTTGACAGGGTATTTGAGTTTTTGGTGTAGAGTGGAGGTTACTTCCCCAGCCTTGTGAATCCAGGGTCGACCCAATAAGCAGGAGTAAGATGGACGAATATCCATTACATAGAACGTTGAGTCGAAGACTTGGGAACCCACACGAATAGGAACGTTTACTTCACCGTGCACCATCCTCTTAGAACCGTCGAAGGCTCTAACAATGATGTTACTAGGTTTCAATTCCAAACCTTCACAATCCAAGCGATCCAATGCCTTCTTACGCAAAACATTCAGGGAAGAGCCGGTGTCTACTAACACGTGTGCGAGAGTAGTGCCCCTGCATTCTAGGGAAACATGCAGGGCATCATTGTGACTTTTCCCTTTGGCGGTAAGGTCAGCATCTGAGAACCCCAAGCCATTGTCAGCCGTCAAATTGGCCACACAGTCAGTGAATTGATCCGCGAAGGTCTCTTGCGGCACATGGGCCATTTTCAGAAATGAAATTAGGGCTTTTGCATGGGCCTCTGAGCATAGCAGCAATGATAGCATAGAGATTTTGGAGGGAGTATGCCCTAACTGTTCAACAACGTTAAAGTCACTCTTTTTGATGATTTTAAGAATTTCCTCCATTTCTTGTTGGGAGGCTTCTACAGCAGTCTTTTTTGGTGCCTCCGTCTTGGCAGGCAAATCGGTAGCAACTTCTTTGCCCCGAGTATCAGAGGACTCGGCGGCAGTAGTAGACACAGGAACTTGAATTGGAACATGCACACTTGCGGGTGTGATGGTGAGAGGTTTTCGGATAACTGGCGGTGCAATGTCAGGCGAGAAGAGCCTGCCACTGCGGGTAATCTTGGTGGGACCAGTGATGTTACTGATACTGGTATTGGTGTTGAACTCCTGCTTCACCCCAAGTACATACACATCGGCCCCATAATGCCATGGGACCGCTTTATCAGACTCGTAGGGGAGAGGTCCCGGAACAATAATAGTAATGGGTGCAACAGACACAATTTGGACTGGTTTCTTCATGGGAGCTTGGGCAGGATTGTAAATTCTGACAACAGATATTTCTTCAACGGGAACAAACGGAACATCAGTTTTCTTGAACAGAATTTCCTTGCTATCCATCAGGCTTTGGATGCCTGATTTCAGCAGTGGACAACCGGTAGGGATAACAGCACACAGGAGGCAACCCTTACCACAACCCGGAAATAAACCGGCTAGTAATAAGTTCCTCTTAACAGTCAAAAGAGGGGTAGAAACATCATTCACTGAAACAACATACAACTCCTCTTCAATGGCATTTACTCTATGCTGGGGCATAGGAGCAGTTACAACATTCGGTCTTTCAGGCGCTTCAAACTGAATTTCCTTCGCGTCAATAAGATCTTGCACTTTGTTTCTCAAGGCCCAGCAATCGTCAGTAGTATGCCCGGGGCTATCAGAATGATAAGCACAACGGGCATTTGGGTTATACTTAGGAGATGCAGTATTCACGACCTTAGGAGCTTCTTTGATGGTCACCAAATTGGTTGATAACAGTTGGGGTAAAATTTGTGACAAGGTCATACTCAACCAAGTATACTGCCTCTTGGGCCTTTCACCTCTTTGTTGATTGTACTGCTGAGGAGCAGCAACAGGTTTTGAAATGACCAGAGCATTGACGGCTTGACGACTTTCTGGCTTGACTTGTCTTCTAGGACCATAGACGGCACTTGCTTCCTTATTAAAAGGCCTCCTCTTAGTACTTGCAGCAACACCCTTCTGAATCTTTCCTGAATTGATGCCAGCTTCTATTCTTTCGCCCGTTAAGATCAAATCGGTAAACCCCGCGGAAGAGTTACCAATCAGATGATTGAAAAATGGCCCTGATAGGGTCCCTAGAAACATATCAACAAGTTCACGATCGGTTAAAGGAGGCTGCACCCTGCCAGCCAAATCCCTCCATTTTTGTGCGTACTCTTTGAATCCTTCGCCTGTTCCTAACGACATACCCGGAAGTTGGGTACGAGTAGGGCCAAGGTCAGAATTGTATTGGTATTTTTTGTAGAAAGCGGTGGCCAAATCTTCCCAATTTCGAACGCTGGTTCCTTCTAGCTGATAAAACCACTCCAACTGAGCTCCAGAAAGACTGTCTTGAAAGAAATGAATCCAAAGATTTTTATTTGCCGTATAGGGTTGAATTTTTCTCACGTAGGACCTGAGATGCATTTTGGGATAGGACAGCCCATCATACCTTACAAACATTGGCACTTTGAATTTTGGGGGAATCACAATCCCGGCAACCAAACCCAAGTCTTCAAAATCCAAACCCGGTACCCTTTATAGCTCCATGGCGGCCAACCTGTCTTCTAGCCCTTTGTATTTATCATCAGGTGGAGGGTATTGCTGATCGGTATAATCTTCATCCTCTTCGACCTCCTCTTCTTCCGCATCAGACTCGGAAGGTACCGCAGCTCCACCTCCTTTGCTGGTTCCTTCATCAGAGATAGGAGGAAATTCAAGCACTCTCCGAGCTTCTCCGTCAAATCTTCTCCCCAAGGTAGCCGTCCCGAGTCTCTTTTTCTTCTTTTTCACTGGGTCTTTGTTCCCCAATTGAGTCTTGATATCCTCCTGACCCTTAGCCAAGGTCATCAGGAGTTGCTGGAACTGTGCATTCTGAGCTTGTAGGTCTTTGACTGTTTGCTCGAGATCCATCCTGCTGAAATAAACAACATACAGATAAGGAAATCTGGAATGAGACCTGCTTATGCACATGATGAATGGTATGCTTATGTATGCAATGCATTCAAGGATTTAGGACATTCAAAATTGTTTCAGACAAAGAAGAACGCACGTCATATTAATAAGAAGATTTTGACGGCGTTGACATCTACCAATTGGTCGGGATTTGGGAACAAGACCAACCCATAGATAAGGAGTGCCACAATTTCTTCAAAGGCTTGTAGGTCCAATGAATTCCAACATTCTTGTGCCTTCTCAAACAAGAATTTTGCTAAGAATCCTTTGACGCTGCTTCTGGTTTCCCAATGCCCCTTGATGTCGGATGGTTGTAGATGTAATGCTCAAGCAACATCTTCTGGCTTTGGTTCCTTTTCCGTACCGTTGAAGGGTAGTTGATTAAGGATAGGAATTCTCAGGAGTTGAGAAAACTCCTCCAAAGTGGGCACCAATTGGTAATCGGGGAAAGTGAAACAGTGGTGAAGAGGGTCAAAGAACTGGAATAGCACTTTCATCATGTCTTCTTCAATGTTGGTGCTGACTAGGCTGAGCAGTCTACCATGTCTTTCACTGAAGGATGAGCTTTCCGGAATTCTTGAGGTGAGCTCCTTGAGTTGAGGAGAGATTCTCACAAGGTTGACTTGAATGGTGTTTCTGCGAGGAACTTCCATGACCTACAAAACAGGAACAAAGATGAAGATCCAAAACCCTTGAAATGGTTAGTGAATGCATATGATGTTTTATGATGTCCATGATGTATGCACAAAACATATGTACAAGCAAATCACCAAACCCTAGTTTCAGGCTTGCATGAGGTTTCATAGGTAAGTACCCTCTTGAGTGTAGTTGGCTTAAAAACATGTTATATAAATAGTAACCGGGTTCTAAGGAGCTCAATATCATTGGATTGTTTTCAATGTTCATTGTTTTGGTTTAGCCACTTAACTAGCGACCAAAATATTCCAAGAAAACAACCCTCAATGAGTGTAGTATCGAGTATCTACCAACTTCGGACTGCACCAAAGCCGGTCATCTCACTACCCCTAATAAAGGCCAAGATGGTCAAGTAAGGTTCTAGGTCATTAGTGCTTAGTGACATCACTCAGCGGCCCCGTACTCTCCTTGATTGAACTCAAGGGTTACCGGTACTCACAAATATGTCACACCAATATAGCTATTACTTCGACCGTGTCGGTATACCCCGCACAGTTTCCACAACGTATTGCTATCTATGAATGTTTCCCAAAATCCGGGTGTAGGATTGCAAACCCAAACAATAGAGCCAAGATATAAAGCAAACAATTCAAACAATTAGTCATGCAAGAGGGTGATCTAATCCCTAAGGTTACTCCACTTTTAAAATAGTCCCCAGCAGAGTCGCCAGTTCTGTGATACGGTGGGAGAACTGACTATGATTTTGCGTTTGTATTCACAAATGTTTCGGTTGAGCAAGAGTCGCCACTGACTTTTTATTTTATCCTAAGGAAAGGTTAAAAAGCACAGCAAAAACCTTTGAGATGTTTTCTTGGGTTCGGGGAGTAGATTATAGAAAGGGAAGGTATTAGCACCCTTTCTATCCATGGTTATCCATGGGCTCTTAGGTACTTGCTTAGATCACTTGCCTTGGTTTTTATTTGAAATGGTGCTTTGTGTGTGGGTTTTGAAAAAATGTTTTAAAAAGAGGCCAATGTGGTGGCAACCTTTGTAATGATCCATGTTGGGATGTATACAAAGGTGTATGTCTTTTGAAAAGGTTTTCAATGTTTTTGAAAGTTGTTTAAAAATAGGCAAGTGTTTTTGTTTTGCAAGTTGACAAGTACTTAAGAGCGATCTACCCTAAAGTTCTCAAAGATTTTTGTTATGTTTTTAACCCTTTTAACAATTTTGTTCCACCATTGTATTTGGTGGACAATCTTGTGTTAGGATGTTAAAGGGACGGGCGCGGGTTGTCGTTTAGACCATAATTGCAATGGTGCCAAGTATCTTTGGGCAATTTTTCTTTAAGGGACTTGATCATTTTTAGGCAACTTTTGAAAGCGTCATCGAGGGACTATGATCATTTGATTTTGTTTTATTTTGCCCAAAGAGACCTAACATGCAATATGGCCTAATTTTTTAAAGGCAACAAGTGGATGCAACCCTAGGGGTGTTAGTGTGCAAGTGTATTTTATTGCATACAAGAGTTTTTTTCTTTGAATTAGGTTTTTCTATTTCATTGATTTTATCTTGCCATACACGTCCTAATTACTAGTAATAAGAAGCGGAAATGTAAAATCCTACGCTATTACAACAATTAGGGGAGGGGGATACACATTTGTACATGGGGGGTTCAACGAGAAAAATAGACAAAAAAGAAAATAGCAAAAAACAAGATATAGAGAGAGAGAGAGAAAGGGAGCCCGCGCGCTGCTGGGAAGTCATCAGAAGTTCTGACTCAGATCTGCTGCCAGATGATCAACCTGTTAGTGAAACTGGATGAGTCAGAACTTCTGACTATGGCACCTGCAAAACAAAACCTTGTTAGTGGGGAAATCAGAAGTTCTGATTTCCCTGCGCTGCAAGACAGAAGTTTGTTAGTGGAGAAACCAGAAGTTCTGATTCTGCTGAAAAGGCATTAACTCTCAGAGGTTCTGATATCATTGACAGCAAAACAGGCTTCAGACGTGCTAACGTCAAAGTCAGCACTTGGCTTTTCCCTGTACTAACCAGAACATCTGCAATCCTGTTGTTACTCCACAAAACAAGAAACATATTTGGAACAGATCCAGCAAATGCAAAAAATGTTTCAGAGGTCAGAACCACCAAGGTCATAGGCAAATCCTATACTGGCTCAGAACGTTCTGAGGTATGAAAATCCTCAGAACATAAACAGCAGCAACATGATATTTACATTATATTATTTGAATATGCACAGCTGATGATGCTTAACAGCGTGATGAGGGTCAGCAGGTGCTTACCTGACTGTTGGGACAGTTGGTGAGTGAAAGTTTAGCTTTTGGTTCTGGTGGTGTTCTGGACAGATTTGAAAAGGGGAAGTAAAGGTGTATACGTATGTAGGGTCAGAAGTTTGGAAAGGGTATCTTTTGGTTTACAGAAAAAACTGGATATTTGATGAAGTTGAAGGTGAGAAACTCAAAGTTATGAAACAAAACTAGAGATTTTGGCAGAGTTTCAGAATGCTGTGTTGCTAAGAGTTCTGTTTCTACCTTAGCAATTTCTGTTTCTTTTTTTGAATGCCTTTTGCAGTGGTGAAGCCTCTCTATTTATAGGCAAAGTTCTTGTGGAAGCCTTGAACATTTAAGGCGCCAACAGAGTTTGAATTTGTTCTTTGACAGAAATTCCTGGGAAGTTGTGATACAGATAGCTTTCAGCCTAGGTTGCAGCAGTAGGCGTAGATTGGGGAGAAGTTACCTCTGAAGTGGGCGGTGGCGTGAAGACCCATGCCAGAATCTGTGCAAAAGCGTTTTCCAAGCCACACGTGAATGTTCAGGAGTGGTTGGGAGCATTAATGGGCATTAAATGGTGACAAGACCTATCAACATCAACATTCTGGTAATGGAAACCAGCGTTGAATCAGCAGCATAAACCATGCTCTGGCCTTGGCTTCCTGTGAGCTCTGGAGATTCTCCTGGTTTTCTGGTACATTCCTTGGATTTGCTTCTGGACCTCCTGGGCTTAGAGATTCTGTATTAGTGTAACATCCATTCTTCTGACCTTTCATCTTCTGAATTCAACATGTTCTGAAGGAGCCTTCAGATTTCCCTGCTTCTCTTGCATTCCTTTAGCAAGTTCTGACTGAGCTTGTGTAACTGCTGAAGGGGCATGTTCTGCTTGAGGCTTACATACTGAACCATGTTTACAACTTCTGATTGAACTGTTGTAGCTGCTGAAAGGCCAACTTCTGACCGTTTTTATCTAGAATGGGTCCAGAAGTTCTGAAGCGCTGATTTTTTCTAAAACACTCATTTTAGAGAAACGTTCTAAGCACTTAGAATTTGATTTTTCTCAAGATAAAAGCGTTGTTTTTGGAGTTCGTGAGATCATCTTGCTCTTTTAAGTGGCTTTCTTGGGCAAAAGGATAACTCAGGACTTGGATTTGTTTCAGAGGGACTTTGAAAATCCAAGAAAGTTTCCTGAAGAAAGGGAGGGCAAATTTTGGGGTACAACAGGCACTAATATGTCTGCTTCGACGGGAACGTCTAATGCGATCCCTTCGAGCGCACAGTCTGTCGCATCCTCTACCAGTAGTGTAGCCACGAATGGAACGAGTGGCATGTCGACTAACAGCTCGATCCTAGGAAATACAGGAACCACTGGTTATCCTGGGGGATTCGTCCCACCATCAGGGACATAAACCCATTTCGCCACCCCACTAACTAGACCACCCGGTTTCGATGGTAACATACACAGAAATTCCTCTTATGGGATGCCAACATCTTTTATGGCGGGTCTGCACACTTCGACATCGAATACGTCACCACAAGTAGGGTCTGGATCTGGGGCTAATCAATTTATGACAAATAACCAAGGGTCAGTAGGTTATATTGCATTGCCTATCTTAACCACAGAAAATCAGATGGCTTTTAGGCAATTAATGGATAATAGTAACCATAATATGATACGAGTGTTAGCACAAGCTATGCAAGAGATCTTTGCCCCAATAGTACAAAATGTAACTGTGACAAACAGAGAAAACGCGGATAACATGAGTCGAATAGCAGATTTTTTTGCTCCGCCAGAAAGGCGTAGGCAGAATCAGGTGGGGGTTCGAGCAAACATACCTATCATAGAACAAATTGCTGATGACCCACCCTATAGACCATCCAGAGAGGGGGTTAACTTGGGGGCAAGGGCACAAATGTTAGAAGCCCCAATGATTCAAGGCCCACAAAGGGAAATTATAGAACCAGAGGCAAGGATCAAAAGGTTAGAAGTCCCAGAGTTTCGAGAAGAACAACCTAGAGGAGTTGTCATGGTGGGTCGAAATCAAGATGCTGATGCAGTCATTCACAGAATTCGAAACGATAACATCTTGGAAGAAAATAATTTAACCACCATGATAGAGAGGATCATGGCCCAAAATGGCCTCAATACAGGAATTAGAAGGCCAAATTATGCCTCTCCTATATTAGATTACATAATTCATACTGATTTACCAAGGGGATATAAGGTCCCTAAGTTTACAAAGTTTGCTGGAGATACCAATGAATCAACAGTCGAACACATAGCCAGTTATCTGACCGAGGCAGGAGACATAGCAAATAATGAGAACCTTAGGATTAAATATTTCCCAAGTTCCCTCACTAAGAACGCTTTTACATGGTTCACCACATTGCCTCCTGGATCCATAGATACTTGGACCCTCTTAGAGAGATTATTCCATGAACAGTTCTACATGGGACAATCTAAAATAAGTCTGAAGGAACTAGCCAGTGTTAAGAGGAAATTTACTGAACCCATAGATGATTATCTGAATAGGTTCAGACTCTTGAAATCTAGATGCTTCACAGTAGTTCCTGAACATGAGTTAGTCGAAATGGCTGCTGGCGGCCTAGATTACTCTATTCGAAAGAAATTAGACACACAATACTTGAGGGACATGGCTCAATTAGCCGATAGGGTTCGACAGGTCGAAAGGCTAAAGGCCGAAAAGGCCAGAGTTTTTAAAAATAACAAGAAAGAAAGAGTCTCCTATGTTGGAGCTGAGGAAGCAGAAGATTACCCTGAATTCGAAGAGGTCGAAATTGATCTCGCTGAATTGAAACAGGCTCCACCTTACTCTTGTAAATTATTAGTTCCCACAAAGGGGAAAGAGATTGTTGAAAATGAGAAACGTGACAAATTCCCAAAGAAGGTGTATACTTTCGATGTAACAAAGTGCGACGAGATTTTTGATTTGCTTGTCAAAGATGGCCAACTCATTGTGCCATCGAATGTCAAAATACCTCCTTTAGATCAAAGAAAGAAGAGAGGATTTTGTAAATACCATAGTTTCCTAGGCCACAAAACCTCACAGTGTTTTCTTTTCAGGGATCTGATTCAAAATGCAATTAAGGATGGCAGATTGAAATTCGCTGACAAACCAAAAATGAAAGTAGATGAAGACCCTTTGGATGTTGCAGACACCAATTACTCAGAGCCTGCATGCATTGGAGAAATCAATATGGTGGAAGCAGATCAAGATGACACTCCATTAGGAGAAAAAAGCACTGAGAATGAAAATTGGGTGTTAGTCAAAGTCAACAAGGGGGTCACTGAGGACCTCCACAAGCAACTAGAGGCTTCGATCGAAGCAGTACCTTTGGCTGTTTCGAAAGAGATCCAGGCTACTGAAGGCCAGGAAAACCAAAAGCAATAATTGACACAGGTTACCAAAGGCCTGAGGCTAAAACTAGAGAAAGTCCAGATCACAAAGCCAGCCTCCCCTCAGAAAGAAATATGGGATACTTTGGGAGAGCCCAGTGGAAAGTTTGACTACTTGGTGAAGTATTATGCCCCAGAAAGTTCAAAAATCCAAATCGAAGATGTCAAACCCACAGGATGGGGAGATGATGACATAAAGGGGGAGGATGTAAATGTCAACATGGTGGATATGGAGAGACCTCGTTCTGAAATGGAGGAGATGGAGAGATACTTAGAAAAAGAAAATTACAAAATGGAGGATAATTATGCTAGGGATGCCAGTCTTAAAGACTACCTCATGTTGTGCCACAAAGGAGATGCCGAAATGATACTATGCCCTAGATGCAGCATCATCTGCAACCAGAGAATTGCTGCAAACTTCAAGAGGAAACAAAGGGAACGAACTGGCATCAACTGGCGCCAGGATAACCAGTTATTCAGGTGTTACCCTAAAGCTGGAGAAAGTTTGTTGGAGTTTTTGGTTCGCCGTTACAAAGGGGCAACCAAATGCCTAGTATGCCCAAGGTGTTCTGCAGTGTACGATCAAAACATGGCCGGAGCCTTCGAAACAATCCCTTTCGCCCCATGCTGGAACCACAAAGAGACTGGTCAGATGAGCCAACATTTCGAGAGCAAATACACTCAACGAATGCCTGATAGTCCTCATCCCAAAGGAGCACGAAGGGTAACGTTCAAAATTCCTGCTGAAATACCAACAGACAAATGGCTGCAAGTCAGAACTGACAAGGCAAAGACAAATGGAGAAACAATGAACGAAACGCACGCCACACCATGACATATAGAAGGCAGTTCAACATGGCGAAGAGGGAAGAAGTGAGGTTAGAAAACTACAAAGGAAGAAACCCTATGTCAAGATCACAATGGCAAAGGCAACAGAGAATTCGAAAGGCTGAAAGGGAAGCTATGGCAAATAAAGGAGCAACTTCGATCAAAAACCAAGGAGAATCAAGCACCAACAAACCTACACCAAATAATCAACCTGAGGACAAACCCCCCAGTTAGTAGGAGACTCTTCTCTGAAACACAACCAAATGAATCGAAGGAGTACACACCATGTCCAGAAGAAGACGAGGATATGCTAACGGACAACTTCGAATCAGAGGGGGAGTCTTCACTCAATATCAATTGCAACGTAGTATCTGTACTACCTTGTGAGTTTGGACAGGAAACTGAAATCGAAGAGTATAAGGAGGATGATATAATAGATTTGATGAAGCATAGGCCAGTGTGCTACTACGTAATGGATAACGGAGCTGTCGAGGAGCAGAATGCTTTCTTCGAGCGCCCAGAGCCAGCTATGAAAAATCATCTGAAGCCATTATTTATTCGAGCAAAGGTTGGTACCCATGGCGTAAATAAGGTCTTAGTGGATGGGGGCGCTGCAGTTAACTTAATACCCCATTTCATGCTGAAAAAGTTAGAAATACGCGAGGGTGACATCAAACCACACAACATGGTCCTATCCAACTATGAAGGGAAAGTAGGTCAAACATTGGGGGTATTTCAACTGGACTTGACGGTAGGATCGAGCTGCAGGCCCACCATGTTCATGGTAATCGAAGCCAACTACAACTACAACTTGTTGTTGGGAAGAGAGTGGATCCATGGCGTAGGAGCAGTTCCTTCGTCAATGCATCAGAGGTTGGTTTTATGGAGAAAAGATGGGATTGTGGAGAACATCGAAGCGGACCAGAGTTACTTCATGACAGCAGTCAACTTAGTTGACAAGAGAAATTATGACAAACATTTGGCCAAGATTGCTCCTTGTGCCCCTAACGACGAAATCAACGAAGCCAGGAATGCACACTATTATATGACCCTTCGCCATGATGGCATGTATTGGGATAGAAGAATAGTCATTGAAGATGAAGGAGTCGAAGGTACTACGCAAAGACGGCCAGCAGGCTGGGAGTTCGACAACCTTGCTCATGATTGAGTCCTCCTTCTTCGAAAGGATTTCGGCCTATATGGCTGAGAACGAATGGAAAGCGGCCTTAGAGGCTGAAACAGATAAATTGGCTGTAGAAGTGAACGAAATAAATGGGGATGGTTCGAAAGTCTCACCCTTTGAAGAACACGAAATAGATCAAAGGCTAGATGCCATCTATGATAAAGAACCCTTAGGCTTCGAGAAGGACCCCATAGACTCAGGTGCCAAAATGTTGGCGCAGGATCCTCTAGAAGAAGTGAATCTGGGGGATGATAACACGAAAAGAATAACCTACATAAGCGAAAAACTTAATCCAGGCCTCAAGCAGGAAGTGATCGAAGTCCTCAAAAGAAACAAAGATTTCTTCGCGTGGGACTATGATGAAATGCCTGGTTTAAAAAGGGAGTTGGTGGAACACAAACTTCCAATCAAGGATGGCAAGAAGCCCATCAAGCAAACTCCTAGAAGATTCGCACCAGCGGTTCTCACAAAGATCAAAGCTGAGATCGAAAGGTTGCTGCGCTGCAGATTCATCAGAACCACAAGGTATGTCGAATGGTTAGCAAATATAGTGCCTGTTATTAAGAAAAATGGCTCTCTGAGAATTTGCATAGATTTTAGGGATTTAAATACTGCAACCCCTAAAGATGAGTATTCCGTGCCTGTGGCAGAAATGTTAGTAGACTCTGCTGCAGGATTCGAATATTTAAGTATGTTAGATGGATACTCTGGGTACAATCAGATTTTTATTGCTGAAGAAGATGTTGCCAAGACAGCATTTCGTTGCCCAGGAGCCTTAGGCACCTTCGAATGGGTAGTGATGCCTTTTGGTTTAAAAAATGCTGGGGCAACTTATCAAAGGGCAATGAATTCGATTTTCCATGATTTCATTGAAACCTTTATGCAGGTGTATATTGATGATATAGTCGTCAAATCTATATCTGCAGAAATCCATTTGCATCATTTGAGCCAATCATTCGAACGAATGAGAAAACATGGCTTAAAAATGAACCCCCTTAAGTGTACATTTTTTGTGCAGGCTGGAGATTTCCTTGGCTTTGTGGTTCATAAAAAAGGAATCGAGATCAACCAAAATAAGACCAAAGCCATAATGGAGACGAAAGCACCTACATCAAAAAGGGAGCTGCAATCTTTGCTAGGGAAGATTAACTTTCTCAGAAGGTTCATTTCGAATCTAAGTGGAAGAACCCAAGCTTTCTCTCTGTTGCTTCGTTTGAAGCAAGGCCAAGCCTTCGAGTGGAACGAAGCCCATCAGGAGGCATTTGACAAGATAAAAGGATATCTCTCTCAGCCTCCCATCTTGTCTCCACCTTCATGGGGAAAGCCCATGAGATTGTACATATCCGCCTCTGAAGTTAGTATAGGTAGTATGTTAGCACAAGAAGATAGCAATAGCATCGAAAGAGCCATATACTTTTTAAGTAGGGTATTGAATGATGCAGAGACTAGATACAACAATATAGAAAAGCTATGTCTCTGTTTGTACTTTTCTTGTATGAAACTTAAGTATTATATAAAGCTTGTTGAAGTTTATGTTTCATCTCATTTTGATGTTATCAAACACATGCTTTCAAAACAAATAATGCATAGCAGAGTTGGTAAATGGGCTTTAGCCTTAACAAAATATTCTTTGACTTTCATGCCTTTAAGAGCTGTGAAAGGTCAAGTAATTTCTGATTTCATTGTGGACCATTCACTGGTCGAAAAGACTGCCATGGGTTACGTTGAAATGCAACCTTGGAAATTATACTTTGATGGTTCGACCCATAGGAATGGTAGTGGTGTTGGAGTTCTTATAATTTCTCCTAAAGGAATTCCAACAAAATTCAAGTATAAGTTGGATGGTCCTCATTGCTCGAACAACAAAGCTGAGTACGAAGTGCTTTTTGTTGGACTTGAAGCTTTGTTGGAATTGGGGGCAACTAGAGTCGAAATTAAAGGAGACTCAGAGTTAGTGGTCAAGCAAATAACAAAGGAGTACAAATGCATAAAGGAAAATCTGATGACATACTTCGTCATAGTTAACAGGCTACTTAGAAAATTCAAATACATGGATATTCAACATATACCAAGAATAGAAAACCAAGAAGCAAATGACTTAGCACAGTTGGCTTCAGGTTATAAAGTTTCTACCAAAAACTTTGAGGATTTGGTCGAATTAAGAGGTAGGGTTATGGCTACTAGATTCATACCATCAGATCTAGGGAATATAAAATTAGGTTATGCTGATAAACAAGGATTCGAAGTATTAGCCATAGACACCTTATCAGATGCAGATTGGCGAAGTCCACTTGTGAGTTATTTAACAAATCCAACTTTGAATGTTGATAGGAAGATAAAATATAGAGCATTATCTTATGTCCTCATGGGAAATGAATTGTTCAAAAAGACCCAGGAAGGCGTATTACTGAAATGCCTAGGAGAAAGTGAGGCATACTTAGCATTGTCAGAAGTCCACAATGGGGCATGTGGGGCACATCAAGCAGGTCATAAAATGAAATGGTTGTTATTTCGATATGGCATGTATTGGCCCAGCATGCTCAAAGATTGTATAGACTTTGCTAAAGGGTGTGAAGAATGCCAGAAACATGCAGGGATTCAACATGCTCCCG
Source organism: Vicia faba (assembly GCA_948472305.1). Taxonomy (NCBI): domain Eukaryota; kingdom Viridiplantae; phylum Streptophyta; class Magnoliopsida; order Fabales; family Fabaceae; genus Vicia; species Vicia faba. The sequence continues at coordinate 134,523,846 of OX451740.1, read as the reverse complement.
CAAGTGAGTTACATTCGATCATTAAACCATGGCCCTTTAGAGGATGGGCATTAGATTTAATAGGAGAAATTAATCCTGCTTCGTCTAAAGGACAAAAATATATCTTGGTAGGAATAGATTATTTTACCAAGTGGATCGAGGCAATACCATTAATAGCTGCTGATCAAGAGGCTATTATCGAGTTCATACATAAATAAATCATCTATAGGTTCGGATTGCCAGAGAGCATAACCACAAACCAAGGTTCTGTGTTTACTGGTAGGAAGATGCAAGAATTTGCTCAAGAGATGGGGTTTAGATTACTAGCATCAACACCATATTATGCTCAAGCAAATGGTCAGGTCGAAGCAGCCAATAAAGTGATAATAGGGTTAATTAAGAAACATGTTGGTAAAAAGCCAAGGAACTGGCACAAGACTTTGGACCAAATACTATGGGCCTATAGAACATCTCCTAAAGAAGCTACTAACACCACGCCTTTCCAATTAACATTTGGTCATGATGCAGTTCTACCAGTAGAAATTCATTTACAATCAGTTCAAATTCAAAGACAAAACGAGATCCCATCTGCATTATATTGGGAGATGATGATGAATGAGTTAGTTGAGTTAGATGAAGTTAGATTGCATGCATTGGAAATCCTAATGAGACAAAAGGAAAGGGTAGCCAGGGCATATAACAAAAGGGTGAAAGGAAAAGCATTCACTATTAATGACTTAGTCTGGAAAGTCATATTGCCCATGGACAAGAAAAATAAAACATTAGGTAAATGGTCACCTCATTGGGAAGGACCTTTTCGAATAGTAAAGATATTTTCAAACAATGCATATGAAATCGAAGAGTTGGCTGATGATAAGCGAATCCTAAAGGTTAATGGGAAATATTTAAAGAAATATAAGCCACGCCTGCAGGAGATTCGAATAATAACAACGTAATCGACACATCATAAAGGAATGCCAAAATGGTAATATAGATTTCCAAAATGGCGTTGTTTGGATATTACAGACCAAAATTAATCCAAGTTTCAAAGCTAATTAAATAAACTGAGATTTAAAAATAGGCATTGTTCCTCAATCTATTAAAAGTACTCCGAAAGGACTCAAGCCTTTGTTGAGTAAAGCGCCTTGCTCCTTCTAGGGTAGCTACTTCTCCCTTAAGTTGCTCTGCTACTTCCATTTCTGCAAGTCCTTTGTTGAGGAGCTCTTCAAACTGATTGCCAGCAGTACTGGTTTCATATGCCAATTGTTGTTGTTGAGCCTCCTTAACCTTTTGTTAGAGCTCTTGAATTTGCTTTTCCCAGAGAAGAATAGACTGAGCTCGAGCTTCATAGTCAGTTTTGGCTTGCTTTATATGCATGGCTTGGTCTTCAGCTTCTTTAGAGAGCTTCGAAGCATGCTCATAAGCAGCGTCCATGGCAGTTCGTTTCTCCTGGACCTTTTTAGTAGCAAATTCGTCTTGAAGAAGACACCCAGTCACGTTATCTAACAAAGCTTGAAGATCGAATAATATGGTGCTGACTGGCAAAGAGCAGGCGGCGAGGTTAACTTGCGTAAGTAACTCCTTCATGGTATAGAAAGCTGTGTTATCCTTCTTGAGCACTTCGAACAAGTCCACATCAAGGATTGTTCTCCTAATTCTGTTAAGGAGTACAACTCTATCATCTGAGGGCAATGGATTGCTAGTCGAACTAGTACCAGCCCTAGCAAGAGGAATTTCCCTTTGAGCTAGTTTAGCCTTCATATACCCAATTGGGTCATTTCGTCTTAGGAGAGCTAGCTCCTCTTCAGTAATTTGAGATTGAGACGATTGAGGAAGTTCCATACGCAAGGGAGTCACATCCATCTCGACTTCCATAGGCTCATTGGTCTGGTCACCATCACCTTCACTTTTTTCTTGCTCATTGCCTTCTTCATTATCAACCAGATCCACCACTTCGATATCATTGTTCTCACTGCTATTGACATCTGACTCTGTTCCATCAGTCGAACCATTTTGGGCATCTTCTTCCTCGGATGCTTCATCTGCAGATTCTTCGTTCTCTTGACCAGAATCAGCCTTCTCTGCTTCAACATGAATATCCTTTGGGTTCTCTTGAAGGGTTTCGAGAGGAGACTTTTGAAGAGAAGTTTCTGGTAAAATCTCTGCAGATCCTTGAAGCGTTGCTTCGTCCGTTTCTTTCAATGGAGGAGAAGTGTTTTGGTCATCTTGTTGCTCTGAAGCCCCAGTCGGAACCGCCATGTTGGAGGATCCTTTGTTTTGCACCAGGTTACTGGAGTCCCCATGAGGAGAAGAGTTGATGGGAGCAACAGTCTTTGATGGGGAAGTCGAAGTAATAGGAGTTGGGTTCGAAATGTCCTACAGAGACAAAGAATATTAAGAGCATGCACCAAGGTAATGAATAATTGTTTTTGTTAAAGATTCGAGTTCAATTTACCTGTGGGTTCTCAGAGGAAAGGTTACTATCTATATGTTCCAACATTACGTTGGAGGTCGAAGGTGGATTTTTGAATTTTGTTGAGGGAGCAGCATCTCTGGAATCGAGTCCAGAAATGCCAGTTGGTTCAGCGCCTTTGGTAACTTCTTTCTTCTGCTTCTTCTTCGAAGCGGTTGGTGAATTCCCTCCAGCATTGGGATTCTTCCCAGTAGTGCTTTTTTTCCTTTTCTTCGGAGTGGTTGGTGGGAGTTTGTTAGTCTGAAAAGATTTAGACATGAGTTAGATCTAAATCATGAATTTCAGTTTATTCGAAACATCAGGGCTAATTGATTACCTGTGGAGTTGGAACAATTGTTATTGCTGGTGTTGTTGTTGTTGTAGTAGTTGTTGTTGGTATGGCTAAGGTCACATCATCAGTGGTTTCGACAGATTGTTGGGAGGTACTTCCTTCTTTAGACTTTGAAGCAACGGACTTTATCCTGATGGCTGAAAATCGAAACAATTAAGGTAAAAGTTAAAAATGAAGAAAGTAAGAAACATTTGGGATTTTCCCAAGCATTCGCACCTGCGCCTTGATTAGATATAATCGACATGGAAGAAAGGTCATAGCGAAGATGTCCTGGGAAATCATGGAGCCAATGACGAGCCCATGTCACAGTCTCAGATGGCTTTGGTTTCTTTTGAAGGTATTTGAACATTTCTTTGCAAGTGAACCACCAAGGGTATGGAGGAAACCAAGCCAGAGCCAGTTCTGAGGTAGGCAATCTAGGGAATTTAGGTGGATGCATTTCGAGTGCCAACCTATACCTATCCTCAGGTGACAACCCTGAAGGAAGTTTGAGCTTAGAAATTTTTTCTTTAAATTTTTCCTTCAAGGTCTCAGCCGCTTGATGCACAGTGGTTTCCAAGTGTGTGGGATCATAAGTGGTTTCGAAATAATTTTGAAAAGCCCTAATCTCTTTGGCGTGAGTGAACATACCTTTCTTGGAGTGTACCTGCACATCGAACGCATCAGTTAGTTTCTGTTGAATGGAGAGGGTATCGAACATATAAGATTGGTAGAACTTAGTCCACCATTCCAGAAAACCCTTCGCTTTGAAGTGTGTGGGTTCAAAAGGTAGTAGTTCGAATTGAGCGAAGTCTTGATATTGTTCTTGTTGCAGTTTGGCTTCTCTTGCTTTAAAGGTTCGACCAGAAGTGATGGCACTCTCTGTTTAGAATAGAGGTTCAGGGATTAGTTGGCACAGGCCAAATTGTCTGGAAACAAAGTTAGGTTGATAGGCAAAGAGGAAGATTTGATTCTTGGAAGGAGTGATTCGTGAGGAAATTAATCTAGGAAGCCAAAAAGGCTTTCCAAATATCTTGAATTTCTTTGCTTTTAACTGCTTCTGAAAGGGATATGGTGAACCATGATGGTCCCTGAGTCCTTGAAGCAAAGGGTGCCATGGTCTCTTCAAATTTGTGTCTTTTGGAAAAAATCATGATGTAGTTTGAGAAAAGGACTTTGAAGTCATCTTTATCATCATTTGGGGTGAGTTTTCGTAGCCTTGTACCTTCAATAATTCTATTCGCTATCTCCGGATCTTGTTCAACAACGGTGTCAGCAGTTGATAATGAGGGTTCAAACATGGCATTAAGCCATAATTGGAGTAACCAGAAGGGGCCACCTAGAAGGATGTTTTTGGGAGTATGGGATTTCAAACTCGAAACGGCTGATCTTAAGCTTTCGTAAAGATCAACAAGTAATAGTTCGCTCAAACATACCCTCCTATTCTCATGTAAGTATCTAGCTAGAGGGATGAACCTGCTTGCTACCTGTAAGGACCTGCTACAGAATACGTATCTTGATAACCATAAAGTGAGAAAAGCAATATGTTCCACATCTGACACACTATCTCCTTCAGTGTGGTAATGGCTAATGAATTTGGAAAAACTGGCTAATTTGACTTCGAAGTCAATAATGCTGGAGTGTTCTTCATTATCAGGGATGTAGGTTTCTCCTACTGGTGACAAACCAGTGATGGCTGCTATATCGAAAAATGTGGGTGTTATCATTCCCCCGGGGAGATGAAAGGTGTTGTAGGTGTTGTCCCAGAAATATAAGGATGCAAATAACAGTGGATGACTATAGGTGAAGCCTGGTTTCGATCTTAATCAGATTATAGATTCCTAATTCCTCCCATTGCTGGGATTTCTTGGCTTCTACTTTGGTAAGCCAGTTTTGGTAAGCTATGTCAGAGGTAGGGCAAGATCGGAATGGTTTAAAGTTGCTCTTCACGTAGTCTAACACAAAGGGATCTTTTGGGGGAACGGTTGGAGTTTCTATGGTTTTCGAATTAGGAGACTCGCCTATCTTAGGGATATCCATCTTATTAAACAAGGGCTTAAAGTTGTAACAGACAGGGAAGATTTTTCTAGTATCTTTCAAGATTTCAAAAACTGTAAGAGGGCCCATTAGAGCAAACCTCTTTCCAGCAGCGTTAGTTGGAATCAATACCTGAGAGGCGTAGATCATTTCCTTTTCCTTGGAGATCATTTGAGGGATAAGCACAGATTGACTTTGATAAGTGCAGACCTTGCTTTTCATAATTGTTCCTGTGTTATTGCTTTTCTTCTTGGAAGTTTTCTTCAGTTGGGATGATGTTGTTGAAGACATTGTTGAAGATTGTTGGAAGTTTTAGGGTTTTAGTAAGAGGAGAGGAAGAAAAAGTTTCAGAATATGGAAAAAGAATAAAAGACTAAGTTGATTAGTTTTTATAGTGTGGAAGCTTAAACATCCACTAAGTGAGACTAGGATACGTGGGAGTCGTGGGTTGGATTGAGGAGGAGGTGGCGTAAAGGCTGATATTGGTAATAAGCGTGATTAATAATAATCATTGTTTTATAACTGCACCATGCTGTGAAATACTGATTCAAGACGGTTAAGAAATCCAAGAGGCGTCGTGATTAACGTGATTGAAGTCATACACAATAAATGTTATGATTACTCAAAAGTCACATCAAAATCTTGCAAATATATTTAAAATAAGTGTTTCTCAAAGGATCGAAATACATATTTTAAAGGGGCATTTTGTTGGCTGAAGATTTTGATGATACAGTTCGAAATGAAGCAAATTGGATGTTTTGTTGGAATAAAACAAAATGTTACAGTTCGGAATGGTAGAAGTAGTTCTTCGAACGGACATGTCAAAGCTCGGAGCTTCGAGTGACAGTTGTGAAGATATATTTAAAAGAAGCCTCGAAGTGGTAACGAGACTGTGTCTGAGAAATGAGTTCGAAGCGAAGATTGCCAAAGCATTTGAAATTCAAACGCGAGCGGGATGTTGGAATTCAAATATATATGCGCTGGAGCGTTTGAATGACGCGTGGAAGCTAGAAAGGAGCAGTGCTCTGCATGTTCTGAACGTGGCAGAATCTTATAGGCAAGACCGTTATGGTCGAAGTAGTATAAATAGAAGTCTTAGTATTAGGATTTCGTGTGTCATATCTATTGTACAAAATTCAATAAACATTCAAAATACCACATGGCTGGGGAAACGAATGCTCGAACAATGTACGTATGATAACACCAAACATTTATAATTCAGTAAAACTCTTTATCTTTTCCAGTTTATCTTCCATTTTCATGTCAATGTCATTCAAATACCTTTGCATTCAAATTCATTTACCTATTTCTTGCATTTAAACGTTTTCTTCTATTCGAATCCTTTACATTTCAAAAACTCTTTTACATTTCATGCTTTTATATTCATGCTTTTTACATTAAAGTCTTTACATTCAAAGTCATTTACTTATTTCTGCATATAAACATTTCTTTGCAATCGAATCTTTATTCATACAATTCAGTTTCGTATTTCTTTACTTGATCATGTCATTAGATTCTTTTAACATGGTAATCGAAGTAAATTGAACGTATATAAAACATTCTAAATACAAATCCTAACTATGAATATCAGTTTTACAAGTAGATTTATCCAAACGACCAATACCCCATAGGATCAATCTAGTCGATCCTGCAAGTTACCAGAGAGATTAAATAACAGTCATTAAGATTATTTGATAGTTTGTAGGACTAGCGGTTGTTTACCAGAAATCACTGTAAACAGAGCGATGATCTTGTTGGGAGTCTTAAGAGGATCGAATTCAATCTCCTTGGCGTCAATCATATTTTGAATCTTTTATTTCAGTGTCTAACAATCGTTAGTATCATGCCCAAGACTGCCGGAATGATAGGCACACCTTGCATCGAGATTGTAGTTAGGAGAAGAAGTTTTGGGGTTTGAATGAGGTTCTATCGACGTAATCATATTCATCCTCAACATGTTTTACAATGCTTGAGACAATGTCATGTTGATTTTTGTAAAATGTCTTTTGGGCTCGTCTTGCCTTCACTGATTACCCCATTGTTGTTGTCATACTCGTGTAGGATTATAAATCATAACATCCCCTACAACTCGATGATGATCTCCTTTACCATGACCCTTCTGGCCGTACACAACATTATCCTCTTTCTTCCCGTTGAAAGGCTTCTTCACAGCATTTTAAGACACAGCCACTGGAATCTTTCCACTCCTGATACCACTTTCAACTTGTTCCCAAGTTAGAATTAGCTCAGTAAAACCAGATGAAGAACTCCTAATTAGAAGATTAAAGAGTGGACCTGTCAGAATGCCAATGAACATATCAACTATCTCTCGGTCAGACAAGGGAGGTTAGACCCTTCCAGCTAAGTCTCTCAACTTCTGGGCATATTTTACGAATCCTTCATTCGAGCCCATAGTCATGTTTTGTAATTGCACACGAGTCGGTGCAAGGTCAACATTATATTGATACTGCTTGTAAAAAGCAGCGACCAAGTCTTCCCAAGTATGGATGTTGGTTCCTTTCAGGTGATAGAACCACTCAAGTTATGTACCAGACAAGATTTCCTGAAATAAGTGAACCCATAACTTTCGAACATAAGATCCCAGTTGAAGTTTCGGATAAGACACACCATCATATTTAGCAAAAGCGGGGACCTTGAACTTGTGATGGATAACTACCCCTGGAATAAGACCCAGCTCTTCAAAATTCAATCCAGGAACTTTCTGGATTTCCATGGCCTTGATGCAATCTTCCAACTGTTTGTATCTATCATCAACAGGAGCATACTGTTCAGCGGGATAGTCTTCATCAGAATCTTGGCCAGAACCAAGGTTATTATTCTCTTTAGTTTTCACACTTTCGTCATCTTTCTCTTGGTTATCTTCTTCATTCAGGGGAGCTTAAAAATCTTGAGCCCTTTTGACCGGAACCTTGAATTGCGTGCCTCTATTAAGAAAGACTGTTGGCTTTTTGGTCTTCTTCTTATTCTCCTTTGTGGTGAGGGTCTTCAACTCGTCTTAACCTTTAGCTAATTCCAAGAACATCTGCTGAAATGGAGCATTCAGAGCTTGGAGTTCTTTCACAGTTTGCTCGAGTGCCATCTTTTACTGAAATAAACAAAAAGAAGATGAGAAACTTGTCTAGAAGGTACCTGCTTTGTACTAATGCATGATATCTAGATGCAATGTTTTCAAGGATTTTATGGGGTAAACACAAAAACAATTTTAGAAGTAGAGTCTGGCTATCGCTTTGACTGAAGAACTTTTCATCGTTGAACGTCCTTCTATGAGAATCATGCTCACCATATTGAGTGGGTCCTAGTCTTTGAATCAAGATAATGTGCTTCAGTCTTTGACGACACTGGTTAGAGGAAAATAAATCCCCCTGCCCCTTGCTGGACATCTGGTTCATGATAACCTGCATCACAGGACCTTGAGATCCTTTAAATGGTCAGTGAAAATGATATGGTATGATGTCATGATGTCATGTTCGAACAGTTAATAAAACACAAGCAAAGCACAGAAGGCCTTAGGTTTAGGCTTGCATGGAGTTTGTAGGTGAGTACCCTCTTTAAGTTCAGTTGGCTCAACCTATCCTAAGAATAGTAATCGGGTTCTAAGAGTCTCAATATCACCGATCTTTCTCCCAGACATTGTTTCGTCTAGCCCGACAAATGACTTGCCACCAGACAGAACTCGGGAGTCAAATCTCAATGAGTATAGTATCGAGTATCAACAAACTTCAAACTGCACCAAATTCGGCTATCTCACTACCTTCTAATTTCTAAGTTAGGTCAATTAAGGTTCTAAGGTCAGTTAGTGCTTATGACACCACGCGGCAGCCTAGCATGCTCCCTGGCTGACTCGAGGGATACTAGTACAAACCAATGTGTCGCACTAACGTAGCCATCATCTCAACCATATCGGTATATGTCGTATAGTTTCCATGATCTATTTCTATTTACCAAAAATGCCCCCAGATATGGGTATAGGATCTTTGCAAGAAATAACCCAAGCAAAACCCTGAAATGTAAAGCACACAAATCAAGCAAGTAAAGCAATTAAGTGTAATCTCACTCTTGGTAACCCCACTTTTAGTATTCCTCAGCAGAGTCACCAATTCTGTAATACGGTGGGAGAACTGACTTGATTTTGCATTTTATCGCAAATGTTACAGATAGCAAGAGTCGCCATTGACTTTTTATTTATCCAATAAGGAAAGGGTGAAAAGAACAGGAAAGACCTTTGAGAGTTTTCTGAGTTTAGGGGGTAGGTTATAAAAACATAAGGTGTTAGCACCCTTTTCATCCGTATTTATCTGCGGGCTCTTAATCGCTAGCTCAATTTGTTTGAAAATGTGTTTTTGTTCGTGTATTTGAAAATATTTTGAAAAATGCCTAAGTTCGGAAAACTTTGTAATGATTCTCTTATCAGTTGAGAATGCATACAAAGTGTTTGTTTTGGAAATATTTTAGATAAAAGTGTTTGTGTGAAAATGGTTTTTTAAAGAGTAAGTGATTACGAGCTATCAACCTACTCAAAGATATTTCATATTATTTTCCTCCTCCTTAGATAGTGTTGCTCTACCAGTAGTTAGTAGGAAAACCTATCTTTGGATGTGTGAGGAACATGCGCGGGTCATCGTACAATCATAAAAGCAACTTGTAAAGACACTTTAGAAATTATCATTTAAGGGACTAGATCATTTACCAAAGGCAACATCGAAAGGGTTATCGAGGGACTATGATCTTTTGTATCAGAGGGACTTTGCTAAAGCGTCCCCATGTTCGAGGGACATGATTGTTTTATTCCAAAGGTAACAAGAGAGGCTACCATAGAGGTGCGCATGTGCAAGTGTTTTGTATTCAGTTATTTTATCTTGAAGTTAGGTTATCTATCGATTGTTTTTATCTTGCCATACACCCTAATTACTAACAACAATATGGTAAAATGATAGCAGGAAAAGTAAAGTGCGGAAAATTAAATTCTTACGCTATTACATGGCCTTGGGGAAATTACATAATAGAAAAGCAGAAAATAGAAATCCTAAGCTATTACATACTAGATAAGTTACATAATAATGGAAAAGCAGAAGATAAGGCTATTTACAAATTGTGAACCCCATACACTTTATCTATCAAAATAAAATAAAATTAAAATGGAGAAAAAAAGAAATGTTTTTGATGATTTTTTTATGGAAAAGGTTTTTTTTAATGATGATTAAAATAAACCTAAAAACTAATTAATTTTAATTAACAAAATAATTGATTAATTAAATTAATTAAAATAAGTTTAATGATGAAAAACCTAAAAACTAATTAATTTTAATTAACAAAATAATTGATTAATTAAATTAATTAAAAAAGTTTAATGATGAAAAACCTAAAAAAACTAATTAATTTTAACTAACAAAATAATTGATTAATTAAATTAATTAAAAAAAGGTTAATGATGAAAAACCTAAAAAAACTAATTAATTTTAATTAACAAAAAAACAATTATTTTAGGTTTGTAAAAAGGTTTGTGGTTTTATGGTTAGGTGAATTTAGTGTTAAGTTTGCCAAAAGAATTAGGGTTTATGGGAAGAGAATTAAGGAAAAAACCACAAGTTGAAAGCAAAACCAAACAAATGTCATGGGTGGGTGTTGAACCCATGCACTTAGCCTTCCATATTGCATTAAGGGAAAAAACAAGTTAGAAGCAAAATCACACAAAATGTCAGAGGTGGGTGTTAAATCCACGCCCTTAGCCTTTCCCACTGCATTAAGAGAAAAATAGGTTAGAAGTAAAATCACACAAAATATCATAGGTGGGTGTTGAATCTCATGAACACATTAAATAAATTAGTATATCATGAAATATAAAGAAAACAAATATATGAAATTTTGTAATGTTAAAACCGATATGGCATGTATGAATGCTTCTACACCCTTTTGATCATGGAGATCGAACCAGCCTTACCCTACTGAGTTCTTGGAAGTGAATGAGATGGCTTGTTTATAGTGACAAGGGTTTGTAACAAGGGTTTTAATATTTCTAGGGTTCTTGAAAAAATTCGATATTTTGAAAAGGTTGTGGCAAGGATTTTTTTGTCTATTTATATAAAAAGAATGAGATTATATAATGGAAATTAGGGCAAAGATATAGGCTTTTGATGTGCAATTGGGCCTCCAATAACCATAAGCAATAGTGCATATTTTTATTCACTTGAGTTTGACACGTTCCAGGCAAATTCGCAAAGACCTCAACACGATTTTTGAAGTTGAAACGTGAAAACAAAATGTAGCTGACATTGAGAACGGACTTCTGTCTGAAAATGGGCTTAATCGAATAAACGGTGAATTAGTTATGGATTTTTGAAGTTTCGCCTCAAACAACTTAATTTCCAGCTTCAATTTTTAGTGAGTTACACGGGATTCGGGTAAAAAACAGAAGCCTTCTGGGACCGTTTTCTTTTGAAAATAAAATCAAAAATTTAACTAACTCAATTTGTGAGACAGTGCCACTGGGTCGAGCTTGATACAATAAAAATCGACCGTGTTATGATTTTTTTAATACGGAGCAGATAAACATATGTCATAATTTTCCTGTGCGAAAACACTTGATAAATCCATATTTTCGGAGACTTTCTGAATGAAATTGGCTTCCGGCAATGAGAGATGAAAATTTAGATGTCGTCAAGATGAAATTTTGGCAACTGGAATGGGTTCAAAAAGAGCTACAGGCTTAAAGTTATGATTTTTTTAGTGCGTAAAAATTGTACTTTCAGCATACTTTTTCACCAAATTTCTTTGAGAAAACTCGCACATTCGGAGACCTTCTTTAAAGAATTGGCTCTCAAGATGAACCTGAATTTGAGAATACATCACTAGGGATATATTAGCAAAAGAACACTTGAATATGACGTGTCGGGTTGGACTTGTGAATCTTTGAGCTCTGAATCGTTGTGAAACGGTGAACCGATCTTCAACACGAAAATACTCTGAGAACATCCATTGACGAAATAAACATCACCTATAACCTGACGAGGATTGATAGAGATACCTTGATCCCATAACCATAGAACCAATGATATGCATGTATGTAATGATAAAATATAATCCAAAAAGGTCGAAATGAAGAGGGTAAATTTTGGGGTACAACAACTTCATATTGTACCTTAGAAACTTCCTTGGTGGTATAAGGCTGATGCCTTCTGTGGATTTTATTATGGCGCACCTGGTCATGATTTGTAAAAATACTTTGTCCTAAAGTTGGAAGTTTAGAGATTGGTCAGAGCTGGAATTTTGTCTTTTAAGGATGTTGGACCAAACGTTCAGGCAAATCCTTTTCCCAAACATGGGGAAGCAGTAGTGAATATGGTAAATGGTTTCTTAGATGTCAACCGTATCTGAGATACTTTAGTTCCTATTCATATGTATTTGTGCGAGCTTTAATACTATCAACATGATCATGATGCATGTCGTATTTGTGCATGTAATCCTCGTTGATGTACGTTGGTCATAGAAGATATCCAGAGATTAATGGATCGAGGTCTCGTTCAGATTAGTAGGTCAAGACATAATGGTGAAGTTAATGTGGTGGTTACTCATTTTGATATACCAAAACCAGTTGAGATTTTTTATCGTAGTAAACCTATTGTGACTCCTCTTGTGTTTGCTTGCCAAGACATGTCTGTATAGTTATGACAAGGTTGTGCCTTATAAGTATAATGAAAAAATGTTATAGGATGGTAAGGAAGTTAAGATTAAACATTGTAAATATTATATATATTAGCAGTATAACCCGTAGTGGTCGAGTTTTTGCTCAGACAGCCCAGAAGAATGTAGAAGGTATAGCCAAGCATAATCAAGGAAAATAATCAGTTAAGGTTAGTTCTGAACCAAGGATTGTAGAAGGACATACCAATGGTTTTACTTAAGACAAGGACGCTAATAAGTTGTTGAATATTATAAAGATGAGTGATTATAAAGTTGTCGATCAGTTGCTTCACACTCCTTCTAAGATTTCAATCATATCTCTGGTGGTGATTTCTGCAGCTCGTCAAAATTCTCTCATGAAGGGATTGGAAAATGAACTTGTTGATCTTGATGTTACAATTTATCAGTTTACTGGTGTCGTAAGTAACATAACTGCATGCAACATCCTTTGTTTTTGTGACGAAGAATTGCCTGAGAAGGGAATAAACCACAATCTTACTTTACACATCTCTGTGAACTGCCAAGAAGACTATCTGTCTAATATGTTAATTGATATTGGCTCGTCTTTGAACATGATGCCAATGTCTATGTTTGCTAAGTTGGCATACTAGCGTACCCCTATGCGGTACAGCGGTGTGATTGTGAAGGCATTTGATGGATCAAAGGAATCAATTATTAGTGAAGTGGATTTGCCCATGTGGATTGGTCCATATATGTTTTAGATTACTTTTCAATTCATGGAAATCTTTTCTGCTTACATGTGTTTGTTGGGTCGTCTGTGGATACATGAAGCAGTCGATGTTACATCTACTCTACATCAGAAATTGAAGTTAGTCCGAAATGGCAAGTTAGTTATTATGAATGGGGAATAACCCTTGTTGGTAAGCCATCTTTCTTCCTTTAGTTTTGTTAAAGCTGATGAAGTCGTTGTTGGAACATTGTTCCAAGCTTTATTCTTTGATGATTATTGTAAGAAAAACGAGGCATATCTTCATTCAAAGATGCACAACAAGCAGTACAATAGGGATCATATGATGTTTGGGGCCAAGTCATCAATGTTCCTGAAAACAAGAACAAAACTGGTATTGGATTTTGTCACCAGAATGTGAAAGTTGTGAAGCCATAGTCTACTTTTAGCCCGTTCAAATAAGTGTTCCATAAAGTAGGCATCATCAATTCTGTTCATCTAGGGGTTGATGCAATTATTGAAGATGATTTAGAGCCGGAAAGGCCAAGCTTCGTGACACATGGAAGGATTAGCAAGAATTGGACTTATGTTGACCTTAGTTGTGTTCACCTTTCAAATTAATTTGTCTTGTTTTTTCAAAATCCTTTCACTCTGCCCAAGGTGAAAGTAATGTTGTTTGGGCTTACCTATTGTTTCAAATTTTAAGATCATTAATAAAAGTTACTTTGTTTTCCATTTATGTGTTTTTTATATTTTTTTATATTTTTCTCGGAAAATGGTAATCTAAAAAACCTTTAAAATAACTTTCAATAAGTTGCATATCACTATCAAATTTGTCTGTTTTCTAAAATCAAGCATAAATCATATGTGCAGATTAATTAATACAACTGTTGAAAACAATAACCATAAACCATCTCCCAACTTTGAATATCATGTGTACAAAGATGAAGAAGAGGAATTAATTGAAATCACAAAAGAGGTTATTCGGTTGCTTGAGCATGAAGAAAAGACCATTCATTCGTACAAAGAGTCGTTGGAATTGATCAATCTGGGTTCTGAAGAGGATAAGAAGGAGATCAAGATTGGACACTACTTCATCCCGATATGAAGAGCAGGTTAACAAAATTGTTGAAAGAACATGTTGATATCTTTGCTTGGTTTTATCAATACAATCCTGGTCTAGATACATATATTGTAGAGCATAGATTTCCACTGAAGCCAGAATGCTCTCCGGTCAAGTAGATGTTGAGAATAACTTAACCTAGCATGGCCATTAAAATCAAAGAGGATTCTTTAAAGCAGATTGATGCCATTTTTCTTGTCACATAAGTTTATCCTTAATGGATGACTAATATTGTTCTAGTTCCTAATAAATATGGAAAAGTATGCATGTGCTTTGATTACAGGGACCTGAGTAAGGCCAGTCGAAAATATGATTTTCCTCTACCACACATTGACACGTTGGTAGACAATACAACAAAATTCAATATTTTATCCTTCATGGGTGGATATTCCGATTATAATCAAATCAAGATGGCACTCGAGGATATGGAAAAAATAACGTTTATCATACCCTGTGGAACATTCTACTAAAGAGTGATGCCCTTCAGGTTGAAGAATGCTAGTGCAACGTAATAGAGGATGATGACTATCCTATTCTATGACATGATGCACAAGGAAATCAAAGTTTATATGGATGATATGATTTCCGAGTCTCATAATGAAGAGGGTCATATTGATGATTTGTTAAAGCTATTTCAGCGTTTAAGGAAGTTCTCACACATTGTTTCTCTATTTGGCTTAGGTACTCCAATGGTATGGAGAGTATGTATGAAATTTTGTTACCTTGGTTACAATGTATGAGTCTGATATTTATTCTATTTACAAAATAATCGTTGATGGCAGTTTTACTCACTATGGGACCATTATGCTTCTTACGATGCTTGATTTCCAAGTTTCCACTAGTGTGCTCACATGTCACTCATGATTTTCTCTATTTATTACCCATGTTGAGTTATAACCATTTAAAACTACCCCATAAACTCATAGTAATAACTGTTCAATGTGTTGTTGACATTGCTTATTAAGAACTCACAAAAGTACTAAGTCCTCAACTTTCGTGGTTCAGTCGACTGATATGTTGGATATAGTAGAGGTTCTGTCAATGACCCATTTTCAAGATTCTGTATGTTTTCAGATGATCTCAATCTTGTGTATTTGTTAATGAGGTTCCTCCAACCCATGTTCCCTTTCATCGACGCCATGGTAGAATATTTATCGATGCTTTGTCATCAATGTTCTTTAAAACACTTCATTAATGAAAATACTTCATTATTGTCTTCTAATCAATAAATGTCTTTTCATTTTAACATTCTTTGTTGACTTTCTCAAGATAAAAACCCAAGTGTAACATTTGGATGGATAACTCATGAATCCTACCAGTATGGTATGGTAGATTATGTACCCCAAAATTTGCCCTCCCTTTTTCTTTAAGACATTCTTCTAGGGTTCTGAAATGCTCAAAGTTGCTCAAGAATTGATCAGACAAATTCTCCTCCTAAGCAATTGACCTACAACTAGGGTTTTGTGTTTATCAAGGAAAATTGGGTTTCTAAGGTCTCAATTGGATTTCATGGTCTCTTATATGTCTCCAAGAATTCTCATACCAAGTTTCATGCCTTACATCACAATTTTGTTCAGTCAACTACTTAGATGACTGAAAATCAACTGCATTATGCAAAAAGTCAAATGTGGTCAACATATAGTCAAACTTAAAGATTTTTGGTCAACATCATGGTTTTGAAGTTATATTCATCATTTGATCAAGGATTGATCATGAGTCATCAGGAAAACTCCCAAATCATCAATAGTCAAAAGTTTCCAAATTAGGGTTTCTTTAGGAGAAGTCAACTGATCTTTGACCAAGCATAACTTCCACATGCTTCATCATATTTTCCTCAATCAAAGGTCATTTTGAAGTAAATTCAATTCTCTACAACTTTTCCCCTTTAAGCTCAAGTCCAAAAAATGCTTCATTTGAGAGATATGGGCCAATACATTATAGGTCATTTCAAAAGTCAACAAAAAGAGACTTTTGGTCAAGGAAACTTACATCAAAATAATGTCTTTAAATGCAAAAATGATACCAATAGGGATTGTAGAGGATATCTTGAGCTTTCCAAAAATTAGAAGATCACCTCAAAATTATGAAAATTGAGAGAGTTCTGACCAGTTCAAGTTGGGAAATTTTGAGGAAATGTATGAACTCCAAATTGAGAAAAGTTAAATTTTTAGGCTAGTGGGATATTGTTTCAAAGTCCAAACGTGTTCTACACTTCATAGTGCACCTCAAGACTTGTTCATATACCCCCCTTTGGATTTTTATTTTTATTTTTTATTTTTAATTATTTGAAAAGTCAAAATAAAATAAAATAAGACAAGGCTTATTACAAGAGTCCAAGCCTAACTTTTGACCTAAATTCCCTTCTATATATTTCATGCATTCAGACATCAAAGGAGGCAGCCACGAAAACCCTTGCAGCAACATCACCTTCCTAAAAATCACAAAATTATTTAAGAACTAGGGCAAACTCAAAACCCTATTTGCAGTCATTCTCATTCAAAACCAAAAATCAAATCATTCTCCTGAAACTTCCAGGAGTTCATCCAAGCCTTTTGCCAAGCCAAATCATGCCCAGAATAAGCCACCGAAGTCACACCGGTATTGGTAAAATTTTCAAACTCAAACCTTTAATTTATGCATTATTAATTGATTTGATGCATATATACATGTTCATGATGATGTTTGTGACTGTTTAGAACCATTAATTGCAAGCTTTAACACAGGATTTGAGTTTCACCATAAATAGGAAAAGAAGCTCGTGAATCTTCGTATTCAATGATCCATGCCTCTTTAGGTGAAATTAACCCTACCATTGAGTTCGTGAGGTCCAATATAATAGATCTAGGCTTTTTCTTTTTTTCTTTTTGGTGGATTTTGTAGAGTTTTGAAAAAACACCCCATCAGAGATGATGGTGTTTTCCACCATCCATGGTGGTCTGACTCCTCTGACTCCATTAGCCCTAACTGTGGCATGTTTCAACTGGCCTATTTAAAATTCTTTGGCCCCACCCTTGCGTGCATGTTCAAGTTTATTTGATTTCAGATTTTTTGATTTAATATTATTTTATATATATTAATGGTCACATGTTTGATGCACAACAACAATTGGCTTAGTGGTGAAGGACATGGTTAGTGATGCTGAAAGCGTGGGTTCGATCCCAGCTTTTGACATCTATTTGTTTTTTGTTTTACAAACTAACACGCAGGTTTAATATACTATGATTAATAGTCATACTTAAACACAAACAACACAATGGCCCAAAGGAGGATAGCACGCCTGTGAGACAAAGGGGGTGGGTTCAAGTCCCACCCCATGTAATTTCTTTTTACTAACCCTTTTCCTTATTTATTTCCATTAATTCATTTTCTTTTAATTAAAACCAATAATTAGTAATTAAGGCTATAACTAGTAATTAGGTTTTCTTTGGCATATTTTTATTGTTAACTAATTAATTAATTTAGAATTATGTTTTAATTATCTTTTAACACTTAAATTATTTTCTACAAAAAAATACCAAAAATATTAACTTAAACCAAAAATATTTTTATTGTTCTCGCAGTTTTTTGTAATTGTGCATCTCTCCCAAAGCCATGTAATAGCGTAGGAAATTTACATTCTCACTTTAATTTTCAGTACATATTTAACTCTTAGTAAAATAGGGTTTGTATGGAAAGACTAATTTCAAAGACTAACATAACTGAAAATAAATCACCTTGCACATTTTCACCTCTAGGGTACCTCCCTTATTGCCTTTCGACAAAACAAGTAAGTCCCTCGAACGTGGGGACGCTTTAGTAAAGTCCCTCGAAAACAAAGATCGTAGTCCCTCGATGACCCTTTCGATGTTGCCTTCGGTAAATGATCTAGTCCCTTAATGAAAATTGCTAAAGCGTCTCTACCAGTTGCCTTCGATGACCATACGATGACTCGCTCCTGTCCCTTCACATCCAACGATAGGGCTTCCTACTAACTAATGGTAGGGTAGCACTATCTAAAGGAGAAGCAAAGTACAAGAAAGGCCTTGAGTGGGTAGACCACTGTTAATCGCTTGTTCACAAACATTTTAAAACAAAACATTTTTCACAAAAAGTTTCTAAAATATTTGCAAACAAACACTTTGTACGCATTCTTGAGGACTGATACAAGAACCAATACAAAGTTAGCCAAACTTTGGCTTTTCAAAATATTTTTCAAAACACTTACACAAAAAAAGCAATTTTTCAAAAGTGTGCTAGCGATTAAGAGCTTGTAGATAACTACAGATGAAAAGGGTGCTAACACCTTCCCTTTTCATAACCTACCCCCCTGTTGTACCCCAAAATTTGCCCTCCCATATTCTTCAAGAATTGCAAAGAGCATGCTTCAAAATCTCCTCAAGGGTTGCACAGTTCAAGGGCCTCCTAACAGTCAAAAATTAAGGTTTTGGTTCTGACAAAGAAAATGAGGTTTCCAAGGGTCCAATCAAGTCCCACATGCTTATAAACATGGTCAAGCATCCTCATACCAAGTTTCAAGACTTACAACACAAAATTGCACAGTCAAAAACCCTAATTGCACTACAGTCAACTGCAGGGGCAAAATGGTCATTTGACAGTCAAAAGTTCAAATTTTTGGTCAACATCTCATTTTGAAGCCACAAACATCATTTGATCAATGCTTGATCATGATTCTCAAAGCTTGGCTCAAAAAGTCTCAAGATGCAAAAGTTTCCATATTTGGACAGTTGAAAAAGTCAACTGTAACTTGACCAGGGCATAACTTCCACATGGATTATCAGAAAAATTCCATCCAAAGCTCATTTTGAAGAGAAAGACATTTCCTACAACTCCTCTTCACACTTCAAGTCCAAGAAATGCTCTCACAAAAAGTTATCAATTTCAACATTATAGGTCATTTTCAAAAGTCAACAAAAAGGGACTTTAAGTCAAAGGCCATAACTTGAGATTGGTAAATCAAAATGACATGGGACCAAAGGCATTGGTTAGAGGACTTCAAGAAATTTCCAAAATGTCCAAGAACATGATCAAAGCTTAAAAGTTGAGCAAGATATGCCTTGTGGAAGTTGGGAAATTTTTGGATATTTTGAAAAGTCAACTTTGCTTCAAATGTCTTAAAATTGCTAATGGGCCACATTTTCTTCCAAGATTCATCATCCAAAGCATGTGCACGACCAT
Source organism: Vicia faba (assembly GCA_948472305.1). Taxonomy (NCBI): domain Eukaryota; kingdom Viridiplantae; phylum Streptophyta; class Magnoliopsida; order Fabales; family Fabaceae; genus Vicia; species Vicia faba. Next base: position 134,504,363 of record OX451740.1, on the reverse strand, counting down.
TTGGCCCAAAGGGAATTTATTCATCATTTTTATTTATTTATTTGAATTTTTAATTGCTAATAATTCATTTAATTAATTAAAATATGGAAAAAATACCAAAGCAAGCTTTTCAAATCTTTTTATGCATGAAATATCTTCAAGATTTCGTGCATTATCTGATATGGAAAGAATCAAGTTGATTGGACATGATTGGCATCAAAAACATGTGAAAAAGATTGGAAAAATTATGCCATGAAAATCAAATATCTTTCCATCAATGCAAAGGTTTTTTGGATCCAAATCTTTACCCTAATCATTCCATACATAAGCCAGAAGCAAACCCTAGTGGAAAGGACCTGAAAGCTGCGCCTCTTCTCAAGAACAAAGTTTGTGTTTTTTGTGAAAAATTCCAAAACTGAAAACGTGGTTCCAAGGCTTTTCAAGGCAAGATACCAATTGCAATAGCTTGCAAAAGCTTCACTGAACCTAACTGCATTATTTTACAATCCTCACGCACCCAGAATTGGTACTTAGCAATCAAACTGTTTCATCTTTTTTGCATAATCGTATTTTATCATTCATGCCATGATTTTGAGTTCTAATGATTGTTTCGTGTTAGACTTATCATGCTGAAGCTAACCATACAGTTTGATTGAGTTTTTATGCATCATACGCGATTTCACCATGGAAGCATGCTAGGGTTACAAAAATGAAAAATTGGGGGTTTCCTCGTCCAGAAAAATTAGACTCTAAGGCCAGGACTGTTGAATTCAGAAGTTTCATGTGAGCCGTTTCCATACCTCGCGATTAATTTATGATTAGCAGGGTGCTAATCACTATTTTTGTGCTTGTTATTTAGTGGGGGTTTAAAACCCCCGCTATTCAATTTGTTTTTGTTTCAGGTACAACAAGCAAGTGGGGAAGATGATGAGGTGTAGGCCAACGAGTGGCTCGTTTGAATTTCGCGCGGAATTAGCCACTTACCATTTGTTTTGCAATATTTTGTTCACGTTCTATACTATATACAAAGTACGTTGGTAGCTCAGTTGGCATGCACGTTATTTGGTAAGCAACAGGACCTGGGTTCGATCCCAGGTCCCCCTCTCTTTCCATATTATTTTTCTAATCATGCTTCTGTGTAGTTCGCTTCCAGAGGTTCAGCGTACACTCCATAATCCAAGAGCGCCACATGGCCACTGAGGGTAATCTAAGGGCCAATATTTGAAGAGCACCATGGGCGTTGGTCAACGGGTCCACACGTAATTGCCAGAAGTCAACAAAGGCCTTAAACGTTGGGCCAGAATTATTGGATTATACCTCCAGTTTGGGGACAGAACCCCCAATGGTTTGCTTTTTTTTATTCTTTTTTCATATTTTTCTATTTTTATTTGTTTTGTTTAATTGTTATTTAAATATTTAAATTAATTTATTTTCATAAAATATAAAAATAATATAAAAACCAGAAAAGACAAAAACAAAAATATATTTTTATTTTAATATCTTTGTAAATAAATTGTATCATTTAATTTAATTTTAAGTTATAGGCTTAATTTCAAACATTTTTCTCAATAAACTTAAAAAGTTGTAGAATTAGGGTTTTGATTATTTTTACTTTTTCTTTTTCACTATATTAATAATTAATTATATATTTTTGTAAATAAAATTGTATTAATTAATTAGGTTTAATTTTAGGTTCAATTTTAATATTTTTTCTTAATAAATAAAAATAGTTAGAATTAGGTTTTAATTCCAATTTAATTCTTCTTATTAAAAATCCATAAACACAAAAACTCAAAAATCTTTTCTTTTTACTTTAATTTAATTAATTTGTTAATCATGATTTAATTTCATAAAAAAAGGGTTCAACGCCCTCGCATTCAATCGCAATTCCAATTCGCGCATTTATTTTATTTCCTCCTTTTATGTAATTCTCCCAAAGCCATGTAAATTCGATATTTATATTTCTCGCACTTTACTTTACTGTATGTCAAATCGGGTCCTGGATTTAATTTGGCGATGTGGACCCGCGCCTTTGTAATAGTTTAGGAACTTTATATTTCTCGCAACTTTTTAACTGCTAATAAATTGCATGCAAGAATGAATGTTAAAATAAAAACAAACGCGTAGATCACCCATGACAAGACAAGACAGAATACCTGAAAACGACACACAAATCACACACCACCCCTAGGGTACGCTTCACTGTTGCCTTTCCCCTCGAAAGGTGATCGTCGAGTAGAAGATGTTTTAGTAAGTCCTCATGATCCGGGAACCTGGCATGAGGGTAGCTTCTAAGGTATCTTCCCATTGCTCTGGTGATCACCATGTCCCGAACCCTCGAATTTACCCGAACACCTCCAACGGTGGTGCTACCTACCTCTCAATGGTGGGATGGCACTACTTTAAGGACATTTACACAGACGAGTTCCTTAGGGTAGGTAGACAACTCTAGATACTTGCTCTAACTTCAAAACAAATCAAAAATACTTTTCACACCAACACTTTTTCAAAAAGCTTTCGAAAGCAATTTTTCAAACACTCTTGAGGACCGATACAAGAGTCGAACTGGAATTTTCAAAGAAACTTTTTAAAAATCCACAGTTGAAAAGCAAACAAACCATTTTTGAAAATACATTGAGCAAGTATCTAAGAGCCCATGGATAACCATGGATAGAAAGGGTGCTAACACCTTCCCTTTCTATAATCTACCTCCCGAACTGAGAGCGATCTCTATAAGGAATTTTTCTGTGCTTTTGTCCTTTCCCTTTGGAGAAAATAAAAGACAGTGGCGACTCTTGCTTCCGCGACATTTCGCGAACCAGCTTTAAACAGTCAGTTCCAGATCCACCGATCACAGAACTGGCGACTCTGCTGGGGATATCTTTATAAAGTGAGGTGTACCTTAGGGTTAGTTTATAACTGTGTTTTCAATTGTATTGATTTGCTTGCTTTAAATTGTGGGACTGTCTTGGGAGTTCTATAGATCCTAACCCGGATCTGGGGATACCTTCTTAGAAAGTAGCAACAAGGCTGTGAGGGAACTGTGCGGGGTATACCGACATGGTTGAAACAGTCTGCTACATTGATGTGGCACTTTGGTGTGTACCGGTAACCCTTGAGTTCAGTCAAGGAGAGTACGGGGCCTCCGCGTGGTGTCGTGAAGCATCAACAGACCTTAGGAACCTTAATTGAACTATCTTGGCCTCTTTAGGGTAGTGAGATAACTGACTTTGGTGCAGTCCGAGGTTGGTTGATACTCGATACTACACTCAATTGAGGGTTGCTTTCCTGGAATATTTCGGTCGCTAGTTCAGTGGCTAAATCGAAACGATGAACAATGAAAGCAATCCAGTGATATTGGGACCCTTAGAACCCGGTTACTTCTAATAGGACAGGTTGAACCCACCAACTTCAAGAGGGTAATACCCAGACCCCATGCTGGCCTAAACTCTAGGGGTTTGTCTTGTGTGACTTGTGTGCCTTACATGTTTGCCTTTGTAAATATCTGTGGTGTGTTTAATCATAGCATCATGACATCATCCAGCATCATATGCATTGACTAACCATTTCAAGGGTTCGAATCTTCATCTTTGTTCTTGTTTTGTAGGACATGGAAACTGTTCGCAGAAAGACAATTCAAATCAGCCTTGTAAGGGTCCCTCCTCAGCTTAAGGAACTTATATCCAGGATTCCCGAGAGCTCTTCATTCAGTGAAAGGCATGGAAGACTCATCAGCTTGGTCAACACCAACATTGAGGAAGATATGATAAAGGTCCTGTTCCAGTTCTTTGACTCTCTGCATCACTGTTTCACTTTCCTGGATTATCAGCTGGTACCTACATTGGAGGAGTTCTCCCGGCTCCTGAAGATCCCCATCCTTGATCAACTACCCTACAACGGTACAGAAAAGGAACCCAAGCTTGAAGAGATTGCTAAAGCCTTACACCTACAATCATCTGACCTCAAGGGACATTGGGAAGTTAGAAGTGGTATCAAAGGGTTCTTAGCCAGGTTTCTGTTTGAAAAGGCCCATGAATGTTGGAACTCCCTTGACCTACAAGCTTTTGAAGAAGTTGTGGCCCTCCTTGTCTATGGTTTGGTGTTGTTCCCTAACCCAGATCAGCTTATAGATATCAGTGCTGTCCAGATCTTCATGTCCAGGAATCCTATACCTACGTTGCTGGGGGACATCCTTCACTCATGTTACACTCGAACCATGAGAAAAGAGGTGTCCTTATGTGCTGCACTCCTCTCCTGGGAAGGTGGTTTATTTCGCACCTTCCACAATCAGTTTTGAAGAACGAGCGGGGTTTGAGATGGTCACAACGATTGATGACTCTTACACATGCAGATATACATTGGTGCCCTCGGTCCATGGAGGATGTTACTATCATTGATTGTTGCGGGGAGTACCCTAATGTTCCTTTACTTGGAATCAGAGGAGGTATTACTTACAATCCATGCTTGGCTTGGAGACAGTTTGGTTATGCTCGAAGGGATGGTCCTCATGACATGTTAATTCCTGACATAGTTTTTGACTTCGACAACGATGCACAAGGACTTCGCCAGAGATTTATCAGAGCCTGGAGGATGCCAAGTAGGATAGACAGCAAAACACTGGGGCACAGGAACTCCATCCCGTTGGAACCTTATCTCAAGTGGGTACGCGCTCGCTCCCAGAAGTTAGTGATGCCATATCCTCACATGCTCCCTGTGATCAAAGAGCCAGTCTTGGAAGGAGAAGTGTCCTACACCATTCACCATCCTGATATGCCCACATCCTGGGAAGAGATGCAGAAGAGCTGGATCCAACTTAAGGAAGAACGGAATTCTTTTGAGACCAGTCTACATGCTAGTGAAAAGAAGGTCCTGGAGCTCACCCGTCTATTGCATGAGGAGAGGAATCTCAACACCTACATAGCTCCAAAGAGGATGCGTAGTGTCTTTTGGGATTGATTTGCTTTGTAATTTGTGCCCATGAGGCTTTGATGTACTGAACAATTATTTCCCTAATGATAACGTGTGTTCCTTTTTGTCTACAACAAATTTGAACTTTCGAACCCTTGAATGGATTGCATAAACACATATCATTCATCATGTGCATAGCAGGTTTTCTTCTTTTCAGGTTGCTTACCGTTCTTCGCTGTTTATTTCAGCATCATGAATCCTGACTCATCATCAACCGAGATGTCCATCAAGGCTCTTCAGGCGCATAATGCGCAATTTCAGGAACTAATCATGGGTTTGGCTCAGGGCCAAGAAGAGCTGAAGGCTCTGCTCCTGAAGAAGGAGAAGAAGAAGAAGAAGAGAACTGTCCTTTTCAACTCGGGCCGAAGTTTTGGCAACACTCTGCAAAACGAAGAGGCTGGTTCTTCTATAGGCAAGAGCAGTCCCCAAGGGGGAAAAGGTCCTAGTCCGGTGGTCTTTGACAACGAGACTGATTTTGATGAGGAACAGTATCCTCCGGCAGAAGACAGATACAAGCAATTGGAGGACAGACTGAATGCTATGGAGATCCAACAGGTGCCTGGGCTGGATTTCAGAGACTTGGGTTTGTCTAATGGTGTGATCATTCCTCATAAGTTCAAAGCACCATCCTTTACCAAGTATGACGGGGCGTCTTGTCCCAAGTTACACCTCAGGTCTTATATGCGGAAGATTCAGCCGTACTCAGTGGACAAGAATTTGTGGATCCACTTCTTCCAGGAGAGTCTTTCAGGGACTCATCTCGAATGGTTCTATCAGCTGGATGGGACCAAGGTTCGTAACTGGGAGGAGTTGGCTACTGCTTTTTATAAGCAGTATCAATATAATGCCGACCTTGCCCCTACACGTACCCAACTCCAGGGTATGTCTCTAGGGTCAAGTGAAGGTTTTAAAGAATATGCACAGAAGTGGAGGGATCTGGCTGGCAGGGTGCAGCCTCCGTTGACTGACCGGGAGTTGGTAGACATGTTCTTGGGGACCCTATCTGGGCCATTTTTCAACCATCTTATCGGTAACTCGTCTGCAGGGTTTACTGATCTTATTCTGACTGGAGAGAGAATTGAGGCTGGGATGAAGTCTGGTAAAATTCAGAAGGGTGCATCGTCAAGTTCTGAGAAGAAACCCTTCAAAAAGGAGGCCAGTGCTGTATATGGGTCTAGAAGACAAGAGAAACCTGAGCGCCGCCAATCTGTCAACGCGGTGATGATTGCTAAGCCTGCTGCCGCTCCTCGGCAAACCAATCCTCCAAGGGCTGAAAGACCTAGAAGGGAGTTTACCCGTTTGAGTATGACTTTATCACAAATCTTGCCGCAGTTGCTGTCCACCAACCTAGTGACTGTCAGAGAGGCCCCAAAGGTTGTAAACACTGCCTCTCCCAAATACAACCCAAATGCCTGTTGTGCTTATCACTCCGATAGCCCGGGGCATTCCACTGATGACTGTTGGGCCTTAAGGAATAAGGTGCAAGACCTTATTGATGCAAAAGAGATACAGTTTGAAGCGCCGGAGAGGCCGAATGTGGTGACTGCTCCTATGCCCCAGCATGGAGTGAATGCCATTGATGAAGATGTATACGCCGTTTCTGTGGATGATGTAGCTACTCCTTTGAAGATTGTCAAGAGGAACCTACTGCTGGCCGGTTTATTTCCGGGTTGTAGTGAAGGTTGCCTTTTCTGTGCTGTTTCCCTTTCTGGTTGTCCTTTGCTGAAGTTGGGCATCCAAAGCCTAATGGACAGCAAAGAGATTCTGTTCAAGAAGTCCGTTGTTCAGTTGGTTCCGGTAGAAGAAGTTTCTGTGGTTACAATCTTTAATAATCCAATCAAGGCTCTCCCAAGGAAGCCTGTTCAAATCATGATTGTCGCACCCGTTGTTATTACTGTTCTGGGGCCTCTCCCCTACGAATCTGATAAGGCTGTCCCCTGGCACTATGGGGCAGATGTGTATGTGAATGGAATCAAGCAAGAGTTCAACACTGGCACTAGTATCAGCAATATCACTGGTCCAGCTAAGGTTACCCGCAGTGGCAGGCTCTTCTCGCCTGATATTGCACCACCAGCTATTCGAAGACCCCTCACTATAACACCTGCAAGTGTACCTGTTCCCGTTTCTGATCAAGTTGTTTCCCCTGCTGCCGAGTCATCTAATGCTCGGGGCAAAGGGATTGAAGATGAGCCTGCCCGGATGGAGGCACCAAGACCTGTAAATGCTGAGGCCTCCCAACAAGAGATGGAGGAAATCCTGAAAATAATCAAGAAGAGTGACTTTAATGTTGTCGAGCAGCTGGGGCATACGCCCTCCAAAATCTACATGCTCTCCTTGCTACTGTGCTCAGAGGCCCATGCTAAGGCCTTAATTTCGTTTCTCAAGACGGCCCATGTGCCACAGGAGACATCTACAGTTCAGTTCACTGATTGCGTGGCAAATCTGACAGCGGACAATGGTTTGGGTTTCTCGGATGCTGACCTTACTGCCAAGGGAAGAGACCACAATGATGCCCTGCATGTCTCTATTGAATGCAGGGGCACTACTCTTGCGCACGTGTTGGTGGACACTGGCTCTTCCCTAAATGTGCTACCCAAGAAGGCCTTAGACCGTTTGGATTGTGAAGGCTTGGAGCTGAAACCTAGCAATATCATCGTCAGAGCCTTTGACGGTTCTAAGAGGATGGTCCATGGAGAGGTTGACATTCCTATCCGGGTGGGCTCTCAAGTTTTCGACTCTACTTTCTATGTGATGGATATCCGTCCATCGTATTCTTGTCTACTGGGTCGACCTTGGATCCACAAAGCTGGGGCAGTGACCTCTACCTTGCACCAGAAGCTAAAATACCCTGTCAGAGGGAAGATTGTCACTGTGCAGGGAGAGGAGGAGTATATGGTGAGCCATTTGAATTCCTTCAGGTATATTGAGATGGACGGGGAGTTTATTGAAACCCCCTTTCAGCATTTCGAAGAGGTACCTCCAACTTTGGCAGCAGCAGAAACAGTGGTCGAAGAGGATGTTCCTTTGAAGATGGCTTCTTTGAAGGATGCCCGGGCTGTGATCCAGAAAGGTGAATGTGCTAATTGGGGCAGGCTTCCTGACTTTACACAGAAAACTGACAAGTTTGGACTGGGTTTTACTGCAGAGGGCCAGAAAGCTATGCGGAAGGCAAAGACCAGAAGACCTCCTGTGCTCATTACCAATCCAGGAGTGAATGCTATTGGGGAGGATAATGAAGTGGATGAAGCTGAGTTCGATAGCTGGATCTACCCGACAACTGATGGCGGATTGACCAATTGGATTGCTAAAGATCATACTCCTGTTACTTTTGTTACGCAGTAATAAACTTCTTTGTTTTGTTATTTGTAATAAACAATTAAAACTCTATGGCCCGATGTCTTACCCGAGGCACCGTTGGCTTCATTTGTGAGGGCATATAAATTGTCATTTCATATATCATGAATAAAAATCTTGGACGTTTTCTCGCATTTCAAATCTTATGCTCCTTTTCTGTCTTTCCTTCCTTTATATATTTCAAAACAGCTGTATTTACACACACTCACTCATACAGGTTTCAATCCACTCTGGATCTCACTGGTAATGACTCTGCTACTGCCAGTTATGACTTCGAAAATCCGATCAACTTAGCCGAAGACGAAGGTGAAGATGACTGCGAAGTGCCTGGCGAGCTTGCAAGACTGTTACTCCAGGAAGAGAGGGCAATTCAACCACATGAAGAGCCAGTGGAAACAATAAATCTGGGTACTGAGACAGACAGAAAGGAGGTAAAGATTGGTGCCAACCTAGAGCGCAGCGTGAAGAAACGGTTGACTCAAATGTTACATGATTATATGGAGATCTTTGCCTGGTCCTACGAAGACATGCCCGGGTTGGATACCGATATTGTGGTCCATCACCTGCCTACTAAGGAAGACTGCCCTCCGGTTAAGCAAAAGGTCCGCCGTATGCGTCCAGAGATGTCTGAGAAGATCAAAGCCGAGGTTATGAAACAGTTTGATGCCGGGTTCCTTGCAGTGACTTCTTACCCTCAGTGGGTTGCTAATGTGGTGTCGGTACCTAAGAAAGATGGAAAGGTCAGAATATGTGTCGACTACAGGGATCTGAACAGGGCCAGCCCCAAAGATGACTTCCCTCTACCTCACATTGATGTCCTTGTTGACAATACTGCTCAGCATAAGGTGTTTTCTTTCATGGATGGCTTTTCAGGCTATAATCAGATCAAGATGGCACCTGAAGACATGGAGAAGACTACCTTTGTTACTCAGTGGGGAACCTTCTGCTACAAGGTCATGCCTTTTGGACTGAAAAATACTGGGGCAACCTACCAACGTGCCATGGTTGCTTTATTTCATGACATGATCCATCATGAGATAGAAGTGTATGTTGACGACATGATCGCGAGGTCCAAGACTGAGGAAGAGCACCTAGATCATCTGCAGAAGTTGTTTGACCGTCTGAAGTTGTACAAGCTGAGGTTGAACCCGAACAAGTGCACCTTCGGGGTAAGATCGGGAAAGTTGCTAGGCTTCGTTGTAAGTGATAAGGGTATTCAAGTGGACCCTGCCAAGGTTAAAGCTATTCAAGAGATGCCAGTTCCTAGGACAGAGAAAGAGGTCAGAGGCTTTTTAGGACGCCTGAATTACATTGCTCGATTCATCTCACACCTGACTGCTACCTTAGAGCCAATTTTCAAGCTGCTGAAGAAAGATCAGGTAGTACGTTGGAATGATGAATGTCAGGCTGCTTTTGACAGAATCAAGGAGTATCTCCAAGAACCACCCATCCTTATGCCACCGGTTGAAGGGAGACCTCTGATACTGTACCTGACAGTGCTTGACAACTCAATGGGGTGTGTGCTGGGGCAGCATGACGAGTCTGGCCGAAAAGAGCATGCCATTTATTACCTTAGCAAAATGTTTACCAACTGTGAGACCCGATACTCACTGCTTGAGAAAACTTGCTGGCTTTGGTATGGGCTGCTCGCCGGCTGAGACAGTATATGCTGACTCACATTACCTTGTTGATCTCAAAGATGGATCCTATAAAGTACATATTTGAAAAGCCTACTCTGTCTGGGAGAATAGCAAGATGGCAGATGATCTTGACAAAATACGACATTCAGTATACAACCCAGAAAGCCATCAAGGGAAGTGTATTGGCAGACCACTTGGCACATCAGGCCGTAGACGACTATCAGTCAATGAACTTCGAGTTTCCAGACGAGAGCATCATGATTGTGACTGATTGTGAAGTACCTGGACCGGATGAAGGACCTGAGGAAGGATCCCGATGTTCTATGCACTTTGACGGAGCCTCCAACGCTTTGGGTAACGGCATTGGCGCTGTGATCATATCCCCTCAAGGCACTCATACTCCACTCACTGCCCGGCTATGTTTCAACTGCACCAACAACATGGTGGAGTATAAGGCGTGCATCATGGGTCTTCAAGCTGCGATCGACTTAAGGATCAAGTTTCTGAGTGTCTTCGGAGATTGCGCTCTCGTGATCAATCAGATCAAAGGGGAGTGGGATACGAAACATCCGAATCTTATTCCTTACAGAGAATGTGTGTTGACCTTGATCCCCCACTTCACAAAGATAACCTTCGAACACTTTCCGAGAGAGGAGAATCAGCTGGCGGACGCGTTAGCTACAATGTCTTCTATGTTCAAGGTCAAATGGGATAATGAGGCTCCTCGGATCATCATCTAGAAACTGGACGAACCGGTATACTGTTGTGATCTCGAGACTGAATTGGTGACTGAGAAGCCTTGGTACCATGAAGTAAAGAGATATCTAGAAGCTCAGGAATACCCTGAAGGTGCATCTGTCAATGATAAAAAGTTCCTGAGAAGGTTCGCAGCAAAATTCTTCCTTAGCAACGGCATCCTGTATAAGCGAAACCATGATTCGACTTTACTGCGTTGTGTGGACAAGACAGAAGCAGAAAGGATCATGGAAGAGCTACATGAAGGGACCTTTGGAACATATTCCAGTGGACACACTATGGCAAAGAAAATCCTTCGTGCAGGGTATTTCTGGTCCACAATGGAAGCTGACTGTTACCAACATTCTCGGACATGCCATAAATGCCAGATTTATGCAGACAAGGTGCATGTTCCTCCAGTTCCTCTAAATGTTCTAACTGCGCCCTGGCCGTTTGCAATGTGGGGCATAGACATGATCGGTGAGATTAAACCTACGGCATCCAATGGGCATCGCTTCATCCTAGTGGCGATTGATTACTTCACGAAGTGGGTTGAAGCAGCATCCTATGCTACGGTAACCAAGACTGTTGTGGCACGGTTCATTCGGCACAACCTGATCTGTCGCTACGGGGTCCCTGAAAGGATTATTACAGACAACGGTACCAATCTCAATAAAAAGATGATCACTGAGCTCTGCGAGCAGTTTAAAATACAGCACCACAACTCTTCTCCTTACAGACCGAAGATGAATGGGGCTGTAGAAGCAGCAAATAAAAACATTAAGAAAATCGGGCAGAAAATGACAGTGACTTATAAAGATTGGCACGAGATGTTACCGTTCGCTCTACATGGGTACCGTACCTCAGCCAGGACGTCAACCAGGGCAACTCCTTTCTCCTTGGTCTACGGTATGGAGGCAGTCTTACCGATCGAAGTGCAAATACCCTCTCTCCGGATAATGAAGGATGCAAATCTGAACAAGGATGATTGGATCCAGACACGACTTGATCAGTTAAACCTTATTGATGAAAAGAGGCTTGCTGCTATCTGTCATGGTCAGACGTATCAGAAACGGATGATCAGGGCATTTAACAAAAAGGTCAGACCACAGGAATATCAAGTTGGGGATCTGGTAATCAAGCGAATCATCCTTCCTCAGAGTGATCCAAGGGGCAAATGGACCCCTACGTACGAAGGGCCATTTGTGGTTAAACATGTGTTCTCAGGAGGAGCCATGATTTTAACCAACATGGATGGTGACGACCTTCCTCACCCCGCCAATGCAGACATAGTAAAAAGATACTACGCATGAAAAAAGACCCGCTAGGCTGACATGCCTAGGCAAAAATTAGGGCTTCCCGGCGAACCAAAAGGGTTCGGGCAAAATGAAGGGATGAAATGAAAAAATCTGTACACCCGGCAAGTCGAAAACCTGAAAAGGCGGCTTGGGCAAAAATGGGTATCCCGGTGGACTGAAAACCCGAAAGGGCGGTCCAGGCAAAAGTTTGGGATAAAGCGTAATACTATGTCTCATTGGATCACTTTGCATCCAGAATCTGGTATCTACATCAAGTTCAGACGGCATCGATCAGTCAGCTTCATCTTCAACCAAGGTCATCAAGTGATGAGACGCTCGGAGATATAAAGGCAATAGCAGAGTTGAAACCCAGTGGGATCATTCATTTTACACAGCTGTTTTATTTTCTCCTGTACAAAATTGTATAAACTCTTTTGTTCGGCGGCATTCTCTTACTAGGACGTCAGCCTCTTGTACATAAACGCCTATTTTACAGGCAAATTCAAAAATCAATACAAACATACTTTTCAGTTAAAATTGCCAATCGTTTTTCCTTTTCTGTTTTGTTTTGCGAAGAACGTCCAAGGTTCAATTTGTGATATATGCATTGACAATAATTTGCTAACTCATGAATACTTGCATACGAAACAAAGAGTTAATTACAGGTAACATTAGAAACAGGGGCAGTAAAGAGTTGTCTAAGCAATCTAATTGTTCTGTCCTCCAAAGTACCAAGGTAGGTTCAGCTGAAGAACATAACCAGATGTCTTAATTCCCCAGAGAGTGAGCCAGCAAGTCAGTGCACTCTCCCCGAGCAAAGTTACAACCAAACCTTAAGGAAGTTGGGTATCCTCCAGCAGGTCTCAACATTTCCCAGCAATATACATGCATTCTTAACAAGCATCCCCGGCAGTCTTGGTCTAAAGATTGTTCCCTGGCGGTACATCAAACATTCAATGGAGTTACTTCCCCAGTACAGTTCAAAACTTCCCCAGAAGAGTCCAATCCAGTTTCCCCAGGAAAGTTGGAATCCATCTCCCCGAGCAGTAAGTTTATCCCCAGTAGATTCTGAAAGCTTATCCTCGCAGAGCACGAACGCGTCCCCCGGCTTCATTCAAAGAGTTATTTCCTTACCAGGATATAACTGGGTTATCCTCAGCCAAAAGCCATGGAAAGATCGTTCTCGGTGAAGTCTTCTTATCCCCAGCGAAGTCTATTAACACTTCCCATACAACAATGGTATCCCCAGTGAAGTTACCATCAACATTTCAGCACAGTACCTCTCCCCCCACAGAGTATGCTCCCCAGCAAGATCATTAGAGTACTTTTCTCCCCGCAGAGTAATCCATTCGCCAAGTTTATTCCCCAACGGAGTCATCTTCTCCTACCGGTATTCTTGCAATCATCATCCCCAGCGGAAGCAAAGCATCTATTCTCCAACATCAGCCCAGGAGTGACTTCCCGGCACCCGTCAAGGATTTTATTTTCCTAAAAGACAAAAAGATACATTCATAAACAACATATTTTCATACATTATAGCATGCATCTACGCATCATATCGCACAAATCTCATTTATATTGAGAACATCATTGCTTGATCCATATCATGCATTGCATATGACTGACCTTTACCTTTCAGGAAAGATCCAGTTAAGTTCTCAGCTACATTTCAAGACCTAGACCGGTTCAGTTAAATCGACCCTAAGATGTTTCTGTTTCTTATCCAGTCAAAGGCCTTCTCTGGTTCAGTTAAATCGACCCTAAGATCTCCCTGTTTCTTATCCAGTTGAAGATTTCAAGACCTAGACCGGTTCAGTTAAATCGACCCTAAGATTTTTCTGTTTCTTATCCAGTTCAAGGCCTTCTCTGGTTCAGTCAGATCGACCCTAAGATCTCCCTGTTTCTTATCTAGTTGAAGATTTCAAGACCTAGACCGGTTCAGTTAAATCGACCCTAAGATTTTTCTGTTTCTTATCCAGTCAAAGGCCTTCTCTAGTCCAGTTAAATCGACCCATAACAGATTTTCCTAATAAAGACTCAGTAGAAGATATCCAAGATTCTCTCAGCGTTACTGTTGAGGTTGAAGTAGCCCAAGATTCTCTCAGCGTTACTGTTGAGGATGAAGTCGTCCAAGGTTCTCTCAGCGTTCCTGTTGAGGTAGTAATCGCCCGAGGTTCTCTCAGCGTTCCTGTTGAGGTAGTAATCGCCCAAGGTTCTCTCACCGTCCCGTTGAGGTAGTAATCATCCCTGGTTCATTCATGACTGTTTGAAGCTCCAGATCCAGCTCCTGTAACCAGTCAGGGCACACCCACACAAAGAGTTTGAAGACCAGCTCCTGTAATAGGTCAGGTAATCATTTTCTTTTGCAGGTACGCAAGTTCTCGCTAAGGAATCTCTTACGCGATCGACATTTAGCATGGCATCTATAAGCCCATCATCCTATCCATGAATCTCCAAATGGCATCTATAAGCCCATTCCACCATCACACTACTATGTGAGCGCAAATTTCTGGGCACTCTAGTGTTCAATCATCTTCCACCTTCGGATTACGAAAGGCACGTCAGCCAATCTGCATCCTCAAGTCTAAGAAGATTGAACAGGGGCAACTGTTGTACCCCAAAATTTGCCCTCCCATATTCTTCAAGAATTGCAAAGAGCATGCTTCAAAATCTCCTCAAGGGTTGCACAGTTCAAGGGCCTCCTAACAGTCAAAAATTAGGGTTTTGGTTCTGACAAAGAAAATGAGGTTTCCAAGGGTCCAATCAAGTCCCACATGCTTATAAACATGGTCAAGCATCCTCATACCAAGTTTCAAGACTTACAACACAAAATTGCACAGTCAAAAACCCTAATTGCACTACAGTCAACTGCAGGGGCAAAATGGTCATTTGACAGTCAAAAGTTCAAATTTTTGGTCAACATCTCATTTTGAAGCCACAAACATCATTTTATCAATGCTTGATCATGATTCTCAAAGCTTGGCTCAAAAAGTCTCAAGATGCAAAAGTTTCCATATTTGGACAGTTGAAAAAGTCAACTGTAACTTGACCAGGGCATAACTTCCACATGGATTATCAGAAAAATTCCATCCAAAGCTCATTTTGAAGAGAAAGACATTTCCTACAACTCCTCTTCACACTTCAAGTCCAAGAAATGCTCTCACAAAAAGTTATCAATTTCAACATTATAGGTCATTTTCAAAAGTCAACAAAAAGGGACTTTAAGTCAAAGGCCATAACTTGAGATTGGTAAATCAAAATGACATGGGACCAAAGGCATTGGTTAGAGGACTTCAAGAAATTTCCAAAATGTCCAAGAACATGATCAAAGCTTAAAGGTTGAGCAAGATATGCCTTGTGGAAGTTGGGAAATTTTTGGATATTTTGAAAAGTCAACTTTGCTTCAAATGTCTTAAAATTGCTAATGGGCCACATTTTCTTCCAAGATTCATCATCCAAAGCATGTGCACGACCATTTGGCCCAAAGGGAATTTATTCATCATTTTTATTTATTTATTTGAATTTTTAATTGCTAATAATTCATTTAATTAATTAAAATATGGAAAAAATACCAAAGCAAGCTTTTCAAATCTTTTTATGCATAAAATATCTTCAAGATTTCGTGCATTATCTGATATGGAAAGAATCAAGTTGATTGGACATGATTGGCATCAAAAACATGTGAAAAAGATTGGAAAAATTATGCCATGAAAATCAAATATCTTTCCATCAATGCAAAGGTTTTTTGGATCCAAATCTTTACCCTAATCATTCCATACATAAGCCAGAAGCAAACCCTAGTGGAAAGGACCTGAAAGCTGCGCCTCTTCTCAAGAACAAAGTTTGTGTTTTTTGTGAAAAATTCCAAAACTGAAAACGTGGTTCCAAGGCTTTTCAAGGCAAGATACCAATTGCAATAGCTTGCAAAAGCTTCACTGAACCTAACTGCATTATTTTACAATCCTCACGCACCCAGAATTGGTACTTAGCAATCAAACTGTTTCATCTTTTTTACATAATCGTATTTTATCATTCATGCCATGATTTTGAGTTCTAATGATTGTTTCGTGTTAGACTTATCATGCTGAAGCTAACCATACAGTTTGATTGAGTTTTTATGCATCGTACGCGATTTCACCATGGAAGCATGCTAGGGTTACAAAACTGAAAAATTGGGGGTTTCCTCGTCCAGAAAAATTAGACTCTAAGGCCAGGACTGTTGAATTCAGAAGCTTCATGTGAACTGTTTCCATACCTCGCGATTAATTTATGATTAGCAGGGTGCTAATCGCTATTTTTGTGCTTGTTATTTAGTGGGGGTTTAAAACCCCCGTTATTCAATTTGTTTTTGTTTCAGGTACAACAAGCAAGTGGGGAAGATGATGAGGTGTAGGCCAACGAGTGGCTCGTTTGAATTTCGCGCGGAATTAGCCACTTACCATTTGTTTTGCAATATTTTGTTCACGTTCTATACTATATACAAAGTACGTTGGTAGCTCAGTTGGCAGGCACGTTATTTGGTAAGCAACAGGACCTGGGTTCGATCCCAGGTCCCCCTCCCTTTCCATATTATTTTTCTAATCATGCTTCTGTGTAGTTCGCTTCCAGAGGTTCAGCGTACACTCCATAATCCAAGAGCGCCACATGGCCACTGAGGGTAATCTAAGGGCCAATATTTGAAGAGCACCATGGGCGTTGGTCAACGGGTCCACACGTAATTTCCAGAAGTCAACAAAGGCCTTAAACGTTGGGCCAGAATTATTGGATTATACCTCCAGTTTGGGGATAGAACCCCCCATGGTTTGCTTTTTTTATTCTTTTTTCATATTTTTCTATTTTTATTTGTTTTGTTTAATTGTTATTTAAATCTTTAAATTAATTTATTTTCATAAAATATAAAAATAATATAAAATCCAGAAAAGACAAAAACAAAAATATATTTTTATTTTAATATCTTTGTAAATAAATTGTATCATTTAATTTAATTTTAAGTTATAGGCTTAATTTCAAACATTTTTCTCAATAAACTTAAAAAGTTGTAGAATTAGGGTTTTGATTATTTTTACCTTTTCTTTTTCACTATATTAATAATTAATTATATATTTTTGTAAATAAAATTGTATTAATTAATTAGGTTTAATTTTAGGTTCAATTTTAATATTTTTTCTTAATAAATAAAAATAGTTAGAATTAGGTTTTAATTCCAATTTAATTCTTCTTATTAAAAATCCATAAACACAAAAACTCAAAAATATTTTCTTTTTACTTTAATTTAATTAATTTGTTAATCATGATTTAATTTCATAAAAAAGGGTCCAACGCCCTCGCATTCAATCGCAATTCCAATTCGCGCATTTATTTTATTTCCTCCTTTTATGTAATTCTCCCAAAGCCATGTAAATTCGATATTTATATTTCTCGCACTTTACTTTACTTTATGTCAAATCGGGTCCTGGATTTAATTTGGCGATGTGGACCCGCGCCTTTGTAATAGTTTAGGAACTTTATATTTCTCACAACTTTTTAACTGCTAATAAATTGCATGCAAGAATGAATGTTAAAATAAAAACAAACGCGTAGATCACCCATGACAAGACAAGACAGAATATCTGAAAACGACACACAAATCACACACCACCCCTAGGGTACGCTTCACTGTTGCCTTGCCCCTCGAAAGGTGATCGTCGAGTAGAAGATGTTTTAGTAAGTCCTCATGATCCGGGAACCTGGCATGAGGGTAGCTTCTAAGGTATCTTCCCATTGCTCTGGTGATCACCATGTCCCGAACCCTCGAATTGACCCGAACACCTCCAACGGTGGTGCTACCTACCTCTCAATGGTGGGATGGCACTACTTTAAGGACATTTACACAGACGAATTCCTTAGGGTAGGTAGACAACTCTAGATACTTGCTCTAACTTCAAAACAAATCAAAAATACTTTTCACACCAACACTTTTTCAAAAAGCTTTCGAAAGCAATTTTTCAAACACTCTTGAGGACCGATACAAGAGTCGAACTGGAATTTTCATAGAAACTTTTTAAAAATCCACAGTTGAAAAGCAAACAAACCATTTTTGAAAACACATTGAGCAAGTATCTAAGAGCCCATGGATAACCATGGATAGAAAGGGTGCTAACACCTTCCCTTTCTATAATCTACCTCCCGAACCGAGAGAGATCTCTATAAGGAATTTTTCTGTGCTTTTGTCCTTTCCCTTTGGAGAAAATAAAAGACGGTGGCGACTCTTGCTTCCGCGACATTTCGCGAACCAACTTTAAACAGTCAGTTCCAGATCCACCAATCACACCCCCGAACTCAAAATCTCGAAGGTCTTTCCTGTTCTTTTCACCCTTTCCTTATTGGATAAAATAAAAGTTAGAGTCGACTATTGATGTCCAAAACATTTGCAATAAAATGCAAAACCAAGTTAATTCTCCCACTCTATTACAGAACTGAAGACTCTGCTGGGGAAATACTTAAAAGTTGGGTTACCTTAGAGTTATATCACTTTATCTGCTTTGATTTAATTGTTTGCTTTACATTTGAGGGTTTCTCGGATTTTACTTTCTTGCAATGATCCTATACCCGGATCTGGGGACCCTAGGTAAGTAGATATAAATCATGGAAACTATACGACATAGACCGATATGGCAAAGTGATGGCTACGTTAGTGTGACACTTTGGTTTGTATTGGTGTCCCTTGAGTCAGTCAAGGAGAATATTAGGTTGTCGCGTGGTGTCGTAAGCACTAACCGACCTTTAGAACCTTAATTGACCCAACTTGGCCATTAGAAGGTAGTGAGATAGCCGACTTTGGTGCAGTACGAAGTTAGTTGATACTCGATGCTATGCTCATTGAGATTCGACTCTCGAGTTTTTTTATGACAAGTAAATTTCCGTGCTAAAAAAAACCTGTGAGAAAAATCAGATATTGAGATCCCTAGAACCCGGTTACTATTTTAGGACAGGTTGAGCCAACTAAACTTCAAGAGGGTACTTACCTACGGACCTTATGCAATCCTTTAAACCTAAGGCTCTTGTGTGATTTGTTTGTGTTTATTTCTTGTCTAGACAAAAGCATAACATCATGACATCATACCATATCATTTTTATTAACCATTTCAAGGATCTCAAAGGCCTATGATGCAGGTTTATTATGAACCAGACGTCTAGAAAGTGGCCAGAGGATTTATTTTCCTCTAGCCAAATGCCGTCAAAGATCAGAGTAATTTCACTTAAGTCAAAGGCCAGGACCCACTTGACATGGTGAGCTTGATTCTTATAGAAGGACGTTCAAAGACGCAAAGTTCTTCAGTCAAAGCTGCAACCAGACTCAACTTATAACATTTCCCTTTATTTACCCCGTGAGATCCTTAAAAAATTGCATCCACATATCATGCATGTCATTATATAACAGGTATTTCCCAAGACAAACTTTCTCATCTTCTTGTTGTTTATTTCAGTAAAAGATAGTTGTACTACAAACTATGAAAGACCTCCAAGCTCAAAATTCCTAATTCTAAGAGACGCTCCGGAGCTTAGCCAAGGGGCAGAAATAGATGATGATGCTCATCGCCAAGAAGAAAAAGACTTGGAAATTGGCTGGTATCCTCAACATGGGAAGAAGGTTTAAAGGTCCTCCTAAACAAGCTCAGAACTGTGTTATTTCCTATGATGAAGATGAAAACCAGGGTGAGGAAGACAAGAGTGTGAAGGTTGAGAGAGGGAGAAACCCTAGATCCGGCCAAGACTCTGATGAAGTCTATTCTGCTGAACAGTATCCTCCCGTTGATGACAGATACAAACAGTTGGAGGATCGTCTTAGTGCTATGGAAATCGAGAAAGTGTTTGGCCTTGAATTTGAAGAGTTGGGCCTTATATCAGTGGTTGTCATCCATCACAAGTTCAAGGTCCCTACTTTTTCCAGATATGATTGTGTTTCTTGTCCTAAGCTTCATCTGAGGTCTTATGTCCAGAAGATCCAACCCCATACTGCTGACAGAAAGTTATGGGTTCACTTGTTTCAAGAGAGCTTATCTGGGACACAACTAGAATGGTTCTATCAGTTGGAAGGAACCAGTATACGTACTTGGGAAGACCCGACCGCTTCTTTTTACAAGCAATATCAATACAATTCTGACTTTGCACCAACTCGTGTGCAACTATAAAGCATGAATATAGGCTCGAATGAAGGGTTTAAAGAATATGCTAAAAAATAGAGAGATCTGGTTGGAAGAGTGCAATCTCTTTTATCTGACAGGGAGTTGGTTGATATGTTCATGGACACTTTGACAGGGCCTTTTTTTAATCACCTGATTGGAAGCTCCTCATATGGTTTTACTGAGTTGATACTAATAGGAGAACATGTCAAGAGTGGTATCCGAAGTGGAAAGATTTAAGTGGCCGAATCTTTAAGTACTGTGAAGAAGATGTTCAATGGTAAGAAGGAAAAAAATGTTGTTTATGGTAGGAAGGGTCATACTAGAAGTGATCACAATCAATTTGTAGGAGTTGTGTTAATTTCTAATCTGGCGCTTGTACAACAACAACAACAAAATCAGCATAGATCAGACGCACCGAGAAGACAGTTTACATAGATCAGCATGCCGTTATCTCAGGCATTACAACATCTTTTGAAAGTAGAGTTAATAACGTTAAGGGATCCTCCCCAGAATCCCAACACCTCCTCTCCTCGTTATAATCCTAATGTGAAGTGTGCTTACCATTCCAATAGCCTCAAGCATGACACTAATAGTTGTTGGGCTTTGAAGAACAAGATTCAGGATATGATTGATAATAAATAAATTGAGTTTGATCCTCCTGAGACCCCCAACGTGATTACCGCACCTATGCCGAAGCACGACAAAGGCATTAGTGCTATTGATGATGTTCTTTATGTTTCTACTATAAGTGAATTGGCTACTCCCCTCCCGATTATCAAGGAAAATTTGTTACGGGTTAGTTTATTTCTGGGTTGTATTGAAAGATGTTACTGTTGTGCAGCCCAACCCAATGGATGCAAGTTGCTAGAAGAAGGTATTCAGCGTCTAATGGGCAATCACCTAATTCTAGTTGAGAAGATTCCGTCTGTTGAGAATCTGTTGCAAGACTTAGAGTTGGAAGAGTTATCTTTAATATTAGGTATTCCTATTAGGATCACTTACAAGGATCCTGTAAGGATCACTGCCAAACCTAAAATAGCTCCCCTGATAATCACTTCACCCAGACCAATTATGTATTCCTCAGACAAGTTTGTCCCTTGGAACTATGGAGCCGACGTCTACTACCATGGCGTCAAGCAAGAGCCATTGACCATCGAGAATAAAGATATTGAAGCTGTTGATCCCAACATCGACAATATTGTTGGGACCAGTAAGGTTTCTAAAAGTCGAAGGGTTTTCTCTCCAGAAATCTCTCCAAAGACGGCTGACACACCAATACGAGTTACTGCGACTGAGTCAACTACTAAGACTCAGGGCAAAGAACAAATGAATGAGCCTACCTAGATGGAGTCACCTAAAGAAGTTACCACTGACGATACTTCCAAGCAAGAGTTGGAGGAGGTATTAAAGATTATTCGCAAAAGTGATTACAATATTATCGAAAAGTTGGGACAGACTCCCTCCAAGATATCCATGTTATCCCTTTTACTGTGTTCTGAGGCCCATGCTTAGGCTTTAGTAAAGTTCTGAAATTATGCTCACGTGCCACAAGAAATTTCTACCGATCAATTTGGAAGTTATGTTTCTAGTCTAAATACTGATAATGGGCTAGGCTTTTTTGATGTCGATTTGACCTCTGAAGGAAGGAACCATAATAAGGCCATGTATGTCTCTATTGAATGCAGGGGCACTAATTTAGCTCATGTATTGGTTGATGCAAGTTCCTCACTGAATGTTCTACTGAATGGTGCTCTGGACAAGCTTGATTCTGAAAGGGTCGTGCTGAAACCTAGTGATATTATAGTCCAAGCCTTTGACGGGTCAAAGAGGATGGTACACAAAGAGGTGGTTCTCCCAATTATAGTGGGTTCACATGTTTTTGATTCTACCTTTTATGTGATGGATATCCGACTGGCTTATTCTTGTTTACTCGTACGCCCCTAGATTCATCGGACAGGCGCTGCTACTTCAACCTTACACCAAAAGCTGAAGTATCCTGTGAATGGAAAGGTTGTTACTGTTTGTGGCGAAGAGGAGTATATGGTGAGTCATTTGAACTCATTCAGATATGTAGAGATGGACGGAGAAATCATCGAAACCCCCTGTCATGCTTTTGAAGTAATCCCTCCTACGACAACTAGAAGACTGAAGACCTTATCTCAATCTCCTTTAGTCAGGAGTAATTGTTATTTCCTGTTTATTATTTTCAAAAGTTTTGGTTATTTAATTTTTAAACAATGACCTTAAGCCTGGTGCCTTACCCGGAGCACAATGGTCCATTTGTTAGGGTTGTCATTTCATAAACATATTTTCATTTAATAAAGCATTGGAAGTTTTGCATTCAAATTTTGCGCTCTTTGTCTTTCTTTTATTTTTATCACTTCCAAAATAGCTATGTGTTCTTACACACACCCACATAATAAATTGCAGATCCACATCCACTCTGGATCCCATTGATAACAATTCTACTATTTCCACTTATGACTTTTAAAATACGATCTACCAAGCTGAGGACGAAGGTGGGGAATATTGTGAAATACCCGGGGACTTTGGCAAACTATTAGTTCAAGAGGAAAAGGTTATACAACCGCATGAAGATCCGGTCGAGGTTGTAAACTTAGGTACTAAAGCAGACAGGAAAGAAGTCAAGATAGGTGCCAACTTAGAGGACAATGTCAAGAATAGGTTAATCCAGATGTTGCATGACTATGTTGAGATATTTGCTTTGTCATGCAAAGACATGCCAGGGCTTGATACTGATATTGTGGTTCACCTTCTGCCGATGAAAGAGGGTTGTTCTCCAATAAAGCAAAAGTTCCTTCGTATGTGTCCCAAGATGTCAGAGAAGATCAAGGATGAGGTTATGAAGCAATTCAATGCAGGTTTCTTAACAGTTAAATCATATCCTAAGTGGGTTGAAAATATGGTGCCAGTTCCTAAGAAGGACGGAAAGGTGCATATATATGTAGATTACAAGGATCTGAATAGGGGAAGCCCCAAGGATGACTTTCTGCTTCCATATATTAATGTTCTGGTCGACAACACTGCTCAGCACAAAGTATTCTCCTTCATGGATGGCTTCTCAGGGTATAATCAGATCAAGATGGCGCATGAAGACATGGGGAAGACAACTTTTGTTACACAGTGGGGCACTTTCTGCTACAAGGTTATTCCTTTTGGGTTGAAGAACGTCGACGTAACATATCAACATGCCATGGTAGCTTTATTCCATGACATGATCCATCACGGGATAGAGGTCTACATCGACGACATGATAGCCAGATCCCAGACTAAAGAGGAACATCTTAACCATCTACGCAAGTTGTTTGAAAGGCTAAATAAGTACAAGCTAAGGTTGAATTCGAACAAGTGCTCCTTTGGGGTAAGATCCAGTAAATTCCTAGGTTTCATAGTCAATGGCTACGGTATTGAAGTTGATACTTCCAAGGTCAAAGATATTTAAGAAATGCGTGCTCCCTGTACCGAGAAGGAAGTCAGATGTTTCTTAGGATGACTAAATTATATTTCCAGGTTTATTTCCAATTTGACCGCTACTTGTGAGTCGATCTTCAAGTTGCTAAAGAAAGATCAGGTAGTGAAGTGGAACGGCGAATCCTAAATAGCCTTTGACAAAATCAAGGAGTACCTTCAACAACCTCCGATTCTAATGCCAGCAGTTGAAGGAAGACCTATGATCATGTAATTAACAGTGTTGGAGAATTCAATGGGATGTGTACTGGGCCAGCATGACGAGTTTGGTTAAAAAGAGCATGCAATATACTACCTTAGCAATAAGTTTACCGACTATGAAATAAGATACTCACTTCTCAAGAAAACTCGTTGCGCTTTGGCATTGGCTGCTCGCTGACTAAGACAGTATATGTTGACCCATACTACTCTGTTGATCTCTTAAATGGATCCCATAAAGTATATATTCGAGAAACCCGCTCTCTCTGGAAGGATAGCCCGATGGCAAATGGTCTTAACAAAATACAGCATCCAGTACACCACTCAGAATGAAATCAAAGGAAGTGTACTGACCAACCACTTGGCTTATCAAGTTGTAGACGACTATCATTCTATGAGTTTTGAGTTCCCGGATGAGAACATTATGCTAGTTATAGATTGTGAAGAACTTGGACCGTATGAAAGACCTAAGCCAGGATCCCAATGGACTATGGTCTTTGATGGAGCTTCTAATGCGCTGGGTAATGGAATTAGTGTTGTGATTATCTCTCTTAAGGGTTTCCATATGCCCTTCACCTCCAGACTTTACTTTGATTGTACCAACAACATGGCCGAATATGAAGCGTGCATCAGAGGTATCAAAACTACTATTGATCTGATGATCAAGTTCTTGAATGTATACAGGGACTTAGCCTTGGTAATCAGTAAGATTAAGGGAGAATGGGATTCGAAGCATCTAAATCGCATTCCTTATCGGGAGCATGTATTGACATTAATTTTGTACTTCAAGGAAATCACTTTTGAACATATCTCACAAGAAGAGAATCAGTTGGCAGACACGTTGGCTACCATGTCATCTATGTTCAAATTTAGATGGGACAATGAGGCTCCTTAAATTAGCATCGAGAGACTGGACGAACCAGCATATTGCTACGAGGTTGATAATGAAGGAGTAGAAGAAAAGCCACGGTTTCATGAAGTGAAAAGGTATCTCAAGGCTCAAGAATACCCTGAGGGAGCATATATCAATGACAAGAAATTCCTACAGAGGTTCTCTTCTAAGTTCTTTCTTAGGAATGGAATTTTGTATAAGCGCAATCATGATTCAACTCTGCTTTATTGTGTAGACAAGAAGGAAGAAGAGAAGATTATGGAAGACATGCACGAAGGTATCTTTGGTACTCATTACAGTGGGCATTCTATGGCTAAGAAGATTCTGAGAGCGGATTATTATTGGTCGACTATGGAGACTGATTTCCATCACCACTCAAGAACTTGTAACAAATTCCAGATCTACGCTGACAAAGTACACGTGCCTCTGATCCCTATGAATGTCTTGACTTCTCCTTGGCCATTTTCAATGTGGGTAATTGATATGATTGTAGAGATCAAGCCGACTGCTTCTAATAGACACTGTTTCATCCTCGTCTCTATCGATTATTTCACCAAGCAGGTTGAAGCAGCCTCGTTTGTCTCTGTTACCAAGAATGTGGTTGCCCGGTTTATTAAGCATAACCTCATCTGTCGGTATGGCATCCCCGAAAGGATTATCACGGACATTGGTACCAATCTCAATAATACCACGATCACAGAACTTTGCATGCACTTTAAGATTAAGCACCATAATTCTTCTCTGTATCGACCGAAGATGAATGGTGCAGTGGAAGCCGTAAATAAGAACATCGAGAAGATTATACAAAAGATGACAGTGACGTATAAAGACTGGCATGAGATGTTGCCATTTGCTCTTCATGGATATCGCACCTCCGTACGAACATCAACTAAGGCAACCCCATTCTCTCTAATCTATGATATGGAAGCGGTCCTACCCGTCGAAGTCCAGATTCCTTCTCTAAGCATTATGAAAGACGCAGATTTAGACGAAGACGAGTGGATTCAAACTAGATTGAACCATCTAAATTTGATAGACGAGAAAAGGCTTGCTGCTATTTCTCACGGTCAGATGTACCTGAAGCGTATGATCAAAGCCGTCAACAAGAAAGTCAAGCACTAGGTATATCAGGCTGGTGACTTGGTAATAAAACACATCATCCTGCCACAAAGTGATCCCATAAGCAAATAGACTCCCATCTACGAAGGGCCATTTGTGATCAAGAAGGTATTTTTTGGAGATGCTATGATACTTACCACCTTGGACGGTGAATATTTTCTGCACCCTATGTACGCGGACATAGTAAAAAAATACTACGCATGAAAGAGACCCGCTAGGTTGACTAGCCTAGGTAAAAATAAGGGCGTCCCGATGAACTAAAAGGGTTCGGGCAAAAATTAGGGATACATATATATATATATATATATATATATATATATATATATATATATATATATATATATATATATATATATATATATATATATATATATATATATATATATATATATATATATATATATATATATATATATAAAGATTTTACACCCGGCAAGTTGAAAACCTAAAAAGGCAGCTTGGGAAAAAAAGGGTATTCTGGTGGACTGAAAACCCGAAAGAGAGGTCCAGGAAAAAGTTAGGGTTTAAAGCTTACTATGTCCCGTTGGATCACCTACATACAACCAGCTTTATTACTGACATCAAGTTCAAACGGTACAGATCAATTCAGTCAACTTCTTTCGACAACAAGAGATGAGATTCTCGAAGACAGAGGGGCAATAGCAGAGTTGAAACTCGATCGGGTCGTTTACACATAGCTATATGTTTTGATTTTACTTTGTACTCTTTTCATTTAATGACGATTTCCTATTACTTGGATTTCTATCTCTATGTACAAAACCGCCTGTTTATAGGTAAATTTTCAATACAACTATCAATACAAGTTCAAAATTCAAATTTTGTTTTAGTTTTTCTGTTTCATTTGCAAAAACGTCCAATGACTAAATTGAATTAACATATGCATATGAATATGATTACTGTTAACAAATATATGCACAAAAATAGGAATAAGCATTTACTAAAGACTCTTGGAGTTGGGATAATGTTCATGTTACCCAGAAATCCCCATAGAGAAATCCCCGTAGATTTTTGACTTCGCAGGCTCATCCCCGACGGATATACTCCCCAACAGATTCCCCTAGCGGATAAAAGAGTATAATCATCTCTCCAACATATAGTGGAAACTTCCTCCACACAGCCTACGGAATTCCAAATCCCATCAGAAATGGTCCCCTCAGCACAACTTATAAGAATTTAGTTCTCCAGCTGAGTTTATTTCTCCAACACTTCAAAATGCCCTGCAGAATTCTCTTCTCCAGCAGGGTTTATTTCCCCAATGGAATTTATTTCCCAAGCAGAGTTCATTTCCCCGATTACTTCAAATCTCCGATATATTTCTCTTCTCCAACAAAGTGTAGTTCAAGTTGCTATCCCTAAAGAGTTGCTATGGAATCTGAAGTTGGGCCAGATATCTTTTAACTTTGGCCTCCCCAGAAGAGTTATCATCCATATCAGAAACTCGGTCATACAGTACCTTGGAAGGTTATTCATCTTTTTATCCCCACTCAGGGCATATAAGAACTAAATTCCCCAGTAGAGTGACGAACGACCAATGTTCCTGAACTCTTCTATCCCCAAGTAAAAGTAAAAAATTCCTAGAAGATTATCCTTAAAACAGAAAGTAGGAATCCCCAGCGGAGACATTCCAAACAAGAATGAAGATTCGTATTCTTCATCTCCACCAACAGTCAGGGATTTATTTTCCTCAGTCAAAGATGTTATACAAAGCTACCGATACGCTTCAACGACATCCTACATCCATACATCATTCACAAATATCTTAGCATATGCATAAAAAACACATATAACACCCTCTCATTTACTTTGAGATTATCATTATGCAATGCATCACATACATCATGACATTGCATAAGGCTAATTTTATCTTTTTAGGTAAAGTTCACAAACAAACAAACTAGGCGGTATGAAACAGGTCAGAGATTAATTCCTGAAACAAGACAGGGCAACTATCTATACGACTAGGCGGTATGAATTCCCGAAATAGGACGGGTTCTCCAAAATAAAGCAGGTCAAAGATTAAATCCCGAAATAGAACGGGGAAACTATCTTCATAACCAGGAAAAGATTAACTTCCGAAATAGGACGGGGAACTATCGACATGACCAGGTGGTATGAATTCCCGAAATAGGGCGGGTTTACCAACAAAAATAGATTGTGGATCAATTATCGAAGCAGGACAAGGAGACTATCTACATGACAAGCATTTCACTCAGAGACTAAATCTGATAAACATTTCCCTCAAAGACTAAATTTGACAAGAACCTACTTAAGCACCTTCCTCAGAGGTTCATTCTGGAAAGCATTCTTCAGATACAGTCAGGCGTAGACTCACTCTGATACTCTCATCAACAATTACTTTGGATGGCACATGTAAGCCCATCTCCGACGAAATTTTCTCACCTATCTGAATGTCATCTTTAAGCCCATTCAAGCAATATTATTAACCAACAAAATTACTTCTTGCACAGGCGAATGCATATTTCTGGGCACTAAGTGTTCAATCCTCTTCCACCTTCAGATCACGAATGGCTGACATGTCAATCTAAATCTTTAGGTTTAAGAATATTTAATAGGGGAAGCTGTTGTACCCCAAAATTTTCCCTCCCTTTTTATTCAAGACATTCTCCTAGGGTTCTCAAATGCTCAAAGTTGCTCAAGAATTGATCAGACAAATTCTCCTCCTAAGCAATTGACCTACAACTAGGGTTTTGTGTTTCTCAAGTAAGATTGGGTTTCTAAGGTCTCAAGTGGATTTCATGTTCTCTTATATGTCTCCAAGAAGGCTCATACCAAGTTTCATTCCTTACATCACAAGTTTGTTCAGTCAACTACTCAGATGACTTAAAATTAACTACATTGGGTAAAAAGTCAACTGTAGTCAACATACAGTCAAACTTCAAGATTTTTGGTCAACATCAATGTTTTGAAGTTATATTCATCATTTGATCAAGGATTAACCATGAGTCATCAGGAAAACTCCCAAATCATCAAAAGTCAAAATTTGCTAAATTAGGGTTTCTTTAGGAGAAATCAACTGAACTTTGACCAAGCATAACTTCCACATGCTTCATCATATTTTCCTCAACCAAAGCTCATTTTTAAGGAAATACAATTCTCTACAACTTTGTCGCTCTAAGCTCAAGTCCAAAAAATGCTTCATTTTAGAGATATGGGCAAATACATTATAGGTCATTTCAAAAGTCAACAAAAAGATACTTTTTATCAAGGCAACTTACATCAAGATAAAGTTTTCCAATGAAAAAATGATCAAAATAGGGATTGTATAGGAAATCTTGAGCTTTCCAAAAATTCAAAGATCAACTTCAAATGATGAAAATTGAGAGAGTTAAGATCAGTTCAAGTTGGGAAATTTTAAGCAAATGCATGAAGTCTAAATTGAGAGAACTTGAATTTTTGGGCTAGTGGGCTATTGTTTCAAAGTCCAAACGTGTTCTACACTTCATAGTGCACCTCAAGACTTGATCATACACCCCTTTGGATTTATTTTTAACTATTTTAAAAGTCAAAATAAAATAAAATAAAATAAGACAAGGCTTATTACAAGAGTCCAAGCCCAACTTTTAACCTAAATTCCTTTCTATATATTGCATGCATTCAGACACCAAAGGAGGCATCCACGAAAACCCTTTCAGCAACATCACCTTCCTAAAAATCAAAAAATAATTCAAGAACTAGGGCAAACTCAAAACCCTATTTGCAACCATTCTCACTCAAAACCAAAGATCAAATCATTCTCCTAATGTAAAATCAAGCTTCTCGAATGAGTTTTTGTTTTGATGAAGACAAACAATGATTGACAAAGAAGGCAAAGATTTATGATCAAGCTGAAAGCATCTAAGGACAAAATCTTCAGTTCAAATCTCTCAACAACTTTCAAGGTATAATAATATTACTTACTTTGATCTTAAGATATAGATGCTCATTAATGAAAAAAGAAATGTTTAAAACATTACTACAGTTTTTCAAAGTTAAAATTTCATTTTTCACTTGAGTGCAATCGATTTGCATTCTAGTGCAATCGATTGCATGCTCCAATTTTTCAGATCTTTTGCTTTTGTTTCTCTGTGCAATCGATTTACATTTCTTGTGCAATCGATTGCATAATTAAAATTTTCAAAACGTTTGCGTTTGTTTCTCAGTGAAATCGATTTACATTGCTTGTGCAATCGATTACACTCACTTATTTTTTGCTACTGACTTTACATGCAATCGATTGACACTGCTAGTGCAATCGATTGCACACTCAAAACTTTTGAAAATATAGCTGTTGAAACCTTGTGCAATCGATTTAGACAAAGGGGGCAATCGATTGCATGCTGCACGATTTTGAAAAAACAACATCTTTTCACATGATTGTTCATCATACCTTTTCATTGAAACCTTTCAATCAAACTTGGAATTTGTTCATGATACATTTTCAGAACTTCATGTTGTTTCAAAAGGGTGTTATGAACATATAAATATTCATTTTAAAAATTTGTTTCAGCACCTCTTCCATAAATATTTTCTGAATTTTCAAAATACAAACTCAAGCATTCCTTCACTTTTATGCATAAGTTTTCTGCACATTTTCATACATCTTTAAACAGAAAACTTTGAGCAATTATATCTTGAGTTATTGTACAATATTATTATTGGAAGAGAAGATCATACATTGTTAAATCACTAGAGGTGATCAATACTACTCAACTCACTCAAACTCAAATATTGATAGTTACTTACTTATTTTTCCAGGATTGTTGGAAATAAGTTTAAGTGTTTTTTGAAATCTTGTATTTCCAGGATTGTTTAATACAAGTGTTGTCACTTTGAGAGGATTGTTCTCATAATTGAGATAGTGAAAATCCAAGAGGATTGTTCTTGGTCCAAGAGGATTGTTCTTGGTTGTTTGGTAGTTCTTGTTTAAGTTTTCCACAATAAGGAAATCTCTTTCATGTTGAAAGGGGACTGGAGTACTCTCGGACTGTGAAGGGAACCAGGATATATCGCCCGTGTATCTTTATTTTTCTGCAATTTAAGCTTTCCTAAACTCACCTTTAACCAGAAAAATAAGAACCGTCATCATTAATACTAGAATTTTTAAAGTACCTAATTCACCCCCCTCCCCCTCTTAGGTGCACTTCATACTTACAATTGGTATTAGAGCAGGTTATAGGTAACCTGCTCCTAAAAGATCCAGAATGGCTTCCGCAAATTAAAATCCCGTTTTTAGAGATGGTGGTAGTAACAACTAGCCTCCTCTATTTTGTGGTGAATATTTTGACTTATGGAAAATACGCATGGAGGCACATCTAGAAGCACAAGGAGAAGAAATCTGGGATGCCGTCAAAAATGGTCCATTTATCCCTATAATGGTAATCAATGGTATTGGCTCATCAAAGCCTAAAACTACATGGGACGATGATGATAAGAAGAAAGTTCTCTATGATAAAAAGCCAATAAACCTTCTTCAAGGTGCACTTAGTATGGATGAATTCTTCTGTGTCTCGGCATGCAAGACAACAAAAGAAATATGGGATACCTTGGTACAAACTCATGAAGGAACGGTTGAAGTAAAAAGATCAAGACTAAATACCCTAAGTCAAGAATACAAATTATTTCTAATGCAGCTCGGAGAAACCATTCTTGACTTACAAAAGAGATTTGTGCACTTGACAAATCATCTAAGTGCTCTTGGTAAAACTTTGATGAATGATGAACTAAATCTGAAAGTACTTAGGTCCTTAACTAGGGAATGGCAACCAAAGGTAACGACAATTTCAGAAAAGAAAAGTCTCTCCAACATGACATCCGCAACATTGTTTGGAAAACTTCAAGAATATGAAACGGAACTCGGACGACTTGAAAAGCATGAAAATCAAGAGAAGAAATCCAAGAATATTACTTTGAAGATAGATTCCAAGGAAGTTGAAAAGGAAGACAATCCAGAAGAAGATGAAAACTTCATGCTTCGTGTTAAAAGGCTTGGTAAGTTCTTTGGTAGAAATGACAAACCCTTTTCTCATTCAAAAGGAAAGAAACAATTTGTAGAAAAAGGAAGCTTCCACATAAACACAAGAAATCACATGTTATGAATGTGGTAAGCAAGGTCATATCAAGCCGGATTGTCCAAAACTATCCAAAAAGGGTGGCTTCAAAAGCAAGAAGGGATTCAAGAACAAAAAGTCTTATGTCGCATGGGAGGATAATGAAAGAAGATACTCATCCGATTCCGATATTGATGAAAGTGCAAATCTAGCATTGATGGCCTCACACCATTCCGATGATGAAGACAATGAGGTATGCTTGAAGACCACATGCAATCTTTGGTATCTTGATAGTGGTTGTTCAAAGCATATGACAGGAGACATAAACCAATTTTCAAATCTAGCGCTAAAGGCTAAGGGTTTTGTCACTTATGGAGACAACAATAAGGGAAGAATCCTAGGCAAAGGAAAATTTGGTGCTCCACCTTTCACATCCATTGAAGATGTTATTTATGTTGAAGGACTAAAGCACAATCTTCTTAGTATTAGCCAACTTTGTGACAAAGTCTTCAAAATCAAGTTCACCAAGGATGAATGCTTGATAGAAGACGAAGTCACTCATGAGGTTATACTTAAAGGTAAAAGAATCAATTATATATTCATGATTTCCCTTGATGATCCATCTTTGAAGGTTAAATGTCTCATGGCGAACAACGATGATTCATGGCTGTGGCACAAAAGAATTTCTCATATTCACATGGAACACTTGAATAAATTAATCAAGCATGATCTTGTAATTGGATTTCCTAAGAGAAATTTAGTCAAAGATAGACTATGCGATGCTTGTCAAAAAGGGAAACAAACTAGATCAACTTTCAAATCTAAGAATGTGGTGTCCACTACAAGGCCACTACAATTGTTACATATGGACTTATTTGGTCCATCGAGAACAAGGAGTTTCAGAGGTAATGTATATGCTTTGTTTATTGTTGATGATTTCTCTAGATATACTTGGACATTCTTTTTAGTGCAGAAAAGTGATGCATTAAAGGCGTTCAAGAAATATGTTAAACAAATTCAGAATGAGAAGTCTCTAACAATTGCCTCAATAAGGAGTGACCATGGCGGAGAATTCCAAAATGCTCTATTTGAAGAATTTTGTGGAGAACATGGAATATCTCACAACTTCTCGGCACCAAGGACTCCTCAACAAAATGGAGTGGTAGAAAGAAAGAATAGGTCTCTTATGGAACTTGCTAGAACAATGCCTAGCGATTCAAACCTTCCAAAATACTTTTGGGTGGATGCGGTAAGCACGACATATTTTGTTAGCAATAGAGTTAACATTAGACCAATCTTAAAGAAAACTCCATATGAACTCTTCAAAGGGAGGAAACCTAACATTGCTTTCTTACACATATTTGGACGCAAATGCTTTGTCTTAAAGAATGACAAAGATAACCTTGGAAAGTTTGATGAAAAATCTGATGAAGGTGTTTTCCATGGTTACTCTCTTTCTAGTAAAGCATATAGAATATACAACAAAAGAACTTTGACAATTGAAGAATCTATGCATGTTTCTTTTGATGAAACTAACCCCTCCAAGGAGGATAATATTGTTTGTGATAATGATGATGAAATACTAGAAGGTCCTCAAGAAAATTCTTCCAAAGATCAACCCATTCAACACGAAGAATCACCTCAACTAGAATCAACTCTCAATGATCTACCAAAAGAATGGGTGACTCACAGAGATCATCCTATTGATAAAGTAATTGGTGATATCAGTCAAGGTGTGTCAACAAGATTAAATCTCAAGGATGCTTGCCTAAACATGGCGTTTGTCTCTCAAATTGAACCTTCCAAAGTTGATGAAGCCTTACGCGATGATCAATGGATTATCGCTATGAAAGAAGGACTGAATCAATTTGAAAGGAATCAAGTTTGGAAACTTGTCCCTAGGCCAAGCAACAAACACATTATTGGAACAAGATGGGTGTTTAAAAACAAACTTGACGAGAATGGAATAATTGTTCGCAATAAAGAAAGATTGGTAGCACAAGGCTACAATCAAGAAGAAGGAATATACTTTGAAGAAACTTTCACTCCAGTTGCAAGGTTAGAAGTTATTCATCTCTTACTTGCCTATGCTTGTTCATTAAATTTTCAGCTTTTCCAAATGGATGTCAAAAGCGCCTTCTTGAATGGATATATCACTGAAGAAGTCTACGTTAAGCAACCCCCGGGATTCGAAGATTTCAAGAATCCATCTCATGTATTTAAATTAAGAAAAGCTCTCTATGGATTGAAACAAGCACCAAGGGCATGGTATGATCATTTAAGCAACTTCTTATGCAAAAAAGGTTTCGAAAAGGGCAAAGTTGACAAGACTCTATTTATCAAGAAAATCAAAGACGACACTTTGCTAGTACAAGTCTATGTTGATGAAATCATTTTCGGTTCTTCAAATCAAGAAATGTGTGAAGAATTCTCATCAATGATGCAAGGAGAATTTGAAATGTCCATGATGGGTAAAATGAACTATTTTCTTGGATTTCAAATCAAACAACTAAAAGATGGCATCTTTATCAACCAATCCAAATATTGCAAGGAACTCTTGAAAAGGTTTGACATGGATAACTGTAAGGCAATGTCTACACCAATGGGTTCTGGTTCATATGTTGATCAAGATGATTTAGGTGTTTCCATCGACATCACTAAGTATCGAGGTATGATTGGCTCCTTATTGTATTTGACGGCCAGCCGTCCTGACATAATGTTTAGTGTTTGTCTTTGTGCTCGCTTTCAAGCTAACCCAGAGGAATATTATCTCACGGAAGTAAAGAGGATCATGAAGTATCTCAAAGGAACAACGAATGTCGGATTATGGTATCCTAAAGGTAGTGTTTGCAACTTAATTGGTTATTCTGATGCAGATTATGCAGGTTGCAAAACGGATAGAAAAAGAACAAGTGGTACTTATCACATTCTTGGTAATGCATTAGTATCATGGGCCTGCAAGAAACAAGCATGTGTTGCTCTTAGCACGGCCGAAGCTGAATATATTGCAGCGGGTAGTAGTTGCGCTCAAATTTTGTGGCTAAAACAACAACTTCGTGATTACGGACTCGATCTAGGGTGCATTCTTCTAAGGTGCGACAACACAAGTGCAATTATCATTACGAAGAATCCCATCATGCATTCAAGAACTAAACACATAGA